>OX411306.1:155045319-155645319 GCA_948150685.1 Rhaphigaster nebulosa
ACGCTTGCCCATCGGATTAATGCTGATTATACTTTTAGTGATTCTTTCATTATCCATCTCGACAAATATTCTCTAATTTCATTCGCCGAATTGTTATCACCTCAATATTATTTACCAGATGCAGTTCATGCTATTTGGTGTTGCTCTGCCTTATAAATTCTCTGGTTACCTCATCCTCTATCGATCCAAATGTTTTACACAAAACTTCATTTTCAAAAATCTTTAGGCATCGTTTTTTCTATAATATAGGAGGCCGCGTTTCGCATCCATAAAGAACCATAGGAAAATTATACTTTTATGTTTTTGGTAAGAAGGCACCAAAAAGCAAAAGAAGGCACCAAGGCAGTTTAGTAATTTTACAACTGCGAAATAATAAGCATTATTTGCAATTAACAAGACTTTCATTTCCTGATGGATTTGATTTTTCTTGTTTTTGCAGGCACCAGATTATTTATTTTTGAAGCTTGTTTTCCAAACTGAAGCTTAAGCCATCTAGTAGCCAATTACCTTTAACATATTCTTCATATTCAGCAAGTTACTTTCCCACAAACATCAAGATTAGCGAATCATTATTTTCATCGATGGCTCAAACCTCCAGGTTGTTACATTACGTAATTTAATAAAATGCAAAATCCCTCCAAATAGGCTTAGACTTTACTTATCTGGGATAGGATATATCCAAGGCTACACAATCCATGGAGATCAGTCTACTATAAAAGTTCTAATCAATTTTGTCCATGTTAAAATTAAGAAAGAAATATATTTAACTCACTATATCCCATACTAGCGGGAGAAGCTCTCTCATATATATAAGTACATGAATAAATAAAATACCAATATTTTAATAATTTTGTTTACATACTACTTTTTCAAGCTGAGGTCAGTTTGCTACCAATATCTCTTTTCTTGCTAAATACCTACCTATATAATTTGTTGTTGTAATTAATTAATCGTTTCTAATTTAATTTCTGGAATTCATAGTAATGTTTATATCAGTGCCAACATTTATTTTATAATTGAAAAATAATTACTTTTATTAAAATAATTACTTTTAAAATAATTTAGACATATCCTATTTTTTTAGTTTTTTAGAAAATTGATATTAAGTGGTAATTTCAACTAACTTAAGTTTTCGACAAAATTTCTGATTAATTATTTTTAAATATTTATATTTTTTTATGGAGAGAGAGAGGGGTTATGGATTTCACGACATTAAATGCGAAGAATATTTTATGGCAATTTTCTATCTTATGCTCAGAATTTAATTGAAAAATTTGATACCAATAAAAAATCGAGGTGGTCTATTTCAATCTCATGTTATTAAAATCAATAGAATGTGCGACAAAATATTCACATCGAAATCAAGAGTTAAAAATGCCGATCTGTTTTTATTCCAATTGAGAGTGTATTTACGGAATGTAAGTTTTAAGAATTCCAAAACCATTTTGTTGATGGGATGGAAAACAATTGAAAGGTTAATTGAAAGCGTAAGCAAAATTTACTATAAAAAGAAATGTGACACAAATTAACCAAAATCATTTATTTCAAAGGACAATAAATTTTTGTTACCAATAAGCGTCATTAGTTCATTTGATTTATTACCAAAGCCTCAATAAAAAATTAATTAATGTAATAACAAATTAGAATCACTAATAATAACAATCAAACAATTATTATTAAGAAGAAGAATGCCAATCAATTTAAAAAAAAACAGAGCAGTTATCACTTGTAGTCGTTGATACAGTATAGAATTTTGTTTATAATTATAGTTGATAAAATATACAAAATCTATTTTATCTGCAAGCCGAGTTTGCTTGTTGACAAATCTGCACTAACTGCATTTTTTTATGTTATAAAATAAATACGTTAGGGATATTTAAAATAAATAAAACTAATTAATCCTACTGAGACCGAAGGCTGAGTGGGAGGGAGGGGGGAGGGGATAAGATATTATTCTATAATATATAAGCACGACAGTGGCTTTCGGTACTTCCGATATTCTGTGCTATCGATACTTTCCGTTCGATATTGTATCGATACTTTCATTCGATATGTTGGTGGTATCGCTTACGTGTGAATATAACAGTTTAACTAACAATTAATAACATTAACAATGCCCACTCCTATTAATGTTATAGAGTGAGATCGGGCTAGATCGGATGCTCCCGGCTGTTTCCGATTTCTCAGTTTATATTTCTAGACTCTTGTCATAGAAATATTTTCATATTCATATTTTAACATTCATAGTTACCACAGCCCTCTTCATAATTAATTTTATTGTATATCAAATGAACTTTTAAAACTTCTATGAATACAATTAAATTTATAAAGCAGTGTTTCTCAATATTTTAGTATCTGCGACGCAATTTTCAATCACAAGTTTCATCGCGTCACCCTCTCTCTCCCCTGTACAATAATTTTCATTGAAATCGTTCTGTAATCATAACGTTAGTTTCTCTTTAATTTAGATTGCATAATCACATAATGCATATATCGATTCTAATTTTCAAATACATTATATATCAATTCAATATTCAAAATATTAATGCATAGATTTGTCTCGAATATTCTAGAACCTGAACTAGGGTTGGAATATCGAAAGAAAAATATCGATATTCGATATATCGATATATCGCAAAACCAAATATCGATATCCACCGATAATCGGTAGAAAAATATCGATATATCGATATATCGAAAGGAAATGGATGAAAAAGCAAAGAAGCCGTGCATTAAATGAGTATAACGTTATGAAATTTATGAGAAGGTTATGAAATATTATAAATATTATTTATAGAACAATATTTTTTATTATTCATGAATCATTATAAAAAAAGATAGAAAAGAATAATATTTTGGTAAAAAAAATAAGTATTATAATACATTTTTATCTTGAAGGCGTTTTGCCATATTTCATATATTATATAATTCTACAAATTTTTCTAAAAAAAAAAATTGTATTTTATAAAGTTTCCATGCATGCATTGAGCATTCTCAAAACATTTATGTAAAAACATGTAATTCATCTGATATATATTTCAGTACAATCACCATTTATATTATTACCTATTAGTCTGTACATTGTTACTGTTTGTCTTTATATTGTTACATTGTGTTGCAATCTCATCTACTAATTATTGTTTGGCAACTAAATATGGTTTATTCTCATATTTACCCCATTATATTTATAAATTAACATGTGCTATATTTTAAGGAATGATTAATTAAGCAACAATTTATTTACATTTATAGTATTGTCTATTTTATTTCAATTTGGTGGATGATTGATCCAGATTATTTTTTGTTTTGATAATCTTAAACTCTTAAGTTTATTTGAAGGATAAGGAGGAAAAACCTGGACCCTATTTCATAATAAAGTACGAAAGTACAATTACGAGTAGACCTATGATTTACTATGCATATGACACACTGTGAAATGTTGAAACATAATAAAATTTAAAACTAGTTGTTAGTATCTACCTAATGTGCCTCGATTCCTATTCTTGAATATTCTGGCCTGTGTCTTCACTGTCTAGCAATACTTATGGTAGTGTTCTCTTTCCTTTTAATAATTCTTCTAGATCTTATTTTTATTTTAAATTTACTATTTTCATTACAATTATTAGTTTTTTCATTATATATCTATTTTATTTATTATGTCTAAGTAATGATTTTCAATTTCATATCGATTTTGAAATTGAGCACTTCTTTATTACTATTAGGATATTTGGAATTTGTCTTATGCTGCTTTAATCTTGTTTTCAAATTTTGCGGCATTTCTCCTCTATAATACTTTTCATTTTATTATTTCCATTTTATTTTGTAAATTACATTCTGTCTATTTATTGCTTTAATTTTCTCCTTATTTTTTGTTATATATTTTCCTAGCTTATTGTTATTGTATTACAACAATTTCGAATGACTATGTTCATCATTCTTAAAAGCTTTTTTTAATTTTATACATAAGTCTAGGAATGAATTATAATCTTTGATAATTATGGAGGTTATTATATCCATTCTAACTTCTTCTTTTTTGTCCCTTTCAATCTTAATTTTTTTTAAATCATCGATCGGTTTTGTTTTTTAGTTATTTTTTTTTATTGTAGTATTTATTTTTATTTTCTATTATAATTCAAAAACTAAATAGCTATCCTGGAAACCAGTGTGTTAATTTTTTTTTTTTTTATCGTAGAAAAGAAAACGTATATGTTAAGAAAAAAGATCAAAATGATCCTCACAATTATATTGAGATGTTTTGGGAGAAAGGTCTGCTGTAGAGATGGGCAAAAAGTATTCTGGGTAAGAAGTAACGAGTACCGAGTATTTTTCTCAAACACGTATAATAATGTTATCATACCATAAGTTGTAAATAATATTAGATTTTATGACAGCCCATTCACTCCGTTATCGATTATATAAACTTTTAGAAATTCTTCGATATTGTGGTGCATTATTATTATTATGTTTTCGGAGAAGTAATTTTTAACATTACAATCGATATTAATATCGCATTTAAAAAAAAATCGAAAATTTAAAAAAAAATTCCATATAATGTATTGGATTACTGCAATTTAGAAAAGTTGATAATAAAAATATGGCTCAACTAAATGGTTGTTTTCTTAGGAGAGAAGGATTTCAAATACAACCGAAAGTCCTAATAGGGAGAGGCGAAGTCCTACCAAATAAGAAAGCTGTCACCATATCCGAAAGTAATCATAACTTTTACCTATTTCGTCAAAGGTTTCTTGAGCTTTAGTAATATATAAAGTTTCAAACCCTTTCCGTGTCAGAGTTCTGGTTGCTTTGTCAACTAACATGCCGGTTGATGCTGAACTTGAATATATCAACAGTGCTCGGTTTTATCTTTCTCGTTTAAATTACCACGCATTTTCCCATGCATAATATTTTCCAAGATATTCCTGATTATTTAACTGGTGTTTACTTGTGTAGGGATTTTTTAATGCTAAGGAAAAACATAGAAAAGTTATCACTTGTTATCAAAAGTTATCAGTTGACGAGAATACTTATTTCAACCACTAAATCATAAAATAAGAACTTTTATATGATAGTTAGAGAAACGTAATGAAAATTCTTATTTAATAAATAAAAGCCTGACGAATAGGTCAGTATTGCTTCCTCGCTATTTATATGGGATACATAAGGAAAAACAAATTTATTATTTTGTCT
Organism: Rhaphigaster nebulosa; assembly: GCA_948150685.1. Classification (NCBI taxonomy): domain Eukaryota; kingdom Metazoa; phylum Arthropoda; class Insecta; order Hemiptera; family Pentatomidae; genus Rhaphigaster; species Rhaphigaster nebulosa. The sequence goes on from OX411306.1 coordinate 155,050,507, forward strand.
CGGTGTTGAAATTTAGATTTTTGAAGCATTTTTAAGACGTGGAACAAAAATTACCACCGAATTTCCGTGCCGATTGGCGTGGGGTAAAAACTACAATTTTAAGAACTTTGTAAAAATTAAATTGCCAAGAGCAGAATCATCCAATTCTATCCATTCTTGTAACACTCAGAGAGGTTCCTATAGTAATATAGTAGTAACCTTTAAAAGCTTTGCCCAAAAAGCAGCACTCTACTGACACACGGTATTCCCAAACGGCCGGAAACTGGAAGCCCCCGCCTAACAATTTTTTATTTTTCATAATATTTTAAAAAATTTTAGTTCATTTTATTAAAAATGCCTAAAGATGGTTGGCTGTACGTTGTATGGCCTGATTGGTATTTGCAGTTGGAATGTACGTGACTCATGTAACACGGAAGCTAGATTCATTTCATATTCTTCTTGTTCATCGAATTTACCGATTGTTTTGAAAATAGAATTTTCAATTTTAATAATAATGATTAAAAAAAACACTTTAATTCATTAAAAGTATATGTTTCTAGATCGTAACAATATTATACACAGTAGTAATTGATTAGTTGTGAATAAATTTGGATGTTTTTCGATTAATCATGAAAATGCTATTTCGAAATCAATTAATAATAGAAAGTTGTACGTTAGTTATTTCATGCAATGAGAGACATAACACATAGTTTATAAACAAAATCAGACAAACATGTCAGCTAAGTCCAAGGTAGTTCTATTTTATTTTTTACTAGTTATTTTAGAGTTGGACAGTTTATTCTGACAAATACGGCGTTGACTTTCCCAGATGTTTTCAGAATACTGATGGAACTATTCCAGATTAACTTTTTTGAGCTTTTTTGCCCTAAGTATTTTTATTTTTATAATTTTATAAAAATATTTTTTGTTTTGCTAATTGGGCGTTGCGCACTTATGCAATCCATCTATGGTAGGCAAGATGGGCTACTTACGTACTACCCGTGTATTAAATATGTACAACGATGTGCAATTTATTAAAATGTGGGATAAGAGGGGAATGCATGTTAGGGAGGTCTGGCTCACAGACTATTCTAGCTAGGCTGGAAAAGATTCCCCACGCTGGCCCGACACTGTAAAGTCAATCCGCCCAAGCTCGATTCGAACCGGCACTAAATGCGAAATTTATTTGAATTCTTAGGGATTCAATTTTTAATCATGTCGTATTTTTTAGTGATGTGTGGTATAGTATAAACATGTTTAAATTATTTGTTAGAAACGCAATAAGTAGCAAGAATATTAGGCCATATAATTATTAAAAGGAGAAAGAACGGATGATTTAAAGGAAGATAAAGAAATACTAAAATAAACGGGATTTTTTCTTAATAAATATAGAGAAGGTATTGTTTAAACTTGTTTTGAAGTTTGATTTCTGATAGCAGATTTGAGCTATTGAATTTATATTCGGATATAATTCAAACACTATTCATGGTTAGAAGAAGGGCAAGCTTTAAATTAATTTGTTTAGTAGTAGCTGTATTTGTTTGTTAATGCAGCTTTCAGAACATTTGATTTTAACAGCTTAGAGTATTATAAGGGAAAAGGAAGGCTACAACAACTTCTTTAACAAAAATTAAGTAATCTGGTCCAAAATATTTTCTGAGTGGAGAGTTGATATATATATATATATATATATATATATATATATATATATATATATATATATATATATGTATATATGTATATATACTAATAAAACATTACTTAACAAGAATATTTAAGAACCATTTTTCATTATTTTTCTAAATACTACTCTTTGTCGAAGTACTAGCATAGGTGGGAGTGCATTTAAGTCTTTATTATGACGGGTTATTATTTATATTGGTGGTTATTGGTTATTGCGTGTTATTCCTACTATTTATTAAGTTGGACAAAAGTTGATTTTCTTTTTGCATTATTCATTCCATTTTTTGAAAATGTCACTTAATACTTCAACGGCAACTGCGAAAAAATTGTAAGTCAAACGATTATACCGTTTTAGGATAACCCCTCGAAGAGGACATAAGCCTATCATCCAGAACGAGTTTCACTCACGGTCCAAGAGCTGCGTTTAATTTCCTTGAAAAATGGAGAGGCAATTGCTCCGGTCTTTTCTCCAAGATAATAGCGTCGTAAGTAATTTGCTAGTTCAGGATATCACTGAGATGTATCTCGTGTAAGCGATGCACAATGGACCAAAATAGGATCATTTCTTATTTTGTCTTATATATTTTATTGCACTTCTAATTTTTCATATATTTTATCCTTGGTAGATAAACAGTACTAATATGTGTTATCATATTAAATCATTACTATGATTTATTTCAAGAATTTCCGATTTTCCTCTTTCTTGAAATGTCGTGTAATGAGCAAAAACTTGGTAGTGGGAGGTAAGATCATCCAAATATCCTTAAAAGATTTTAAATTATTATTATTATTTTTTTTTTATTGAAAAATAATGCAATAACACAATCTGTAATAAGTAAAAATAAATTAAACAATAGCCAGTAGTCTAACCGTAATAAGGAAATTAAAGTTAAGTAAAAAAAAATATATATATATATATATATATATATATATATATATATATATATATATATATATCTTGAGCACATTCATACCTGCATTCATGTACAATATTTACATTCTGCCATCGGGAACTCCAAACCAAGCTTTGCCTCTGACATATGGATGGCTAACCAGGACTCCAGGAGATCCCAGCGCTTCTCTCCCAGCCACGTCACTGGAATCGAAAGCCAGTGGAGACTGAGCGAGGGTAATAGAGCCGCAGACGATCAGGACTTCAGTGAAGAAGTTGGATACTTCAACAGCATATTTACAAAAGGTGTAACCCACAGATAAGGAGGGTGTAACCCAGGGCGGCAAATTTTCAATATAACGATGAATTTATATTCTCAAAATGATGTAATAAATAGAAGGCGCAGGTACGCTGCTCTTGACAATACAAATTTCATACAAGATTCTTTCAGGCTGAATCTGTGAATTTTTACCTAAACAATTTTTGAAGGTCTTAAAACTGAAAGGATTGGATACGTTTGATGTTCGAATGTTTAGATGTCCACCGTAGTCCGTAGGTCCAAATACGTTTTAGGATGGTCTTGTAGATTAGTAGTTTGTAGTCAATTGAAAGATGGCATTTCCTGTTCAGTATTCTGTTTAATTGGTTGTATCGTAGGTTAAGCTCCTTTCTTTTAAATCTAGTAAGTGGGTTCCATGTTAGTTTTTTGTCTAGAAGGAAACCAACATACTGGACTGTGTCGGAAAAGAGAAGTGGTATGATGTTAAAATGGACTGAGGGACAGGATCTGCGCTGGAGGGTGAACATGCATTTTGATCAATTTATCTTTATCCACCAATGGTGGACCACTAATCAAAGGATACCATTTCAGGATCTGAATGGGATGTTAGGTTGACGGTATCATCAGCAAATGTTGCCAGATAGGTATCGTGATTTGTAGAAATATCCCGTGAATATAATTTATAGGGTAGGACCTAAAATGCTGCCTTGTGGAGCACCGGCCTCCACGGGATAGAAATCGAAGAATTCACAGCGAACTCTGAAGGAACATTAGAGAGATTATACGGGTCGAAGGATTCGGTATAAGGATTAGGGTTAATGGATTTTGAGGTTGAAAATCAAGCCATCATACCACACCCGATTGAAAGCTTGTTCTATGACCAGAAAGGCGCCAGTGCAATATTCCTTGCTTTTAACTGCAAAGGAAATATGGTCAACAATACGAAGACCTCAATTAATAATGTAGACCATTGCAATAAATTGCTATTCTCTTTTTCGGCCCATTAGAGGTCAAACGGTTACCGACTAAAATAGTTTCAAAAGGGTACTTTGATGTTAATAAACAATACCTACTGAAGTATGAAAAATGGAAATATCTTATCAATACGACTGACGAAGAGAAAGTTGAATGGACAAATTAAAACTTTATTAGCACATGCACAAAACCAGTAAATTTCACCGTGTATAGTAAATGCACAATTAAATTCAATTTCCGTTCTCGATCATGGTTACTTGTAATTATAATTTTCCCTATTTGCTTTTCGGCTATACGGGTTAATATCATGAGATCAGGAATGTGACAGAATTAATGTTATGAGAAGTAGGAATGTGAATATCGAAAATCGATATATATATATATATATATATATATATATATATATATATAGATTAGACTGAACCATATACTTAAAAGAAGGAGAGTTTGGGGCAGAGTAACGATACGACTTCTAGAAATGAACTTACTTTAATATGCTTTATACCTGGTATATATATAGATACAGAGCTTGTAAATAAACAATAGCTAACTTATCTTAGGAGTTACATAGTTCTTGCTATTATTTACGTCTTATATACCGTTAACTCATATATATATATATATATATATATATATATATATATATATATATATATATATATATATATATATATATATATATATATATATATTTATTTATTTTTTTTTTCGGTTGGCACTATAGACCATGGCGATCTTTGGCCGCGCGATGTGCTATTCATACAGACATGTATTGCTTGCGGGAGAACAGAGAGCCTGAAGAGGGTCACCCAACCTCACGTTGTTGCGAAGCATGGTTTCCATGATGCAGCGGCAGGTTATCCATAGCTCCATAATCGGTTTCTAGAACCAATTCGGCAGTGTCCTTCCCACCGACTCACTCGGGTTCAAGGACAGTGACAAACCGGTCATGATCCACGGATTATGGCGGTTCGGAGTAAGCAGGCGCACGAGGACCTATATTTCTTTCCCCGAAGCAGACCGCACATGGCCAAACTTTCGGGCGGCCATTTTACGTCCTGGAAGACCTCACCGCGATTGTCAATTTAGGTACACTGGGTAGGGTCATCACTCCTACGCCCGGCCTATGTGAATTGCCTCCAGTAGGCTGACGGACCTCACATACACGGGGGGGGGATGATGATAAATTGGTTGAATTATTAATTTAATCAAATTAAAGTAATGCCGGTACTGGGATTCGAACTCAAAACCTTTGGGTTTGTGAGTAGGTGCACTTTTGCAAGCGTGTTAACCCGCTCGGCCATAATGTATATATCTATATATATATATATTTAATGTAACCCGGATTAAAATAAGTTTTTTATATTAAGTATTAGTCACTTGCTTGAAAATGATAAATTTCATTTTTATGTAAAGTGTCCTCGAAATTCTAGATCAGTTTTAGAAAAAATATATTTCTGGGTGATTTAAATATATTCGGTAATGATAAACCAATCAATAACAATGGAACTTTTATATTTTAGATTAGGTCTGGTTAGATATATCAGAATCAGAATCTTCGAAAACCTTATGAACGATCCCTATATCATAGAAAACTCCAACAGCGATCAAAAATCCAATTAAAAATACGGAATCAGAGCCCTCGATAACCTTACAAACGATACCTTTATCATAAAAAAACTCCAACAGTAACGGATATGCCAAACGCGCATGCGCGATCTAAAACCGAACTACAAAAATGGAATCAGAACTCTCGATAACCTAATAAACGATCCCTTTATCATAGAAATCTTCAATACCAACGTAAAATCGAAATGCGCATGCGCGATCGGAAATCCGATAGTGAATTCAGAAATAGCACCCCTGAAAACCTAATAAACGATGCCAATACCGAAGAATTTTTAAAACTAATAATTATGTAGATATACTCATGGCCGAATAAAATTTCGTTAGTAAATTTGACATTAACAACTTCGAAAACCTTATGAACGATCACCAAATCGATGAAACCTTCCTCCACTAAATAAATAAAAAATAATAAATATTTAAAAATAAATAAACGACAATTTTATTTCATAAATTTAAACTACCTACTTGAAATTAGCACTTAACATCAATTAAATAATAAACGAAATAAATGTAGAAAGAATATGCCGAAATTATTTCAAAAGTCATTAATGTATTTAAAATAATTATTTTTCAATAATAAAATGAATAATATTGAATTATTTCATGTCGGGTTGGGTTACAATTGAAATGGAAAAAGTTACATTTGAAATGGAAAAAGTTACAATTGAAATGGAAAAGGTGACAATTGATTTGGAAAAGGTTACAATTGACGTGCAAATGCTATAACTAGTTGCTGTGAGTCACACCGGTAATTGTTAACGATAAATATAGAGGATTGATAACAGTTAAAATTAATTACGGAGCTATCACATATCCTTGTTAATTGTTAAAGTAATTGATTTTTATATTAAATATTATGTATAGACATAAAGTAATTGGAAAAATTAATTAATGTAAAATTCTTATTCTGTTTTCATGACACATACCTATGTGTTGTAAATATGCTTTTATTTATTTATTTATTTAATGTGATACATGCATCTACCCATGGAGGGTCATTAGCATTACTACATAGATATGTTTAACAACTAAATTTTTCCATAATGATATATGATTTCTTGAGTTCTTTTGGAATCACTTTTTCACAATTTGAATGAACTATATAAGGTTATAGATTTGACACTTTTTTAAGAACTTGAATACACTTTGAACACAAGTTTCACTGTCACCAAGAGCGATGTCCAGTCTGTTGTTGATGTTGCAATGTCGCCTTGCATCCTTAAGGGCCTTGCAGTCCAGCAGGATGTGCTCCACGGTCAGAGGTACCTTGCAGGTATTACAGGTCGGTGGGTAAAGTCCTTTTAGAAGAAAGGTGTGCGTCAAGGCTGTATGCCCGCTACGTAACCTGGCCAAGACTACTTCTTCGCGGCGGTTTCTCCTTTCGGCAGTTTTCCAAACCTCTGGAGTATCTTTAATTTGTCCCAACTTGTTGCTTGTCCTGCTCCACTCGGAGGTCCACGAAGCGTATATTCTTTTTTTTACATACTTGCGCCAGTCCAAGGCAGTTGTCTTGTTGACCTGTGTAACCTCAGTAACAGGATCCGTCCTTGCAGCATTAGCAGCAATGTCAGCCTCCTCATTTCTCCCAATGCCCAAATGAGATGGAACCCACAGGAATTTTATTACTTTTCCTGAATGCGAGCATTCCCTCTCAAGAAGTTGAATTTTCATAACCAAAACATCTTTAGAGTTCCTGTTTTCTAAAGACTTGAGAGAGCTTAAAGAATCTGAAACTATCAAATGGTATTTGTGCTTGTGTTTTACTATGAGGGTTAGGGATTTCCAAATTGAATAAAGTTCTCCTGTATATACACTATTTGTTTCTGGTAGCATGAATTTTTGGCAAATGGAGTCCATAACGATTGCACATCCAACATCAGAGTTAGATTTAGATGCATCGGTGAACCAAAAACAGTAGTTGGAATACAGCTCTTCCCGTTCTTTGTAAAGTTGTTGATACACATGATGAGGTGTTGTGGGCTTCGAAAATGCCGATAAAGTATAATCCGGTTGGTTTTCTATTTGTATCCAATTAGGCACTGATTTCTTTGGAATTTTAAAGAATTCTGGCAACGTAATTTGTAGGTTATTTATCATTTTTTTTGATCTACCATGGAAGCATTTACATGATGGGTCATGTTCTTCATTTACAGTTGGGTGTACCGTAGCTTGGTGCGCGATAAGGTTTTTCCGTGACATCAGTGTGCCAAAATATGCCAATGCCAAATATTTCCTTCTTGTTTCTAAAGAGGGCTCGCCGCTCTCTGCATACAAACTTTCGACGGGTGTTGTCCTGAATGCACCGATGCAGAGACGAAGTCCTTGGTTATGTACTGGGTCCAAAAGTTGTAATGTTGTCGCACTTGCTGAGCTGTAGGCGATAGCCCCATAATCGATAATAGGCCTGATCAGAGTACGATACAGCATTAAGAGTGTTCGCCGGTCTGATCCCCACTGAGTGCTGGCCAAAACCTTTAATAAATTTAGGCCTTTTTGGCATTTTAACTTCACTTGGCGGATTTGTTGGGCCCAAGTTAGTTTTTTATCGAAGTAGACCCCTAGGAATTTGATGACATCTGCATAAATAATCGGTTGATTTAATAGAGATAATGAGGGATGAGTTAGGCATTTTGTTTTTCTGCAAAAATGTACGGCTACTGTTTTTGAATTCGAGAAGCTGAAGCCTGTAGTTCTGGACCATGCTTCAAGGTTTTCCAATGTTTTTTGCAACCTCCATTCAATATATTCTAGAGACTTACTATTTATGTAAATTGCGAAGTCATCAGCAAATAGGGAACATTTCACATCCGCGGGTGTTGTCTTTACAATACTATTTATGGCTACTAAAAATAGTGTTACACTCAGAGGAGATCCTTGGGGTGTACCGTTTTCCTGTAGTAGCATTTTAGAAAGATTAGGGCCAACTTTCACTTGGAATGTCCTCTCTTCAAGAAAGTTTTTGATAAACGTCAGCAATTGCCCCCTGAGCCCGACTTTTGATAGCGTGCTGACCACATTATATCGCCACATCGTATCGTATGCTTTTTGGATATCTATAAAGACAGCTACTAGGTGCTCTTTATTTGAGAAGGCGGTCTGAATTTCATTTTCAAGCTTCATTATTTGGTCGAGGGCGGAGCGGTTTTTCCTAAAGCCACATTGAGAAGTGGAGAAAAAGTTTTGTGCGTCCAAATAATATGTCAGTCTATTGTTTACCATTTTTTCAAGAAGTTTTGACACACACGAAAGTAGAGATATAGGCCGATAGTTATTGACTTTCACGTCATTAGGATTTTTCTTAATTGGTATGACTATCGCCGTCCTCCATGTTTCAGGAAAAAATCCTGTTGTCCAAATTCTATTATATATGGAAAGAAGAAATGATTGAGCAATTGAAGGCATTTTTTTCAAAAATATATATGGGATCTGATCGGATCCAGCAGTGGATTTATCTTTACACGTGTTCAGGGCATTCTGAAGTTCAGCTAGACTAAATGGGTGATTGTAAATTTCAGAATCTTGTGTATGGAATTCGATCGAGTTTTTCTCTTGCTGACTTTTATACTGCAAAAAATCTGAATTATAGTTGTCTGTTTTCGACATGGAAGAGAAATAGGTTCCTAAAGCATTAGCAATTTTTAATGGCTCAGTTATGATTTGATTGTCATATTGAATCGTAGAAACAGTCTCACATTTTTTGGATCCTTGAATCGCATTCACTTTTTTCCACACTTCTTTAATTGTACTACTATTATTAATAGAGCTAACATAGTTAGTCCATGATTTTTTTTTACTTGCCCTCAACACCTTGTTTGCTATTGATCTCATTTTTTTGAATTCATTTAAATGTTCTGTTAATTTTGTTTTTTTGAATTTATTGAAGGCTCTTTTTTTGTTCATTATTGCAATGCGGCAATCTTCATTCCACCAAGGGACTAGGCTTCTGTCGCTGAATATTTTCTTGCATGGAATACTTTTCTCTGCAGAATTAAGGATGCTTCGGTTGAAGAAAGAAATGCTTTCCCCCACATCTATTAATGTATCTTCCATTTTTTCTATTTCGTTTTCTATCAAGGATGAAAACTTTTTCCAGTCGGCTTTTTTGAATGACCACTTCGGAATTTTATCAAAATTAGCATTACCATCAAACTTTATAGTGATTGGGAAGTGATCACTTCCGTACAGAATGTCCTTAACACTCCAATGAACTTTGTGAAAAATTTTAACATCTACAAACGACAAATCAATAGCGGAAAGTGTGCCGTTTGTACAAAAATGAGTTGGGGAACCATCGTTAATTAGAATTAGAGAATTGTTATTATCAATAAATCTTTCGATTTCGTTTCCCCTATTTTTGTAGTCGGGCAGTGGGGAACCCCACAATTTGTTGTGCCCATTCAGATCTCCAACTAGAATGACAGGTCTTGTAAGTTGGTCAACTATTTCTTGGAGATCATTGACAGTGAAATCTCGATTTGGTGGAATGTAAATGTTGCAAACTGTAATAGGTCCAGGTGTGTATATTTTTATGGCTACAACTTCTAAAGAGGATTTAATATTTATTGGTTCTGAATGGACATCTTTTTTAACCATTGTGGCTACTCCTCCCCAGGCGGACTTGCATTCAGGTCTATCTTTGCGATAGATGTTATAATTTTTTAAATTTACAATCTGAGATTTCAAAAAATGTGTCTCTTGTAAACACCAGCAAATTGGATTTTCTTCAGTTTGCAGCAATTTGAAATATTCATAATGTTTGTAAAACCCGTTACAGTTCCACTGTGCAATTAATGTTTTTCTATTTTTTACCATAATTTGCAAATATAGAAAGAGATATAGTCGGGAACTTGTTTCTAATTAATCTTCAGTGCTATCCTCCGTGTTTATTTCATTTTCTATTGAGTCCCATCTTTTTTTCAGGAGCTTGGATATCTTTAATTTTGAACGCCGGTCTGTTATAAGGCTTCTAGTGTCTGCCAGCATATTCTTAAGACCCTCTGTATTGTGTGTGAATTCTTGAACTAATTTATTGAAATTTTTCGTGTTTGAAGACATTGCAATCAACTTAACCATATTGTCGAATGATATTGGGTATTTCTGCTTGTTTTCTTCAATTGCCTGCCTAACATCTTCAAGAGTGGATCCTGAATTTATACCCGTCTTTTTTAATTTTTTTGATTTTTTGTTACCAGACTGAGTACCTGCTATCGGTGGAAATTCTTCGAAATTAATAATTTTTTCAATGTCTTCTTGAGAATCTAACGTTAGATTCAGTTCCACAGTAGATACGGTAGAAGGAGGAGGGCTAGAGTGACATCGTTTGATTCCAGAAATTACAGTAGGGGATAATATTGAATTATTGCTAATATCTACAGCTGGTTCTATAATAGATTTGATATCGACATTGTTGTGGTTGTTGTCGCCATGGTTACCAGGCAGCTGTTTCTTGAACTCGTCACTGGTAATATCGATATTGGTCTCTATTGAGATGGGAGTGTCGTCATGGCAACTGACCTGAGCTGGCTGTACGGTAATACTGTGGTTAGAAAACATATGATTAGGTGTATCTAATAGGGAGCGATCAGCACTTGTTTTTTCAATTATATTGGAATGCAAATTTATTAATATACTATCTTGTTCAGTATTATGAGATTCTTCAATGTTGTCATGTTCACACTCAGGGCAATCAGTTGATATATGACCCGGCTGCTTACAAATGAAACAAGTGACAATGTCTTCACTGAAAAAAATTCTATAAGAGACATTGTCGTGCTTTATTAGTAAGGATGATGGCAGTTTACTGAGGTCTTCAGGTGGGATGTAAACTTGCCGTCGGAAACTGAGAATATGGGCCAATCTTGGATCTTGGTATCCGGCTCTGAGAAAATGCATAGGCGAAACTAATCTCAAACCTATGCTTTTGAGTTCTTTCTCTATGGACTCGTGAGGAATAGAAGGACAAGCGTTTGAAATTATTATTCGTTTGGCCGGATTAACCAGTCGTTTTATAAAAATTTCTTTACTGTCAATAAATATTGATTTGTGATTTTTTAAAAGGCTGTCTACTGCTTCTTTGTTACTGAAGTGAATGCAAAATCGAGAGTTGGATATTCGGGAGGTATAGCGGATGAATTTTGGATCAACCAAGGCGGCAATTTTGAGGACATATTCTTTTTGTTTGATGCCTGGAAATGTGTGTAAAATGATGGCATTTTCTCGTTTTGAAAATCGCTCCGTAGCGGTGGCTTGGGCATAACTGGTAGTTGTTACTGGTGGGTTAAGGTTATGTGGGACTTTTGATACATTTCTTTGTAGGTTATTTTTCAATTCTATTTGCTTCTGACTTGTCGGTTGCATCATATTTGAAGAAAGTGAGGACATTGTAAGGTCTGCCGATATCGCTGCAGAGCCAAAAGCTCTGGGCGCCTATATTCGGCGAATAATCGCCTAAGTTCTTATAAATGCCTCAGTTTTCTATTAAGGACTGGAACACGCGCCCTCAAATTGTCCAATTTGCACACAATAAAGTCTATGAAAGAATAAATAACACTTATAAATAGGTAAAACTTGGAGACTGACCTGAAGCGTGACTTCTTCATGTAGGTCCCAAACAGCTGATCAAATATGCTTTTATAACCTAATTCCTTTTTTCACCCATATTAATATGAGATATTAACAAACAATGAAAATAATTTGAAATGTTAAAGGCACCTATAAATGTTATATCGATATCTATTTTAGTCCTGACAGACATCATTGGTTTTTATTAATCTTTTTTTGTTAGTTGCCATTACATCGAACGTAATCGAAAAATTCCTATGTAAATTGTATACTGTCAAATTATTGTTTATCTGTTTTCAACTACAATGCATTTTATTTATTTATTCATGTTTGCTTGGGTTTCTATATTTTCAGTATTCCATCAGTATTTTTATGACTCTGTTTTATTATTATTTTATGTTTAACAAAACGACGAAGTTCTGTATTTTATTTTAATATTTTACATAAATAAATTTTAATTTAAAATATTCAAAAGAGTCGGGCATTGATGTTATTAACTTTCGTTTTGCTTGTCTCGTACATTTTTTTTACCGACTTCATTTTAATGTAAATTATTTTCTTTGATGTTAATGGACAAAGATTGATTTCATTTCTCTGCATTTATCTGCCATAATTAAATCTTGGAACCTTGTTTTTTTGTTATATATTTTAAATTATGATGAAATGACTTCAATATTAGCACGTCGACTGCGACAGTGAAATAAGTGATTTATGTTGCAATGCGTTAGCGGTCCCCGGAGACCAGAACCACGCCTGATCTACATCTTTGATCACTTAATGAAGATAAACCGACCGCACGGGTGTAAAATTCTTTTTAAAAATCTCGCCGCTCCTAATATAAAATACAAAATATATGCTGCAGTCAAATTATTAAGTAAAATTGTATAAATACATTAATTATTTCTTTAATTAAATTTTGTAGATTTGAGATTAGTTTTCACTTAAATGATTTAATTATAGTCTTATGTAGCTGCCTTAAGAAGAAAACTAGCTCTTTGGTATTTATTAGGTTCCGGGTAAGATTTTCTCGGCTCAACTAAGAGCCCATATCCAATATTTCTTATTCATCCCGCGTATCCTTCAATACTTTCCTAATGGACTCGCTATGCACACTCCTTCCCAAACTCTCAACTCCATCGTTGTGGAGGCAGTTTGTGGAGAAAGTTTGTGGAGGTTGCGATATATATATAACAAGGTTATATATATATATATATATATATATATATATATATATATATATATATATATATATATATATAAATATTTAATAATAATAAAAAAATTAATTTTTAGATTTTTATAATCTCAAGTTTTCAAAAAATAAAAGTCGGTTCTCTATTTCATCCAATGATGTGAAGACTAAGTGGTTTGGATACTCAATGCGGTATCACGTTTCTTGCAAATAATATTTTCAATTCGTACTGTTTAATCCTCCGAGTAAAACGGATCTCATGAAACGCTAAGTACCATGAGCTTCTTTGGGAATCCTAAACTATATTGTCCACTTTAAATCTCCCATAAATGAATGGGGAATTAAAACTTGTTACTTTCACACTTTATTGAGAGCTCATAACGAATTTCATCTCTAGGTTTGGTTTTATTTTTGCCTAAATAAATGAAATTCGTAATTTTTATTTTTGCTAGTACATCCTGATCTCTTTCATAAAAACAAATCATTTAGTTGCTTATTTTTAACTTAAAATTAGAATAGCTAATATTTACCTACAGGCAAATAAAGAGGGTAAGGGTATTTAAAAGAAAAAATATACATAAATTTATCAAAAAATTAATTTCCTAAAACTGAAACAAACAATTATTCTTCTCGAAAAATTTAACTAAAAGAAATAATTGCTCGCACTTCATAAATATTATTTGTTTAGCCTATGCACATTCGAAACAAGAAACAATTCGGTTAATTAGTTATTTTTTCATATAGATTCCCGTGATAAACAATTCAATAATGGTTATGGATTGTTCTATGACTATATAAAATTTAACAATGAATAATTATGTAATTTTAATTTTTTTTTGTTTAAAGAATATATTACCTGTGCACTTTTCGTGTTTTCTTTTTTTATCTATTTATTTGTAAAAAAAAAAAAATATTAGAAATATATATATTTGTAAATTCATTATAAAGTTTAAAAAAAAAAATAAGCAAAAAAAAATTAGGTCACTTCTAATATTATTGGGGTCCAGAAAGGACTCCAACCACATTTTTGAAGAGAATCAAGATTCGCATATATCCGAAAAGATCCTCCAATATTTTCTTATCCGTTTCTAAATAGTCCACCTAGTTTTACGCTAAAATTTATTTCATCAAAAGCCATTTCAAAAATTAGAAATGTGTGGATTCCAATCGGAATTTTCACATGCTTACGTACTATGAGGACTTATGAAAGTTGACCTCTAACTTTTGAAAGTAGTGATGTTCTTCAACAGTAAAAACGATACCAGACTATACCGTATTCGCAACTATAAGAAAAAAATTGATCTGATACCCACGTTGAAGGAGAATTGATATTACAAAAAAAGCGGTAAAAAAACAAAAACTATAGAAATCATTGAAATTCTACAACAGAGTTAAAGGTAATGGTAATGTCAATTACCCAGTAAGGTAGAGGCAAAACAATAAAATTATATGTATATATATGCACATTTATATCGCAGTTGTGTTTTTTTAATTATCTTTGAGAAATACAAGATGCGTTATTTCACAAACACAGAGAGAAGGCACAACGTTTTGCAAATTTTCGCAATTTTTTACTATCCAATTAGATTTGAAAAATACAGATTAATCAAAATAAAAATTTAATTGTTCAAATTGTAGCTGATATCCTATAAATAAATAAATGAATGCTAAACTCAATAAATTAACAACAAAGAGGGCGTGGTGTGTGAAATACACCCATTTAATTAGCAAACTGAATCAATATTAAATTTAATCAATGAGTTTATTAATTAATCAAACAGAATAAATGAAATCAGTTTTAACTGAGCAAAGTGGTGCGAATTTCCCGTATGGGATCTTTTATGGATTTCATTTTACATGGAAATAAGGAAAAGTTTATTAAAATGAAATGTTTCAATACTTAGGAAACTGGTGATTTAATTCCGAAATGATATATATGATTTCATCTTATATCTTTCAAAATTACATCGAAAGGGGATGAACTCCCCATCCCCTGAGTTCTGAATAGGATTGTCAGAAGACGGCCTATAGGATTGCGTCTTTTGTTGGATCCTGACCAGATAAATCCCTTAAGCTGCGTAACAGAAGGAAAATGTATGAAAAAAGCTTAGAAGAGAAATATTCAGGCCATTACATACAGAAATATGAAGATGTTCCAATTTTTTAAAAAAATCTAAAAAACAAAATAATTTTGTAATCGACTTTTATAGTTAAATTTCTATTTCCGAATCCATCTTTTTTTTATGCATCTTCAGTTATTCATAACTACTACGCAATCAATATAAGAGTAGATGTCAAGGCATAAGTAAAATTCATCACAGTTGTTTACCCGATAACCACGAACACCTGTTTCATTCTGATTCACTTGTTTCATTCAGAATCTATATCAAAACGGTGATGATGTCAAGTATCCTTGTCGGAAAATATAGCCAGCCGTCTTTAAGATAAACCTTGGAGTAAGGTAAAATTCTCTCAAATTTAATACCTAAATTGTGGTTTTGTGTTTTTCTATTCGGGCATTCTAGTACATAAAGAAGGTAATTTAAGCTACTACTTACTTAATTATGAATCAACATCGGATTGCTATAAGTAATACTTGAACTTAGTTCAATACTTGTTAAAAATAAAGCATTGTTTCTTCAGCAACATTCCAACAAGACCGAGCCATGTTCGAACGCCAGTTTATCTTACACAAAGCAGAATCTGATACCTACTTTATAGGCCAGTTAATCTAGACCTTTCGGGCACCTCGGTTGAAAGTAAGTGTTGGGAAGCTGGAAATAGTTTTAACATGTTCAGTAAAAATCAGATAATAGTAACCTAAATTTGCCCCGTTACAGATTTTTTTATTTTCTTTTGCTTTGCCTTGAAAAACACGTATTGTTCGAATAAATATATTTGTTTTATATTCAATTAAAGGAGAGTAAACTACCTTCAATTCTAGAAGATTTTTTTGTTTGGATGCACTATTTTTATGTGAGCACATTGTGAAAGTAGGAGGCGGAATGTCGAAATTACTATTTGTGCAAGTTGTCTCGGTGGAAATTTGTTAGTGGTTCCGATAATTTTCTCTTTTGTGTTTGTACTAATTACGAATTTGAACATTGTTACCTCTAATGTTTCCCGGAAATATAAAAACAAATGTACAAAACATTAATTTCGACAATACGCCTTATAATTTCGATTGCGCTCACTGAAAAACAGAGCGTCCAATCAAAAAAATGCTTTAGCATCGAAATTGTAGATAACTTACTCTTTTTCATTTCGTATAAAATAAATATTAGAATAATTCATGGTGTCCAGGTACGACCAAAAACACAATAAAATAAAAATATTTTTCCCCATTTTTTTATACTTAAAATTCGATATAACTAACTTAAAATTGGAAATTAGTACCCCACAAAACATAAATGACCAAATTTTCAGAACTTTTTCAAAATGATCCCTTTTTGGTCTCAAATGGTGTCCAGATGTTTTTGGATTTTCAATTTTGATTCTTCTGTCTAACAGAATCCAACGTTTAAGGTACCCATTTTATGCAGAATTTAATGTTCTTTAATTTATAATCGTATAAAATTTCGCTAGAGTGTGAAGTTAAATATGATATAGGCCAAAAACTGAAAAAAAAAACTCACCACTTAGAACGGGGCAAACTTTTATTTATTATCTGACGTCTACTGAACAGATTAAAACCATTTCCAGCTTTCCAACACTTACTTCCAACGAGGGTCCTAGATTTAGTGGCCTATTTACTCTAGAGGCTGGGTGTGTTTCAGGAATGGTACCCAACCTCAGAGTCCCATCCACGGAACGGATGGCAAAGCATCTTCGAACTACTCTACTTCATTGTGATTAATCAACGATCTTAAGAATTATTTTAATATTTGATCACATTAAATTTTATTACCTGCTGGAAGAGGTGCTGCTGGGCATTGTACTTTCGAGAGACTGGCAAGCCATTATTTCCCTGTGTAGTCAGACAATTCCCTTTATTCAAAAAGTCTGCCAAGGCTGGCAGGTTGCCATTCTGAAGTTTATAGCACCTTTTTAAGAATATCAGAAACACTTAAACAGCTGTCTGAATCCATGTTGCTAATATCACTGATCTAATATAAACTACTGCGCAAAAATGTTGCTTCACACCTAATACTACTAAATTACTTCATGAAATGTTTATTTATTTTTTTGGATGGTAATCTCAATACACACAATGTTGATACCGTCAATTCTAAAGGTCTATGATGTTAATTTGTAGGGAATTTTTTTTTGTTTACAAGGTTATTCAAGATCGCTCTGAGAAGACCTTAAATTATAATCTATAATGGATAATTATCCATGGTTTTTAATTTTTACTATCAATAAAATGACATTTTCGCTTGCTTCTCTTCTTTTTTTTATTTCCAAATCTCTTGAATTATATACAATTTATTTATTTCATGTAACTATCATAGTATTCCAAAAAAACAAAAATAAGAAAGTATAACCATCATTTTGATTTTGATAATACAGTAATAATTGACAAATCATGATATAATAGAATACGAAAGCATATTAAAGCAATATATATTAGAAAAAAATTAATGAGGTAATGAATTTAAAAAGTGATATGGGTGGTATCGGTCACCACACTGCTATTATTAATAAAACAGATGTACACTGAACCATTAAAATAAGGCAATAAAATAGGACAATAGTATAATAATCTTATGATAATTATGCAAATGACTGATTCAGCATAGATATTGCAGTATTTGACTGGATAGGGTTCAGTTAGTAGTTAGATTTAAGATAGGCCAGTTGATGTAGATAAGGTATGAATATTAATTTAATTTGCTCCGAGTAATGAATAGATAATATTTTTTAAATTGTTTATAATGTGCATACAAGTTTATTTTTATTATTTTTATAACCAAATAATTTAGAATGAATTAAACTTGATGTTTAAGGATAAAAAAATGGACAACTTAATATGTATTGATATTTTTGGACTTATATTATTGGAATTATATATAGCATGCACAAGGTAGGAACAAAAGATGATAAGGGACGAGCAGGTAGGTAGAAAGGTAACTGACAGGCGACGGGAGATGTCACCACAACCTTTACCCGCAGATATAAGAAATAAGTTAATTTAAAAACTTAAAAACCTACCGAGAAGTGGGCAGTGAGATGTGCAAGATGTGGTCCGCCCTGGAAGACATAATCAATTTTAGGAAACCGGCCTCTTTACAATTTAACTATTATATAATTATATACATAATTACATAGTTTAATATGATGCTAACTAATTTGCTACTAACCTTGATACATTTTAATAACTTACTATAAGCCTTCAACGAGAAAAGAGTCTTACTTATAGATATTGCCTTATAATTAAAAAAAAAAATGTTGCTGGTATTTGATACAATGCGATATGTGTAGTCCCCCAAATGGTGGAATGGGATTATTTATTTGTGATTATCCCTTGCATATTAGCCTCGACTCGGATATCATTTACGTTTCTTGAAGACTTGCAAGATTGCTTTCGCATTTCAGATTATCGAATATCATTGAAGTTGTTAGTACTGTTGTTAACGAGTCTCTTAAACAGGCCAGTGCTTCGTGTGGAGGTGACAGTGAGAATTTATAGCAAGTAGTGATTTCCCTTACCAGGCTACCCTTACCGCCCTTCCTCGTCAAGCTTTCCTGTTTTCACTTCTACTCCATCTCTCTCACCATCACGAAGGTCATCTATTTCAGGATATGAGAGTTAGGATTAGGTAAGACTTAATGATTCCTATAACTGATAACTTGTAAATATAGTGTAATTGATAATGTTCTCTCACCATTATGTACCATCTACTGAAATATATTTCATTCCAGAATTTAGTGTATTTCGGTCGATGTTTTTACGGTTTCAGTTCATAAAGATAAACCTACAGTAACGCCAGAGAAACAGAGAAATCAAATTCTCAATTCACATCAGATGTGTTCAATTCTCAAAAATTTAAATTATATATATAAAAGTGACACTAGTTACTGATTTTGGACCTCATCCTCTCTAACAAAATGTTGGTGCAACGTTTTCAGAAAAACTAAGTTGTGGAAGATTGCACGAACACTCCATTTAAAAAACAGAAGGCAGAAAGCAACATGCTATCGTATACTACGGTATTAACCAGGAGTTGAATTTGAGAATTAATTTTTTGGCCAAATCAAAATATAACAATTATGTTTTGATAAATATAAATCACCCATGATTTAAAAATAAAATTTCAAATTAATCGTTATGATTTATGTATTTTTAAATAAACCATTGTTATAAATTAACAATTTATTATATAATAGTTATATGTATTAATTTATAACTTAAATTTGTTTGAAATAAAAGGCAAGCACCATTAGCTGATTATTTGTTTTCAGATAATAAATAACTATTACCTTCAGAGCATTTTTTTAAAGTCACAAATAACTCTTATTTCTAAGCGATACTTTTTTTTGCTCAAAATGAAACCCAAAACGCTATAACTTTCTAATAATTATATCTAGGGAATTGAGAATGGTTCCATTTTATTCAGCGTGAAAATAACTATAGAAAAATAGCTATTTAACCATTTTTTTTCTAATTCCGATATGACGAAAAATCAGCCATTAACAAACCAAACATAAAATCTTACTTCATGGTACAATTATATTTTTTCTACCAATTAGATCATTAATCCTTAGTTATTGTGGTAAATCTTCCGCAGAGTTCCTAACGACCTTGGCCCGGTCTAGATTTTGAGACTTGACTGTACTTCACGCTGCGCATACCAACGGATATGCAAGATGAGTATACAACATATTCTCAAACCAACGGATCCTCGTCAATTGGAATGCTGACGTAGATTAGGTAGATTTTCCTCCATTTACCGAACAGATCTCTTGTCCCCACCACCTCCTTTCCTACACAAGATTTGAGTATTAATATCAGGTTGAACCGAGTTATTCATAACGTTTTCGTCGTTTTTCGTTATTAAATGTTATATATATATATATTATTTCTTAGTTATATATAAGTTTGTCCAGAGAGTTTTGGTTCAAAACTCCGTAGTTTTGTAAAAACACAATGTAATCTAGATCATTTCTGCCTAATACTTCCAAACATTAAACATTGTAATTAACACTGATTAATTTTCTCGCATATCCATTACTAGTAACAGAAGAAGTGAGCGCCGACAGTAGAAATTACAGTTGAATTCCAGAAGGAAGTTGACTTAAGGAATGTGTGGTGAAGCGGGTAGGGACAACATCTACCTAACATATCACCGGCGGGAATTTTAAATGAATCGCGGGAAATTAAAAAAGTAGGAAAAATGGTAAAATTTGGTGAGCGTAGCAACATCCTTGCATAAAAAGGAGGGAAATTTGGCCTAGCCCTAAATGAACATTCTGTATAAGTAAGGTTGGTTTTAGTATTTGTTGTGGGCATGCGCAACGGGCGTGAAGTACAGTCAGGTCTTAAAATCTAGACTGAGCCAAGGTCGTTAGGAGCTCTGTGGAAGTTTTACCGTTATTATTTCAAAATATGTTAAAACAGGTTGTTTACTTCTCTTATCACAAATATTACTATAAATTGATAAAAATGATCAGAATATTTTCGCAGTTTTGCACTTGCTAGTACGACTTTCTGAACTTTATTTGAAGGTACGTTAACCTAAATGTTTTTTTCACGTGCCTTTTGGGTAAATTTACAAGCTTAACAGATAAATCAAAATAATATATAAAAAAATATGGCATTGAGAAGAGATATAACTGAATAAAGAAAGATATAAATAAACATTTATATGAATAGTAATAAATAACTTGTTTTAAAATATTTAGAAACAATAACTAAGGATTAAAGATCAAATTATTAGACAAAATATAAACGTTTATTTTATGGTTTTATATTTGGTTTGTCGGTAGTTCATTTTTCAGTATGTCGTATTTGTAAAAAGTAGTTAAATGATCGTTATTTAATAGTTTTTTCCACGATGAATAAAATGGAACCAATCCCAATTCTTGCTCTAATTTAAAGAAAGTTATAGCTTTTTGAGTTTTATTTTGAGCAGAAAAAATAATGCTCAAAAATAAGTGTTATTTTTAATTTAAATTTATTCGCTCAACAATAATTTTATGAGGTGATTTTTATTCTGTTGCCAAATGAATCACAGTTATTTCTTGACAAATATCAAAAAGAGATTTTTAAATTATAAAAATAAAAATCTTTTTCCTAAAAAAAAAAATCTCTATTTCAATCTCCGCTATTAATTACCTGCTGGCCATCTCATATGACTTGTGAAATTCGCATCTTTTGACTTTGAAATTGTTTTTACATGCCTCTATAATCCATACGTTTTGGAGTTGATTTCAATTTTCGTATTTATTATTGGTGAATACACCTACATTATTAAATTGTGAATGGTTAAAATATTCACAATTAAAGTAAATTAAGGTTAGGATGGTTAGAAGATCATCTAGAACTTATGTCTCTAGGGAATTGTGAAAACGAGAGCTAAAGTATGTTACCATTATTATTTCGGTAAATATTTGTTTTATTAGGTGGTAACCCTGAACTCCTCTTGCCTTGAATGATGCAATATCTCATACTGTAGCAGTTTTACCCTGGAATAGAGAAAATTTGTGTCAAACTGAACCCACAACTGAAATCATAGTGGTAACATACTTGAGCATTGGTTTTAACCATACTCTGGAAACAAGCGTTCTTGATGGCCTCCTAACCATTGGAAATGTTCAAACATTTGAATACCATTCATTTGTTAAAAATAGAACACTTTGGCTTTCTAAGTGATACTTTCAATTTGAACTAGATTTTTTTTTAAATCATTGTTGACAGAATTTTGAATTTTAAAATTTATAATTTTTTTTAAATGCAAATATTTTACTTGCTATAATATTATATACGAAAACTGGATCAAACAACATAATAATTGAGAAGTTTTCTATCAAAAGTTAATATATGCACTTTTGAAAAAATTTTACAAAAAAATAATTAGAGGGGCATCTCGTTGAGATAAGCCATATTTTTATTTAAAATGTTGATTTATAACACCTATTTGAATTCAAGATTGGAAATAAACTGAACAATTTTTTAGCACAGAATGTTTATCAATATTACAAATCTTTTTTTTTGAGAAGTGGATATATTAAATTTTGATAGAAAACTCCTTAATTAGGGGCATTTAAAAACAACCTCAAAGTCAAAAGGCGTGAATTTGACAAGTGCGCAATAGGAGGGGGTGCCACAAGTACGCAGGCTACTGCTAATGTCTCTGAAATGTTTTTGCCCTATAAAACAGTAGACAGAAACAGTAATTGAAGATTAAATTTAAATAAAAAGCATGCCGCTTAGAACCCAAGTTCAAAAACTTTAGTAGTGCAAGAGCTTTATATATATGGTTTAATATTAACACAAAAATTGTTTCAAATACGTTTCAGACAGCATATTTATAAAATTTCCATGAGAATATTCCGGACCCTCTCCGGCTGGGGAATAGTCTAAAGGCTGCTTGGTCTTCTAATATTGCGCATATTTACTTCGTTCATATGGATTCTTAGCATAGAACATACGTCTAACATTGCCCTGATCCCAAATATACAGATAATGGTGGTATCTGAAAAGAGGATGGGATGAACTTTAACTTATGGCTATGGAGTGAAGAGTTCAGCCATGCGCGGGCCGAGCGGAGGACAGCAGTCGGCACCCGACAACTGGCAGGGACCACTACACTCCTCTGCAAGGCAGGCACGTAGCCAGATGGGCGAGAACGCAGGTACATAACAATAGCCATATATTATTTATTATAATATAATAAATTATATTACATAATCTTCACCTGGCAAATCGGCTATATTTATGTCTATCTGAGTTTGATAATTTGGAAATTTATTGGACTGGAAATGAATGTATTACAACGTAAAAACATTTTCAATAAATTATATACCTTTTTTTATATCCTGCAATAACAGAAAAAAGAAATAGAAAATAAAATGAATGAACTTGCTATTCATGCAACTTAACGTAAAAACATTTTCAATAAATTATATACCTTTTTTTATATCCTCCAATAACAGAAAAAAGAAATAGAAAATAAAATGAATGAACTTGCTATTCATGCAACTTATGATTTTTATATAAATTAGGAATTAAACATCCATGACTATATATACATAAAAAAAAAATAATAAAATAAAAAACACATATTCTTGAGTAAATTTATTTTAATTTTTCATTTTTCAGAAGAGAATATTTTTTTGTTTTATTCTTTGACTAACTGATTGAAAAATCCTTTTATATTCGCCACCTCAAATTGATTTTGATCGAGATATAACATAAAATACCAATACATTGTTTTTTTTAAATATGACTACTGAATATTCAATAATTCCTGACTGCATCAAGCACAAATTATTTTTACATAACTTATAATCTATGAATACTTGAAAAATTCTATGCGTATGGATTTTTTTTCTTTTTTGGAATCGGTAGAATGTAATATAAGCTCATATAATACTCATATATAATTTGATTTTTTAAATTTTTATCAAAACAAGAAATAATCTTCAAATTTCTGCTTCTTGACTGTTCTCAAACTCATTCGATGACACATCTTGTAAATTTTATGATTATGAAAAAATAAGTTTGTTTTGAATTTTATGTATAAGAGCATTATAATTCTTTTTTATTAACTGTTTTTTAATGTAACTAATTTAATGTTATCATGTTTTAACATTTCACAGTGTATGTCAGAGACTCACTTGTAGGTACTTGTACTTTTGCACTTTATTATGAAACAGGATGTGCCCCTAAAGTAAAGCACAGGGTGTTGTATATTATTAAAAAATTGTTATAATGTTGAAACATTAAATTAAATAACATTAAAATTTTTAAATTAAGAAACATAAAGTTAAAAAAAAATTAATGAAATTATTATTATCTTAATGCTGATGATAAGTAACTTGTAACCTCCGAACAGGAACATTTCCACTTGCACTTTTCTCTCTTCACTTAATTTAGTAAATTACGAATTAGGGCCCAGAAGGTGGTATTTGCTCTCTCTAGTCGGTCCCAGGATTCTACCTGGTTATGTCCCTGTCAACCTTTGTATTTTATAATTTGTCAATTTTATAAATCCACCTAAGCTAGTTACTATTTTTTTCTTTATATTCCAAATCCATATCAAATTATTTTAGCTTTACTGTATGACCCTCCCTATATATATTTCCCTAACAGGGCCCTAGACTTTGTTTGGACCATTCCAAGCTGAGGTGCTTTTAATTTAAATCGGGCTCATTATAAAATGTTCCAAATCTGGGAAGTTGGTACAACTATGTTGTCCAGAATGCAAGTAGGGTGTCTTTGGCGCAGAATACCTTCTCCTCCTATACCCCAAGGAGGCTGGGCCCTAGAGATGCTATTACAAATGAATTTGGGATAATTGAACCGGAGGAAAATTTTCCTTCAGGATCTCCAGATGGGTATAGTTCTGATGAATGTTTTCCTGTTTACATTATGAAGGCGAATTTTCAGCTTGATAATTTCTATCCATGAAGATAGCTTATGGTTATGATTAATCAGAAACTAAATAATTTATGATTATAATACCAAAGTGATATAATTATGCAGTGGAATGCATTAATCTACCATATTATAATATATAACTATTTCTCATTTACGATACCTGATTGTTCGTCCGACGCGCGCACGTATTCTGAAATTTACATAAAGCTTTCATTACAGGTTTAAAAAAATTTTCTGCAGTTCGTCCACTGAGTACCCTTTATATGCAATGCAGATATTCCCTCAATGTTGATGTGCGTTTTTTTATGTAGGCTTCGGTTAAGTTTCGAGGAGAAGTTTCCCACAGAGCAAAATTGAATTTTTATGTTTAAATTTTGATGCTTTTGCAAAGGACATATAATTTTTTTATGATATTGTTATTTAATATTGGAAATATTAGTGTTATCCTTGTTAAACAACTAACTACAAAATGAGATACTCGACTCGGAAAAAAATTGAATAGCAAAGATCAGAAAGTTAACGAATAAAATGTTCACAGATTCAGTCGATAATAATTAAATCGAAAAATATATAGAAATGTAGAAAAAAGAAAATATTATTAAATGATGATACCATAAGTGAAGACCAAAAACATAAAACAAATAATTCTTAGGATCTAATATTTATTTTATTTCAGGATTACAAAAACAAAGCCTCACGTCTCTAAAATACTGGTAAAATAACTAAACAGTTATTGTTGCTTATTTTTGGTTTTATCCTTCAGAAATTTTTTCTGTTAGCTCCCTTAATCAATAATTTTATATTGAAGATCCGTCTTTTAGGAAGGATTCGCCACAGTCTTAATTTTAAATTGAAGTTGAGCACTGTCTGACTAATTCTTAAAGTCCTTAAACCAAAACTTAATTAAAATCTCTTTTAGCTATGCTTATTATTGTAATAAATCCTTTGCTTTTGTATTGATTGACAATAGTGATTAAAAACAATTAAGGGTCAACCCATTTGAAAACACTTAGACCATGTTTTTTCAAAAATTTTTATTTTGATGATTTTTTAGGTTTGGCGAGCTCATAACCTTGGTTGAAACATTTTTCAGGTTCATACTTTTTTCTGGCCATTTTTAATTTACTTCGCAGCTGAAATCAAGTTTTTGGAAATGCCTAACTCTGGTAATTTTGCAGATTACCTGATCAAAACCCCCAAAAAATAAAATTACAATAATTTTATGCCCTACATTGATTGACTCCCACAACATATCACCTGAGTAGTCACGAAAGTGGTTAAAAAATTCACGAAAATTGACATAAAACGACACATTTAGCGCTTTTAAAGTGTATTGAGGAAAAGAGAGACAACTTTAATGTTTTTCTTGTATAATTTTTTCATTCCACTATTTTCTTTAGAAATTTTAATTTAGAATACACTGTCCTTTTCTTTTTTTTTCATATTCTGCGGAAAAACTTGTATTTCCGTCAGTTGCGTACCTCTGGATAGAGGGAGGGCGGTCCGGCCGAACCCAATTACCAAGGGAGCCCCCTGAAAAGAACTTTTTTTTTTTAATTGAATAATAATTTATTGCAAAGAAATTACGGACTGATTATGACAATTAAAGACTAGTCATTCGAAAAAGATAAAAATTACCGAGTTTTTTTTTTGGATGTGGGGGAGTAAAGACCTAAAAATTAAATCCTCTCCGAGCCCCAAATAGTCTAGGTATTCCTGTTTGTCCGAGACGATATGAGGTGCACTCTTCGAGAACTTATTTTGAATTTTCCGAACCATGGTACGCCTTTTTCACTCTTTCTCATACTCTTGGACGGCCGGTAAAACCTTTCGAATCCATCCGATCTTCGTACATGTTCCTTCGAATTACATTTCGGTAATTTTACTTCGGCTTACCATTACCACGATTTTGCGGAAACTTATCCTATTTCATAATTAAAAACGATTATTAATCGAATTAAAAATATATTACACCCGTTTTGACATTAAGGATTTCAAATACTTTCTGAAAACACCCAGAGGCGTGGAGAGAAACCAAGGCCCCATGGACAAATTTTCTCGGGCCAAAACGACAAATTTTCCTAGGCTTCCATAAAAACTAAATTCATCACTGAAGTCCAACCACGTCCTTGTTAATACATAAAACAAAAATATTACATAAGATATTACATAATTAAAATATATGTAATGCTATATAAACAGATAAAAAATAAAGCCTGGGCGGCCGAATTGGACCCGGGACTGCACCCCATTTCGTCGGACCTGAAAGCACTAAATTAAAGGGTTCAAAAACACCTTATTCGTTAATTATTAGCATTTCGTGGAGAATTTGTTTTGTAAACAAATTGAAATTAGTTTTATCGACAATAAAATCGTCTAAAATGTTTATTTTCATAAGAAGAACAGTTTCCATGATATTTGTCAAAATAAAGTTACAAAATGGTGATTTCTCGGTTTTCTGAAAAATAAATAGGTTAAAAAAAAACAACTCTATCTTGAGAAATATTTGACGTACAGATTCATAGCACTGAAATCACCACTGAAATTGGACCGAATTAAATGAGGAATGAAGTAGTTTATAATCATCATCTTCGTAGAAAGAGGAATTTCTAAGATATTTGCCAAAATAAATTAAAAAAATGGTGAATCAAATTTTATGGTTAAAAAACATTGTTATCTCGAAAACTAGTTACCATAAAGAGCTCTATTTGAGCTTAAATTTTAGAAAATATACTTAACTATACAATAAACTTTAGAATAAAATATACTTTAAAAAAGTTATTCGCAATGTTTTTCGCATAGTTGGTATTATTAGCCAATTTTGGGTAGGAATGATCCAACTAACAATTGATTTACCATTTAATGTTTCTGTTAGAGGTATAAATATAAATTATTGCAAACTTTAAAATTTTGAAACGAAATTGTGAAATTTATATCTTTGCAAAAAAATAATTCTGTTTTATTGGAAATGGTACTTTTAATGTTGGAATATTAAAAAAAGGTCTCTAAATATAAATATTGATACTTCATATTATTCATTTTAATTACTTAATCTATATAGGAATAGATAAATATTCTTCTTTGAAAAAATAAAATAAAATATGATAATAAATGGCGTAACTGCTATATTATTTTTGTATGTATTGTTTTTTCAATATGCAATTGATCTGGTTTAATATTGATAAATACAAATAACCCACCCCTAATAAAATCCCAAAATATATCTATCAGTGTGAATAATGGATTTGATGTCGCCATCCAATCAGAGGTTCCAGTTCAATGGGGCTCTTAAACTTCTGCTTCCGCGTGTCACATCAATAATGAACTAATATAATCTTCCCTACCTGATTTCCGACCATTCCATGCTACACACCTATATTATATTATTTTAAAAGGTGTAAAATCGCATATCAGGAGTATTTTGCTTCAAGTGATTAATATATCCAAGTCCGGATTAACATTCATTTTGTCTTTGAACATCGTGTTACTTTAATAGATGAATACAAATAATATCCCATTTAAAAAAAGTCAACGAACACATAGGAGAAATGAAAATTAGTATCTATATAAAAGTGTTTATTTATTTCGTGCCATCTTGATATAATTTTATTATATGTTTATATTTTATATTAATTTTTTTTTAAAGTTCAGTTTTTAAGGTATCTATCATTAAAATTGAATTATGTCATAGACTTGAATTATCTGTATCTTTCTTTCTTTTTTTTTTTTTTGTTTTTGTGGCTGGTTCTTTAATAAGAGATACTTACTTCAAACTAGGTTTTAGGAGTATGGAATCCAAGTCCATTTATCCTTGTCTTATCTAAGCCATTGCTATTTCGTGTCATATCACTGTATTGCATAATTTGAGTTAATAACTTACTAATGGTAAGTGAAATGTGCCATCCATACAGTCGTTAAAATGTGTAATAATGTAACTTGTCATTATTCAATTTTGTTTTCCATTCGTTAAATCAGATCTGTGATCAATCAATTTTGTGTTTCAGTGTTAGTAATGATTGCATACAGTTGGTGTGTCATTATAATTGCAGTGCTATCGGCATTGGTAACAATATACATATTGTTTTTATAAAGTTTTAATGTAGGTTAGAAATATATTATGTATATTATGAATAAAAAAATAAAATTAAAACCATCATTTATGCTATAGTTATAACCATGCATATGATCTATACTTATGCACAGCTTCGAGATCTTCGAATGTACTACACACATAAAGTGGGAGGTCTCCAGGAAATTTGAGCACTTATACTTTAAATGAGTCATTGATAATGACTGTCACAGATGCTAAGTGAAATGTAGGTACATCATGTTATGGAAGATCGGTCATTGTTCAAATGCTCGGATAACTTAATCACTCTGCATAACACTAATAGGCTTAGAATATAATAATGTTTCATAATATTCAAAGGAACAATAAAAATAATATCAATGCCTACTTATTTTTAAATTCGTCCCACTGTGCGACGTCCCATTTGGTCAATCAAGAAGAAGTTCCTCCGGGTTCCGAGGATTCTTTTTTAGAAACTGAGTAAGATAATGGCTTGAATGTATTATAAGCATGAGGAAGGTATTAGTTTAATGTAGTAGAATTAGAACAAGTTTGGTAAACAGATAATAACTTTATTCAGAACGGACAAAATAGAAATAGTAGGAGAGGCATTGTTCTAGAATTTATAAGTAATAGTCCCCATACACGGTCAAACTGTAGTGCAATTCCCCGTGTTGTGGAACTTATTGCGCAACATACCCCGTACACACTACAACTTAACGGCGTACGAAGGGGGAGGATTGGGAAATACATTCCTCCGAAATATACGGAAAAACATAAAATTTGTATTTTACGTAATATTTTGGGTAATTTTTAACAATAATTTTTGATTCAATTTTCATGTTTATGCTTGAAATGTACTCCCAATATGGCGATTATAGATTTTAGGTGATTACTTGCGTTTTTAAAACAAATTTAAATATCAGAAATAAACGTTGCTTACCCTTCCCTCTCCCCTCCCTCCCCTGCTACGACTTGTGCAAACTTGACTGTTGTTGGAAAAATGTCGGATTCAGAAGTTGCTTATGCCGCAACTTATAGACCTATTATTCTTCTTCTAATTTACTCTAAAATATTTCAAAAATACAGATGAGCTTCAACATATAACCAGGGCTGTGTCGTGGACAGGTCGACTGGGGTGGCCGCTGCGTCAGAGGGAACCAACTACCGGGGCATAAATTAAAGTCAATGTAATTTGTATTAAACGTACTATAACTTATTATAATTAATCATACAATAATTCGGCTAGAGATTCGAAATTTATTGACCGTTGTTGGAGGGACAAAAATATTAAACTCGGAAACATGAGAATATATGCTACTTGTCGATTTTTAGAGGGACGCTGGTAAAATCTCGCTCCCGGCACCCACAATCCATGCGACTGCCCAGCATTTAACTACATGTAGCATGCGCCCATTCTCCTCATGTTTTGAATATTACTTCGCGTTTAGGATGTGGGATGAGGAGTAGACAAACAAATAGTTTCTCAATTCTAGAGGCCCCCATCCGAATCAATTCTGTTGTACGGCTGAAACGGCCTTTGTGCAATTTTATTGACCGTGCATGGGATGGTTTGCGCAATTGTTGGGGTGAATCAGACAAGAACGAAAATTTTAGTGCAATAGATGAAGACAATAGAAGTGTTGCAACGTATACAGCAGTGTTTTGCAAAAACTCGTCCAGGTGCCTAATTGCTTCGTGATCGGAAAAAATGTCCTTTACAAGCAAAAGTAATGAGTTTTGGCTAGAATTTTGTGATATGTGTTGCGGATTGCGGACTTTGAAGTTGCAGAAGAGAAATTTACAATAACTACAAGAAGAATGAGGGTTATGAAAATTTCGTAACTCAGCTATCAAACGGCCATAAAACCACGAGAAGAAAATAAAACAAAAATTATTATTGTATTGTATTATAAAGAAGTTAACTTTTTTCAGTGTTTTAATTTTTGGAAAAAAAATAATGATTTCTTCAACAATGATTAAAAAAAAAAACCACTACCCAGGAGCTTCTGCATATTTTTTGAAGCACCTCAGGTAGCGGTTATGACTATGGGCATCCTTTTTTCTCTGAGCACTTCAATAGAGCTAGATAGTTTAAAAGAAATAGACATAAAGATAGTTGAGTCTATGCTTATTTTACAATAATTTTATGTGGTTTGTCAGTTCAGTATGCCGTTCGATCATTCGAAAGATGGTTGGCATAAATTTCAATTGACAAAAAAAATTATCTCAATCCAAATAGCTTTAAGACCATTGGTTTTTTTATTTTTTTTATTTTTAAGAGACTGAATATGCTTAGAGCTTTAAGAGACGTTTAGTAGCCTACCATAGGTTATGTGACCAGCTTCCAGAATATTGCTTTATTTCACATTTAGTTTATTAAACGCTTGCCTATGACTTTGATCAGTTTAACTGTCCTGTAAGCCGTTTTTAATTATACAAATTTGGGACTGGAATTTTAGAATCAGGTTGCTTCTTGAATAGGTCACAAAGACATCTCTTCATAAAAAATGTTTCTAAATTGATAGATTCCTGGGGATAATTAAAAAAAAAAATTCTCCAAATGATACCTTGACTAATTACTGTTTTATATCTAGTACCAGAGAATACCATTTTAATATTAAATATTCAGTTCCATAATTTAGAATAATCCTAAAAATAGTCATGGCAAAACTTTAATCGCCCTTTTAAAAATAACACTGACGCCTTTTTTTTTTTTTTAAATGTATATTAAGAGGTATACTTATTATTACATGGAAGATTGTATTTTTTTATTATATTTATATTTTTTGGTACAATATAATAGAAAGAGATGATTGTTTTATTATTTTTTATTAGTTATCTAAGATTATTAACTAGGAAGTGGGATCAAGGCCACCTCCAGGCTAACGGCCAAGTAGACTAAGCCCTAATAATGTTTGCAATTGTAATTGAAATTATTTATACATAATAATTAATAAACATTATATTATTCTGTTATTATTATTATTCTACTGATGCCCTGATTTTCTCTTTTAAAATTAATGATAATTCACATTACTCAGCCAACACTTCACAATAATGCATCATCATTATCATCTTTTGATTGAGGTTCTTCTTCCTCCTTTATCTTTTTTGGACATACCATAACAACATATTATCGCAAAATCACAACATTCTTTATGGATTTTACTAACAAAAGGATACAAAACATTTCATTTTATGCAATATTTTTTGTATTATTTGTTTCAAATTTCAATGATTGATTTAATCGTTTGATTGTTCATTTGTTTTTGACAATTGTTGATTTAATTAATTCTGTATATATTGTTTCCAGGTAAGTTTCATTTATGAACTTCAGTTTCACTGGCCTATAGAGGGACTTTAATTTAAGGTGAACTCCTTAATCTCAGTAAAATCCATCAACGCCATGATTTGTTCTAGGATTTGCAGATAAGATTAAATTGAAATTTGGTTTGCAATTTTGTTTTTATTCCTATTACAAGAAAACGTGCAAAATACAAGGTATCAATTAATAAAATCACTCAAACTTTCATTATTGTGCTGAAAATTCAATACTTCATTAGTTTTATATTTTAAGTATTTTTATTCAAATTAACAAGTCATTTTCTACAAATAAAATTTATAAATTTACCCCTTTATCTTTTAGATTATTATTTTCCATTTAATCTTTCTTTGTTTTTTTTTTAACTTATTAATTGAATTGAATCAAATTTAGGTAGGTGAAGAAATAATACTTTTCTTGAAACATTGAAATAAATAAAACGGCAACAAGAGCGTTGGGCAAAAACCTGTGATGAACGACCATAATATTGGAGTGGAGTTTCTTTTATTTTGAAAGTGGCAAAGTGATGAGTTGGTAATCCATTGAGTTGAAAGCTCGAATGATAAACGTTCGATTCGAATGTGCTTCCTTCCCTAATGATGGATTGGGTATTTAGATGACTGCAAGAAATTGTTTTAAAAAATAGAAACAAATATATCTGAATCCTGAGTGATGGATGACATTTATTATAAAAAAAGCCAACATAATATGTGTTATGTTCGAGCCGAGGTGTTATTAAAATATAGCAATAATTTTTTCTCTATTTTTTCCGAAAATCTTGCCATTACTTTTTCTGCTTAATTCTCTGCGCAAATATTTTATTTGTTAAATTAAACATACAAAAACAATTTCAATTCATGCTTGTGTTTTTTTTTTTTTATTACAGTACACATATTTTTTCTACATTTTTATTCTTTTATTCCGATAATCGTCTTCCAACTTCATGCTTCAACCCGAAAATAGAAACCTGGATTCAGTGAAATGCCGTATCTGCAATAAAATAAAATATAATATTATAAAATACCGAAGTATTTATGAGATAAAAAAAAAAAATTAAAAATAATTTCTTACAAATTGTGTAACGATTATTATTATTATTATCAATTATTATTATTATTATTTATCAAAAATCACTTTGATTTTGTCTGTTTTAATTAATTAATCTACCTTTAGCTAAAAATGTAGATTAAAAAAATTAACATGGATAAAAATTTGTTATGGCCGATGACTGAGAATGATGTTTTTCACTGATCTCTTATGCATATAAATTAAAGTTGATATCAATTAATTTTTATTATATATATAAAATATATTATTTTAAAATTACTTTTAAATATGTAGATGCTTATATTATGTCATATCCTCATTCTGTTTATTTTTTCATTTTTCATTTATGTAGTTTTTGCATTATTTAATGCCACGTAATTTTACAGCGAAAAATTAATTTAGATTTCTAATCGCCACACTTTCTTTGTTGAACAATTAATATTCAGGAGATTGTTTATTTAATTTATTGAATTTTTTTTTTTTTTATACTGTAGTAAAATTTGATTTGTTATGGCTTCATTTATATTTTGCTTCATTAATTCACTTTATTTAAAACTATCTGTTTTATATTTCGACCATTTTTTGCTTGCTTGATTTATTTTATATCTATCTGTCTTTTTTCCTATTTCAGATATATTATTTTTAATTTATAATGTCATTTACATTTCATTTCCTCTCTTGTCGTAATATTTCATGGATTAATCAACGAATCGATGATTGGAGTGCATTGTCAAAATTCGTCGTTTATATTGTTATTGGTCTAGACAGAAACTCCCTATCAATTTCTGAGTTTCCAGTTGGAAGTTCATCGTTCAGATCGCAAGGAGACCAAAGCATAACGACCATTCGCTTGCTAATGGTTTTGAATCGATTTATGGTTGATAGTTGCCGCTGATTTACATTTTAATTGCAATAGGGATTGGTAAATTATTTTTGCCACTTCAATGATTTTGTTTTTATTGAAAACTATTGTCGAATGTTATACATTTATCTTCAGTTCTAAAAATACACAAAAATTTAAAAATAAGCAATTGAAAATACAGTTTGGTATTATTAAACACGTTAAATTAAATGTAAAACATTAACGAATTATGTTTTTAATTAAGACAAGAAATCAAATACATGCTGGCACTCACCACAAACAGAAAAGTTTGTACTGGCTTGTTCTCGCATTGAACTAGCTATGAAAGAAAGGTGGGATGTTTATAGGTAAACGGTTTAAGGGTCGGGGTTTTTCCAGTAATTCCGTTGAGTAATTGTTCTTTCTGTTATAGATGGGGATAAATTTTAGATTGGACTATTGGAGATATTTATTTGTTCATTTAAGCAAAACTACTTTTCTACTAGCAAAACTAATTTTTAATAAAAACAAAATTATAGAAGTGGCAAATAATTTATCAATCCCTAAATAGATTAATCCTTCTATAACATCATAATGATGTCAACTGATTTTAATTTCACTTATATTGGCCGAATTTTTTTTAGATTTGGCACCGAAGTTACATGTCTTTCCAGAACGATCCTCGGAACTCGATATTACCATCCGCCATTTCGTTTCAAAATGGTTGCCGATTAAAAATTTTCTACAGCCACATCTCTGCCATTTATAAAGACATAGGAAAAATATAAAGTGTTTTGAAATCATTATACCAAAGCCATTAAAAAAAAAAATCCAATTTTTTTGTATATATAACTATTTAAACATGACAAAATATTGCTTGATAATTTGTCCTGTTTTTATTATTTTTTTTCTATCATTCATAAGTGGCCTAATTGACTGCTTTCTAAAAATCTATTAATTAATAATGCCTCTACTTATTATGATAGAGATGCACAATTTCGATACAAAATAAAATATCATTTTACCTAATAAAAAATGTTTACTTTTTACGCCACTGTTTTTTTATTTCAAGGAGTTAGAATTTTTCAATTAATCATTTTTATTTGAAAAGTGAGTAATGATCAAATTCCAAACACTTGGGATTGATTTAGAAAATTTAATTGAGTAAAACGTTAATATTTTTTCCTGTAATTCTTTATTTATTTATTTTCCACAGGCCATTTATTCTTGTACAGACTTGAAATTAATAAATTCTCATGGCTTATTGATCTTTTACTGAATACTTGCATTTTGAAGATTATTGGATCTTTGGTATTTTTTTTGGAAAACTGGTATTCCGATATTCTTTGGTGATATGTTAAATAACAGTAAATTTAAAAAGTATTACTCAATAGCAGTCAGCTCATAAGAGGCCTTAATTAACAGTTTAGCACTCTGAAGTTTCAACTCTTTTATATTTAATTTGGAATTATAAAGAATATTGGTATTTTCATAGCTGCTATATTTCGGCCAATACAGCGGTATAAAACTGCTAAAATGAAATCAAAAAGTTAGTAACTGATTATATATTTCATGTTAATTCAAAATGAATTTATCCTCTTTTATATATGGATTTTCCCGAAACACATTATTTTATTGTGGATGATCAGTACCTGTATATTATTCATCATATCATAAAATTAAGTATAGGCTGAATATTTCGGTATAATAAGATATAACAGTAAAAAATGTTGAAGTCGGGTATTTTTTCTTTTGTTTTCCTTGAGTATTTAGCTTACCCGGAAACTTTCTTCTTTCTACAGTATTAAATTTAAGCTCTTGTTTACTGCAATATGTTCCCTGTTTTTTTTTTA
Source organism: Rhaphigaster nebulosa (assembly GCA_948150685.1). Classification (NCBI taxonomy): domain Eukaryota; kingdom Metazoa; phylum Arthropoda; class Insecta; order Hemiptera; family Pentatomidae; genus Rhaphigaster; species Rhaphigaster nebulosa. The sequence continues at coordinate 155,086,375 of OX411306.1, forward strand.
CTGAAACTAATTCAAATAAATATTATGTTTTATATTTTTTCCTGATGTTTAAAACCGTTCTTGAACGGGCCAAATTGTGAATTGCTTGACTAAAATTCCATCTTTACATTTATCTTTATTTATCATGTAGTTAATGCATGGCATTGACCCTACAGTATTAGTATTACTATTAAAGTATTAGTTATTAAATAGGATTTATAGCCTAGGAAGTTATTGTTTTACTTCATACTTGTCAGCGTTAAACAAATGTTATGCTCCTAACATCTCCTCCCTTTTTAAATGTATAAAAGCCTGTCTGAAATGGGCAGATCAATTAGAGTGTAAGAATTAGAATATAAGATAGAGTGTAAGATAGAGTGTAAGAATTACGATGTAAGAATAAGAGTGTAAGAGAATGTCAGGGAGAGTGTGAGACAGTACACTCTCACTATGGCTAGTTTTAAGTCTAGTAGTAATATCTTTAGTAGAGTCTATCTGTAGTTAACACTGTCAATAGCTCACTATTTTATATCATGTAACTCTGTACTCTGTTTAATAAAGTATTTTTTAAGACTTGCACGCATCGACTTTGTTAATTATGTTTAACTTTTGCTGCGGATCGTACGTAAGAATAACTAAATAAATAAATATCAATATTACCCATTATCAAGCTATTGTTATTATGTTTTAATTATCGATTAAATACTAAATATAATACAATCTCTCTACCTCAGAGTTATATCCCTGAGAGTTACGTTATGTTATTACAATGTTAATTCTTATATTGTAATTCTTACACTCTATCTTATAATCTAATTCTTACACTCTAATTGATCTGCCCATTTCAGACAGACTTCTAGTAGCCATCCACTGTATATTTTGATAATTAATAAAGTATGCACCGCTAATGACTACAGGTTTGATATATATTCGTACCTTAAGTAATTAGTAGCATCCGTTAGTTGATCAGCTTTTGTCAACTAACGGATAGCAATTTAAAGGAAGATTCGTCAATTCAGAAAGATAAAAAAACGTTTCGCGACGGTCACCCCTACCTTGTTCTAACAAAAGTGAAAACAGAACAAGATTTATATTTTTACTTTGCTTTTTTGAATAATTATTTTTTATGTTTCATATTATAATTGATTTTGTTTCTACAATTTCAGTTATTGTAATTCGACCAATGTTTGTAATTTTCTTTTAAACAATTTTTTTTTACATATAATTTATTTATTAGATTCTTACTTCCTAATAATTCTATATATTTTAATGTAAATACCATTTATTATTTTCAGTTTGATACAACCAATAATTTTATAATTTAGTTTGTATTTATTTGCTGATCTTTTATTTTTGTTTTGTTTGTTTCTTTATTTTTTATTTTTGATAAACAATATTGTAAAAAGAAAAAAAAATGCGAATAACAATTTAACTGCGGTTTAGGTATTTATTCCCTTATTTTTGAACAACATTGATTTGTTTTAAAATAATATAGGTGTAAAAGAGAAAGAGAGAAACATATAATAGTTAGAGTGGTTTTTTTTTATCAACCTCAGCAATAACGAATTACCATTATATATATATATATATATATATATATATATATATATATATATATATATATATATATATATATATATATATATATAAGTTAAGCTCCCGTGACTGAAAACTGATAAAAAAAACAAATAAAGGAAAAGGGAGTAAGAAGCAACACTCACCAGATCTGAAATACGACTGCTTTATTTGTCTCAATAATCCTCTATTTATACATTCTGTGTCTTATTTACATTTAGGGATGGTATTAAGTCCTAAAATGTATACCTACAGACCTTAACTCCCCCTGCCAGTTTACGGCCATCCGTCGTAAACTAATATAACCATAGTAAAATAAAATAAAATAATAAAAAAAATAACATAAAATAAAATTACATACAGTAGAATACTAGAATACACACTACATAATAATCTAATATATACAAATTTTTAGGACTAACATAATACTGATACTTGAAATAAATAACTTAAACTTACGACAATCATGACTAACAAAATATAACTAAATTTCCTGTTTTGAATGATAACGACACATGTTTCGGTATCACTGCCAAAAAAAACATCTACCCAAAAGAATGGCTCTCGCACCATTACGTATGGCAAAGAGGATGCTCTGGCCTTTTTAAGGTTCTTCTGGTTTACCTGCTGGTAACTTTAATTGCTCGATATGCACAGTTCTACGCTTTCCAGGTTCTCTCACGCTTTGGATTGTCACCATGTTGTGTTCTCTAATAATAATCACCCTAAATGGACCCTCGTACCGTAACAACTCTTTAGTCCTGTTGGAACCTATCTTCCTGTATACAATGGTCCCTATCTTGATGTCACCCCCTACGTCTTTGACCTTCCTATTCTCCCGCGCTACTCTCCTACTTTTCTCCCTCTCCAGACGACCGCGTACTTTCACCCACAATTTTTCCAGCTTTATTCGATTGTTCTCCAGACTTTTCGCCGTTTCATCGTCCATTGCCGTGCCCGCGCTATCCCTCCGTCGTCCCCGGAGCCCAAAGAGAATTTCGAATGGGGCGAATCCCGTGACGGTATGGATTGAGTGGTTATATGCCGCCACTGCTTTCGGCATCGCCGCCGCTGGTGTCAGCCCTTTGTCTGCGTGGTACACGCGTAAATGCTCAACCAGCGTGCTGTGGAGCCGCTCAATGCCGCCTCTACTCTTTGGATCACCTGGGGTATTGAAATGCCATTGCACATCCAGAGCCTTCATTTCATTTCTCATGTTCGCGCTATCGAATTCTCTGCCGCAGTCTGACGAGATCCGATCCGGTACCCCATAAAACTGAAACCACACTCGCAGAGCTCCTATCGCCGCCTCGGATGCCCGTTCATGCACCGGGTATGCCATGGCCACTTTGCTAAATAGGTCGATCATAGTTACCCACTTGTGTCCCCTCCAGGTGAACGTGTCTATTTGTAGCTCGCTTAACGGTGTTTCTGCCGTGGGCGTTTCTTCTTGCTGTACTTTCGGTGGGTGCCGGTCATACTTAGTAGTTTGGCATATTTCGCACCTCCCTATCACTTCTTTGATAGTTTTCTTCATTCCCCCCAGAAATATCTGCGTTTTAGTGCCTGAAGTGTTTCCAGCTCACCTCGGTGGTTGGTTTTCCCCTGATGGTACGCGAGCGTCACTTCCTTTTGCTGGATTTCGTCTCGGATCGTTTCTACCATCAAATTGCACCGTACGAACGATCTGTCGACTCCGATCTGTTCGGTCTGCCATAACCTCTTTATCTTCTCCCAAATGATTTCATTTCTTACGTACAAATAATAGGTTTTCCCAGGTCTCGACGCGCCCTTAAGTATCCGGATAATCTGATCGGGTCTCGCCCCCGGTTGAGACCAAATGGTGGCGATTTTTCGCCCGTCGTATACCCCGTATTCTATTTTGATCAGACCCGCAGTCCTCGTCTTCCAAATGATCTGCCGTCCCTTGTCATTGATTATTTCATCTATTTCCTCCATGTCCGTAGATCTCTCCTCTGTAGAGCTCTCCGTTGTTGTCGATTGTTCCGCATCGACCGCCTCCGCTTCGTCTTGTTCTCCTTCTCGGTCTGGCGTCCACTCCTGCAGGAACCGTCGTACATCTCTGGTCTGTCCTGGACTCTCCTCTGTCCTCATCAACTGCGTTGATCGTAATCGCCCAGGACAGCCAATCTGCCACAACGTTATCTTTCCCCGGCTTGTACTCCACCTCCATATTGTACTGGCTGAGAAGTTTTTTCCATCTCGTGACTCTCGCGGAAGATTCTTTTAATTTTCCCACCCACTGCAAGGGTCTATGGTCCATGCGTACTGTAAATTTCCTGTCAAACACATATGCCCTAAAATGGTCAAAGGGCCCACACGATACCGAGCAGTTCTCTTTCCAACGCGCTATACCGCGTTTCTGCATCCGTGAGGCGCCTACTGGCGTACGCTACCGGTCGTTCTCCTTTTCCCCCTTCCTGCGCCAATACCGCCCCCAATGCGTATTCGCTTGCGTCCGTAGTGATAATTAACCGTTTATCAAAATCGGGAAATGCTAGTACCGGTTCCTCCTGGAGTCGAGTCAGGCACCTCCGAATATTGTCCTCCATGTCAGGTGTTATCACCACTTTTTGACCCTTTTTAAGTAGGTTATTGATGGGTACGAGGTATTCTGCCATTTCCGGAACGAATCGTCTATAATAATTTAGCGTTCGTAATAGCCTCCGGATCCCTTGTACATCTCTCGGGACTACCATTTTCCGTATTGCCTCCACTTTCGCGCTATCCGGTTTCACTCCCTCCTGCGATATGATGTGCCCTAAAAAGTTGATCTGTTTCTGACCCAACTGCGATTTTTCTGCGGACAACTTCAATCCGAACTTTCGAATCTGGTTCGGAACACGCTGCGCAAATGGTCCACGTGCTGGTCTTTATTCTTACTGAATACTATCAAATCGTCCATGTAGACCTGACAGATCGACTCGTCTATTCCCCGCAGAAATTCGTCCATAAGGCGCTGAAATGTGATTGGCGCGTTTTTGAGGCCGAACGGCATCCTTGTAAACTCGTAGTGGCCTCTCTCGAAGGTAAAGGCCGTCTTAAGTTGGTCGTCGGGGTGCATTCGTATTTGATGGTACCCAGCCTTCAAATCTAATGTACTAAATATGGTCGCCCCACTGAGTCTGTCTAGGATGTCCTCGAATCTGGGTATGGGGTATCTCTCGTCCACCGTATTCTCATTTAACTTCCTGTAGTCCACCACGACCCTATACTTTTCCTCGCCTCTTTTTCTTTACCGCCCAGAGGGGACTATTATATGGCGATGTGCTATCCACAATAATCCCTTGCCTCTTCAGGGCCTCTAGTTCCTGCCGGATATGCTGACGCAGCGCCTGCGGGTATCACCGTTTCTTTATATAGCTCACCCTATCTTGCTTCAGCGGGATCTCATGCACGGTTTTCCCCGTCGCCCCCAATATTTCGCCCTCTTTGAAGAAAATGTCGGTATACTCTTTCTTTATTCCGTACCTCCAATCTCCCACTTGACTGATTGCGCCTACTCGCGCCCCACCGTCCTTTTGGGATCTTAAACATCGGTATTTCCTCCCCCCTATGCGAATGTCCCAATGACCTCCGCTATTCCTAATTCTAGCTCCTATCTTCCCCAGTAGGTCACACCCAATAATCCCCCCGTATTCTCAAGACATTTTTTTCACAATATGGATTTTTAACTTATCCTCCCTTTTTCCCCATCCTTCTAGGTCTATTACAGCTTCTCCCTCTACACTACAGGGCCCACCCAGGGTGATTAATCTACAAGAACATACCTTTATCCGGGGCATCCTCTCTCCATTGTACAACCTCTCCAGTGTACTCCTTCACAATATTGTGTTAGAGCTCCCTGTGTCCCCTAAATATCTTCCACTCGCGATTTTAATTATAGGCAGCCCGCTACACTCACTTTCCACACTGTTGCTCACTATTGTGCGGTTGCCTCTCCGGTGCCTCTCTCCTCAGATCTCCTGTAATTCTCTCCTCTCCGAAGCTGCCCGTCGTCCTCGGCTCCTTTGGACACTACTGCTTCTCTCGCCTCCTCTATTCCCTGGTTCCTGCGCCCCTTCCTCTGTCTCGGATGTTTCAGACGATTCGGTTGACTCCCATTGCGGTCTTTCTCTTCTCCACATTTTCTGAGCATTAACCTCCATAGGTTCTGGCGGTCGGAGCCCTTCTCTCCTCCGACTCATGTAGGGGCATTGTCTCGCAATGTGCCCCTCTGTCCCACATTCGAAACACTTGGTGCGCGAGCATTGCGCCACATTGGTCTGGGTTTTCTGTGTATTACCTTGTTCCACCCCGCGTCTTCTTCCACGTTCCTGACTTCTTCTTCTCTTGCATTTGAGTCTATTATTTCCTGGGCACTTTCTACTAAAGTGCGATCTATCGATAGACCCTCCTTTCTTCCGATCTCCTTTGCCAACTGCACCTTTAGTATCGTTGAAAGGAAAGCCATTCTGCCCTCCATTTCCGCTGTGTTCAAAGTCTCCCTCATCTTCTCTGTGATTTTATTGTAGTGGGCTAATAGTGTTCCAGCGAATTGCCCGTTCGACTGATGTGCTCTTTTTGTCTTCCGGAACATGCAGAACATGTACCTCCGGGGTCCATCTGCTGCCTCCGAACGCTTTTTTCAGACGGTCCTTAACCACGTCCCATGGAGATTCCTCATCGGCTTCGATTGAATTCAGGATGCTTCTCTTGATCCTGCATATTAATGCTGCTTTCAAGGAGTCTGCGTCTCTTTGATTTATCATGTTTTCGGCTGCCTTGATCTCTATCTCTGCCCTCAACCGGTCTCCGGCCTTAAGAAAGTGATTTAACTCACCAATCTCCCCGGTGAACCTTTCCAAGTCCGAGATTGCCTGTCTCATGTCCTGCCTCGTCGCCGCTCGCACCTTCATCCAAGCTAGCGTATTTGCATGAGCTTCCGCCATGGTTCCTTGTGGCAATGGTGGGACTTCTGAAGATATGTTTAGCGTTGCTGGTCGCACAACTCCTTCTGGCATTGCCGCAGCGAAAGTAAAAGAGAAAAAAAAACGGGTCCTCAGTTCCTCGTTACTCAGGCATTCGCGGTCTCGGGTTTCGGCACCAGTTAAGCTCCCGTGACTGAAAACTGATAAAAAAAACAAATACAGGAAAAGGGAGTAAGAAGCAACACTCACGAGATTTGAAATACGACTGCTTTATTTGTCTCAATAATCCTCTATTTATACACTCTGTGTCTTATTTACTTTTAGGGATGGTATTAAGTCCTACAATGTATACCTACAGACCGTAACTTATATATATATATATATATATATATATATATATAATTCTTTCCGAAATCACCATACCAGATAAGAATTGTTTTCACATCTGTCTTCCATTCTTAGGAAGCATTGAGACCAAATATGAAATAACAAACATATATATAATATACATACATGTATATATGTATGTATAACATATAACATATAAGGTCATCCCATAGAAGGAGATTATATTAATCAATATAGAACTTTAGTATATGTACATATATATATATATATATATATATATATATATATATATATATATATATATATATATATATATATATATATATATATATACATATACTAAAGTTCTATATTGATTAATATATATATATATATATATATATATATATATACACACATATATACGAGAAAGATTTAAATTCATTAACACAAGAGCAGTTACTTAGTGCTTCGGATTGTCGCTGGCATAATAAATGCTACTCTGACACGCAAATAAGCTAGGAAAATCATCAGCTTTCCTTATGGTAGTGACATTTCAGATTCAAATAATTAAGTGGGACATTTGACCGAACAATGCTTTCAGGAGATTTATCAGAAGGGGAACATTTCATTCTAATCGGGCACTTCCCCGCATTACTTCGCACCATCTGCGAGGAATTCGTCGAGTCCTTAATTGTGATGGCTTCGTGTTACAGATAACATGATGGGTCAATGACCATAACCATACACTTCTTTTTAATATGTAGCCTCTTTGTCATATTTTAAGAAATAGATAAAAGTGAAGTAATTAACGTTTACGTTTCAGGCCTCAATGCGCAGGATACAGTAAAATAATTCTAAATAAGCCTCACGGAACGAGGGTTCCCCTTATACTTCTCAAACTCCATCCTAATAAATATTATTTTCTGCATATTACCTCTCATGGCATTGTTGTTCCCGTACCAAAATTCCAAACGAATGATTACGGCCAAGATGAAATTCCGGTAAAATGATTAAACTTTGTCTTCCCCTAAGTCTTACCCCAAACTTATGCACATCTACAATCTTTCCCTTCTAAACTCCATCTCTCCCATATCCTGGACAAAAAATCTTGTTCGCCCACTTAATAAAGTCCTTTTTTCTTCAGCTTCCGATTTTAGGCAATCATAAAGGGTACAGACTTCTTGATTTGGTCCTTTGGCGCCAACTTCCGTCAATGACAATGCATGAAAATATTTTTTGCAAAACTTTGGATTCGAACATGAGAACGCCTTCACGTTCAGACTTGGCCGCAGCCTACGGCATTTGAGCTGAATTTTAGCTCAGACTGACGTGGTACATTATTTTGGAATTTTCTTCGATAGAAAAATGACTTGCAGACTAAGAGCTGATAATATGTCACTATTACCCCAAAATATCTAAAGTAACTAAATATTTAAATTGGTAGAGTCTAGGGTGCAAAACTAGAATCTATTGGTCTGGCAAACCAAATTGGGCTAAATATAAATTTATGACCATTCAAAGTCGCCAAAAATTGCATTTAATTTATCATAATAAATCTATTTTTAAACGAGGATTCATTTTTAAGCTCTGACCACCCTCAATAAAGATATACAGGCCTGGCACTCTAAAGCGACAGGATTCATCGCGCCATATTGCGTCAAAATCGCCCAAAATCGTATTGAATTTAAACCAAAAGATGTTCAACAGAGATTCCAAAAAAGTTTTATTTTTGAGCTCGATACGGTCTGGTTTTTCGCGCTAAAAGATGTATTTTTTAAATAGAACTCATTTAAAAGCTCTGACCACTCTGAATAAAGACAGGCAAGCATTGATGTACTTTGAGGCCGGATTCATCTCACCAGACCGCTTCGGATTTTCCAAATATTGCATGTATTATATTTTTATCTTAAATGAATTTATGAATTACCTCAAAATCAGGAATAATTGTGAAATAAAAATATAGATCATTAGCTTTATTGGAAAGCCATCGGGCTGCCAGAATTGCATATATTCAGGGCGATAAGAGCTTTAAAATGAGTCCTGATTCAAAAATATATCTTTTGGGTTAAATGCAATATATTATTTTTGGCGACTTTGGCGCGTTTTGGCGCGATGATCTCGACAACTGTGGACTGTCAGACCTGTATATCTTTAGTAAGGATGGCCAAAGCTTCAAAATGAGCTCTCACTCTAAAATAGATCTTTTGAATTAAATTCAATGTAATTTTGGATGAATTTGAATTCCGGCCGATCTGCTCTGCTAGACAGCCAGATTCCCGCTTAAATCCTAGACTCTACCAAATTAGATATTTGGCTAATTTAGAAAAAAGTCCGGTGCGGTGCGCACATCCTTCGGCTTTCACATACCACGCTATATTGAATAAAATTAATTTTTATCAAATAGGACCAGTTAGTATTTAATTGTTACGCATAATATTTATATATTACAATTTAAATCTAATATCTAAAAATATTACCATATGGTTCCCCACCCTTCACATTTGTTTAGTTAATTAATTTGTCTTCTCTCTTTTTTACTTTCTAAGACTTTGTGTGTTGGGTATTAATTTTTCTAAAATATTTAGCTTTCCAACGGTATATTAGACATCTATATTACTATTTTTATTTTCAGAAATTTGTTTTCGACCGGAAATAATATTTTTCATTTTTCTTCTTCAGTTAATTATTAAATTCTTTTATAGTTTACATGTATCCATTTTTATTACTACTAACAAAAATAGGTACATACAAAAATTACTACTAACAAACCATTTTGAAAATTCGGCTTTTAAGCCCTATCCGACTATCAGTGAGGATAATATCTAGCTGATATTAAAGACTATTTAATTTTACTTAACGAGTTTAATAATAATCGTTAGAATCGAGAAATTGCAAAAAAAAAAAGAAGTGTAAAATTGATGAATTACTTCCGGTTAGTTGATTTTAGTGAAAAAGTCACTGTAACATGCTAGGCTTATAACTATATTAAATACGTAATTTCAGTTTCATACAACTTTTCATTTTGTGCTTGGCTGTTTACATACAGACCGTTTTGCTATATTTGGTTATTGGAATTCAGGGGACCTAAAAACGTGTATATTTATATTTTTGAAAACTCGGATTCGAAATTTTTCACGAACTCAATATTTGCCTTTTAATATATATTACTTACATAGGCAAGTTAAAGTAAAAATTCTGGATGAGTGATAGGGATGGGCATCAAGTCCGGAAGAGGGACTGCTGGGTGCTATCCTTCATGCAGACGAACAATAAGCTGATTATCAGTAAAGTATTGCGTGACATTTTAAAATAAAGTGTTGAAGTTGATTTCGATAAGAAATTTTTGATATTGGTAGTTGAGGAAATAATGAGAAATAATTTCTTTATGAACTTTTTAACTCCAATTTGTATCTCTACGATCCGTTAGATCTAAAGTGAGCCTTAGTGGATAAGCAACCATTTGAATGTATTCAGGTTCACCTTCCCCTCTGCTTGCACAAGACACTGCCCATAATGCTGCGACATTATGGAGTGATGTTTCTGCAAATATTTATTCAAATCGATTCCCGACCCTCTGCCTCTTACCTCTGTAGCTAATACGTCCTCTAAAGCATATTTGTTCGGCCAATTAGATCAATTCATAATGGTATAATAACTCTAATTATATAGTATACAATTTTTAAAAAAATGATCTAACCCTACTCGAACTTCTTGGACTTTTTTTCTTGTATTGAAATTTTCTGATATTCTTACGAATCAAAATATAATGAACCTTTCCATCCTAAATATTGGCAACAATTGAAGAGAAGCTTGGTCAATCACAAAACACCGATATTTATAATATAGTTGGTAAAACTTAGTTAATTTATATTTCTCCGGAAAGTTATTATTCAATCTATTACATTAATTACTAAAATTATCAAAAAGTTTGTTTATGATTTAGACCACCTAATCATTTGTAGGAGCTTTGTTTTTATTCTCAATGTTTCTTGTCATATCAATGTTTTAATCCACTTTGAAACATTGTCTTTTAGAGCACATGTTTTAGTAAAACACTTTTTTATAATATTTGACAATCGGTCGTAAAACATAGTAACTGACAAAATGAAAACTTTTACAATGTTAAATTTTTGTTAGTTATATCGTTTTACCTTCAATCAGCAGTCACCAACACCAACATTTCTGCTGTTTCATTAACCTGCCGGTGTGGCCAAAGACTTCAAGGAGTTCTTTTGGGTAAAATAGGTTTAATATTTTTTTAAAATTTCAGATTCAGAAAAAAAGATGGTTGGCACATTTGCTTGGAATCGAAAATGTTATGTCAATTATGTTACAGAAAATATACCTTAAGAAAACTTCCTGTGTCTCTACTTATATAGAAGAGCATAATCACACAAGAAAGAATAACACTTGGAAAAAAAAACAAATAACGTGAGACTTCATTTGAGTAATAAACAAGTAATAAAGAAGTTTGAGTAATATTTTTGGTAGGAAATTGTTATAGCTGGAAATATATAGGACAAATCACTAGTCATGGTCACCTCCCCAAATAGAGACAGGCTTTTACAATTTTCACAAGAATAAGTTACTGCTTTATTATTCAGTGATGATCTGTCGGAAGTTATTTCACAGAATTGTTTATGATTCACTTATTAGCGAATCCCTCCCTCTCTCCCATCCCTTTATCGTTGGCTTTTAAAATATTATTTTAGTATTTCTTAATTGATTTTCGGCCTTTGAGGTATGCATCTTTTCATTGGAATTTCTGCTGTTTGTCATTTAGTTAGTCATTTCTATTTAGTCATTTTAACTAACACAAATTTTCAACTGACCACAATCAGTTTATAAATATCCAAAAATTTAGTTATGGTCAATCCTGGCCATTTCAAGTTCTTACTGTTAAAAGAATACGATGTCGTTTACTAGTTTTGGTCATGGGTGATAATCTTACGTTAGTTAACATTAGTTAATTATAGTTATATAGTTATATTATATTAATTATAGTATAAGTTATAGTCATTGAATAATATATCATGGCCATTGGTTTTGACGAATTGATTTTTTTTCCTTCACGATACTTTTTAAGGGCTTTATATTTTGCAGTAAATATTTCAAAATATGGCAAAAAGCAACGAAATGCATACGCTTTAGGTTAAAGTTCGATACATTAGTCCCCTTAATATTTTTTACTTTCCCTTACTTATATATGAAATATATGGTAAATAGATGGTAAGTATTGTGATCGTGAAAATTTTCGAATTCGAGTTTTCAACGGCAATACATGTTTTAAGTTCCCCTGAGTCCAAATAATCAAGTTCGCAAAATTGTCTGTGTATCGGAGTATCAGTGGGTCTGTGTGTCTGTGTGTTTGTGAACATACTAGCTCAAAAACGAAAAGTTGTACGAAACTGAAATTACGAATTTAAGGTAGATATATGCCTTTGATGTATCAGCAACTTTTTCGTAAAAATCGGCTAACCATCGAAAATGAAAGTGACACTTAATGTAATCGATTATACACTTTTTTTTTACAATTGTCTCGAAAACGGCTCTAAAGATCTTGACGAAACTTTCCTAAAATATTCTTCGTAAACTCTTTTAACTTTTCATGTATGTAGTACATCACCGAGGAAATGTAGGGAAAAGGTTATGATGAAAAGAATATTTTATTTGAGTATAGCTCGAAAAGTATGTAATTAATTGTAAATTATATATACAATCATATGAAAGGTAATTATATTATCCAAACAATAAAAAAGGAATAAGCGAAATCGGACCAGTTTTTACTGTTTTAAATACTGTTTGTGTATCTGATAATTAGCACAGATAAAGCGTATCTGCTTAACCTAAAATGTCAATTACATGATCTATTTTACACTTTTTTAAAATTTCCTCGTAAATGGCTCCAATAATTTCGATGAAACTTGCCTAATGTATGGAAAAGTTCCTCACCTTTCATGTATTTAGTACTTCACTGAGAAAATGCAGAAAATAAACTTATACTTAAATGAAAATTTAATTTTTGCATAACTCAAAAAGGTAATTAATTATCGTAAATTATGTATACGATCATATACAAGGCAATTAAATTCTCTAAAAAATAAAAAAAAAAAAGGACCATCGACTTCGGGTCGGTATTAGCAAAGATACAGGGTACCTTTTAGTATTCAGTCATTATCTAATTTGTAGTGACGATCGTTTGTGGGAGATAGAGGATAGGAGTCTTAGTCTTCTGTCTAGGCTTATTTCCATTGTTTAAAATAGTCCTGTAGTTGTATTAAGTAATGATGGATAATCAGTGAAACCTGAGTTATATCTGCGTGTCTAATAAGAATAGCTGTGTCAGCAGCGTATGTTGCTATTATTGTGTTTGGGCAAACTGGTATATCATATTTGTATATAATGTGTGCATATAATTTGCGCGGGTGCAAGAATGTACTCCTGAGGCACTCCGGCCCTGATTGGATGTATAGAAGAGACCTCTGACCCTTGCCGGACAAAAAAAAAACCCGTGTCGGATAGAAAGGAAAGAAGTATGAGATAGTAAGTCGAAGGAAGAAAAGATTTGAGTTTGAAGAGTATTCCACTGTGCCAGAATCTGTCAAATGCTTGAGCTACATCCAGGAATACGCCAGTAGTATAAAGTCTATTCTCTAATGCGACTGAAATGTAGTCCGTGACTCTGTGTAGTTGGTGTATGGTAGAGTGTAGTGAACGAAATCCAAATTGATGTTCGGGTAGTATTTGTTTGTCAGTCAGTATGCCGATTATACGTTTTTAAATTAGTTTTTCAAAAATTTTAGAGCAAACTGGAAGCATCAAAAATTTTAGAGCAAACTGATGGGTCTGTGTGAAGATGGATTTTTACTATCTTTGTTAGGCTTTGGAATAATTAGTATGTGGGAGTATTTCCACTGTAATGGGAATTTTGTTGTTCTGAGTATGGAGTTATAGATCGTTGTTACAAAGACTTCATATTTTCTGGGCATATGCTGGAGTAGATCAGGTCATGTCCAGGGGCTTTCCTTTTGGTTAAGCTCTTGATCTCTAGAAGGACTTCAGATGGATTAAAAGCAGTTGGTGGTAGTATTAAAGATAAAGGTTTTCATGTTCATTGTCTGGGCAGTCAGTATGTGGTGTGAAAACTGTCGGCAGATGATTGGCAAAGAGTTCAGATTTTTCACTGTCGGACCAGGCCCAAGATCCATTTTCTTTCCGAAGTGGCGCAGAAACCTCACGATGTTTAAGTAATCTCTTTGTATGTCTCCACAAACGTCCATCGTCAGTTTTGAGATTCTCCAAAAATATGACGTAGTTCGTCTGTTTAAATTTTTGTACCTTATTTGTCTTTTTAGTTCATTATTAATTCGGTTATATGTCTGTTTGTCTGTTAATCTGTCATACCTTACGAGCTCTTCTCTTGGCTCTGATCAGATCCCTTATATACTGAGAATAGCTTTGCTGAGTACTTCTTTTCTTTCTTGCCACTGACGATGCCCACGCAGATTCCTTTATACTCTTTAAAACTTCAACAGCATCCTCGATTTCCTTTTCACTTTTTATTGAGATAGGAACTAAGAACTTTTGATTTAAATTTTCTTGGTAGAGATCCCAGTCTATTTTCCCTTCAGTAAGTGTCGGACGTTTTTCTTGTTGGCATGGTTCGTTGAAGAGGGCTAGATGTATAAGGGAATGGTCAGAGCATAGATCAGAGCTAGATCTGATGGTGTAAGGTATGCCTGCAGTGCTTTGGTAACGAAGAAATCTAGTTGGTCTGGTGTCTTAAGTCTCGATGTGGACCAGTATGTCGGTGTATTTGGCGTTACGGTGTTCAGTGAAGAGAGGACAGCAAATTTTTTACAGTACATAATAGTGACCCCCATATCTGATGCTTAGCATTGTAGTCACCCCCAGCAATAAAGCATCTTCCCAGTTTTTCAAAGAAATTGCTGAACATTTCAGGTATAAGTGCATAGCAAGGAGGGCAGTACTCCTTTGAAATGACTATTGTTCTGTTTTTTAAAACAAATCCGACCCATCTGATTATTGCAGCTGGGGAAGATGTTTTTTTTAAAGCTTTGCAAACTGCCTCAGGCCTGGTCCTATCAAATGCCCTTTCAATAATAATTCATGCATTTAGGATTATCTTCTTAACTTACTTTGAATTCATAGTTCATTATTTGACCATTCTTTTTTCTTATCTTCATATTTACATATGGTTCTCTTAAATAAATATAGCTGCTAACTCACCTTTTATTATTTATTATCTACTGTTTATTTCCAAACATCTCTTTATCTTTCTTTTTTTTCATCTTCAATTTCACTTGTAATCCAGCAAGATAATTCACAAGGGTTGAAGGTGTACTTTCGTTCTGCGTAAGGGGGAAGGTGTAAATTATCAATTACTGAATCATTGAACAACTGCCACTTATTTTAGTGGAAATATTTTACGTTTTAATTACTACAGTCCTAAGATGCAATGTTAACAAAGCAAAAATCATTATTTTATTGTGGGAACGATTTCTCCAATCGATAATTGTTGGTATCTTCTTTCGTCTGAGAATTTAAATTTGTAGAGAGATGAGTGAATAAGCAGGACAAAATTAAGCTAGAGACGGTTGAAACAACGGTAGTCTAAGTGGGCCAAGGTAGATGTCGAGTTAAAAATAGCTAACTACAGTGTTCTAACGGCTGTTGGCAGATCAAATAAAAGATTAATCCATAAGCCATCTGGTCATAACATGATGGAAGGGTAGAAATCGTCTAGGAAACTAAATAATGCACATTGAAAGAAAAGGGGAGGATCAGTGATTAACGATGGATACGAGTAGATCTGGGATAGTGCGAAAGAAGATGGTGTGGCCAACCGTGTAAAAAGCTAATAATAATTAAAAAATAATTAGGGTACTGAGTTTTTGGTTATTTGCTGGAGTTTTAAGGTGATGGGACATTTGAATCGGCATAACGACTCTTATTTTCATAATTGGGTGTATAATAGATTCAGAGTCAATTAAATTTTAAATATCAGTCGTTTGTTGTTTAGTCCCAATTATTTATATAAAATCTTAGTAGCAGCCACAGAAATGGATCTTAAATTGTTATTTGTATATGTTTCCCAATACCTCATCACTTGGATCTGAATACCAATATTATACAAAGTATCTATAGATTAAACGGAGATATTAAGTTTTATCCAAAGAGATTAAGTATATAATACTTATATTGTATTAAATTATCAATACATTAAATTCAATTATCAGTAGGAAAATTCACCACCTCCCACAATGAAATGCGGCGACAGCACAAATCAGAAGAGTGTAACAAACCGAAAATAACCTCTGTAGTATGCGCTCTATGTCTGAAGGGACATCAGGCTAACTATAAAGGCTGCCAGATTTATAAGAATCTTAAATCAAGATTACAAAAACCCCGATGCCAAGATGAAACGATCTGACCAACCAGACCAAGAAGAGAACTTTCAAAAATTGTGGAATCAACAGTATCATTCGCTCAACTACTTGGAAGTGGAAACAAGAGCAATGAAGTTGACATCCGCATGATGGTACAGAAGGATCAATGTAATTAGGGATTGATAAATTATTTGCCACTTCTATAATTTTGTTTTATTTAAAACTAGTTTCGAATGCTATACATTTATTTTCAGTTCTAAAAACACACAAAAATTCAAAAATAAGGAATTCAAAATATAGTTTGGTATTATTATACATATAAAATTAGATGTAACCTAAATCAGTATTATAAAGCATTTATGAATTATGAATTTAATTAAGACAAGAAATTAATTAAATTCATAATTCATAAATGTTTTATAATACTGATTTATATTACATCAAATTTAATATGTATAATAATACCAAACTTTATTTTGAATTGCTTATTTTTGAATTTTTGTGTATTTATAGAACTGAAGATGAATGTATAACATTCGAAACTAGTTTTCAATAAAACAAAATTAAAGAATTGGCAAATAATTTATCAATCCATAATAAGAGGAATGAATGTGAGACCCTGTCGGAGCTACATATACTTCAACATTCCCAACAACCTCATCCCCAACATCAACAAGCTATTCCACAAAATTTATCCAATTCGCAACAACCCTACCTGTATACAATTTCACAAAACTCTCCTCCATCAAATGCCACTGATCTGACCAGATCTGATATCACTCCTTACTAATCTCGTATTATTAACCACTTCATCGCTCCCTGAAGAAATCCTTAAATGAGTTCTACTAAACCCATATCCATTATCCTTTGGGATGCTATTGGTATTTGAAATCACACCGACGAACCAATTGCATTATTACTTGACAAAAGCGTGGATGCTGCACTAATTACTGAAACTAGACTGACCAGTAAACAGCTTTTCAAAATACCTCAATACCTAACATATCGTACTGATCACCCAGACGGTAAAGACCATGCCGGTACTGCTGTTATTGTCCATCAGTCCATCTCTCATCACTTACTCCCATTGCCTACTCACGATTTCCTACAAGCCACCCAGCAATAGTAATCAAGACCTACTCCTTCCCACTCACACTTGCATCAGCTTACCGCGCTTCAAAACCGAAATCTCCGAATCCCAATGCACTTTGCTCCTCAATTCCTTTGGCAAACATTTCATTCTAGGTGCAGACTTAAACACCAAGCATCAACCATGGGGTTCCAGAACCATGAATTCTCGTGGACGTACATTGCTGTCTGCACTCAGTTCCTAACGTCTTAGCCTTCTTTCTGCCAACTCCCCTACCTACTGGCCTCCTGATCCTAACCGTAATCCTGATGTCGTTGATTTCTTCATCCTCAGCGGATTAGACCCTCTCAACTGCTCCATTACACGCCCTACTGAATTTTCTTCTGATCAGAGTCCATTATTCCTAAAAGTATCAATAGCTCCCTTTCCGAAATCCTCCCCACCATCTTTCATTAGAGGCCCAGTTAACTGGAACCTCTTTCGTCATTTCCTGAACAATGAAATGGACCTCAGTGCTAGCCTAAAAACCCCAAAAGACCTGTCTGGACTGCCTCTTCTTCCAGTCAGTTCCCAAAAACTTCTAACAAAAACCATTTAACGCAACATTTCATTGACCTAATCCATATCAAACACCACTCCAGATCATAGTGGCAACGTACCAGCCATCAAAACGATCGCCGCTCCTATAGCTATTATTCTAAGCAATAAAAGCGGAAGTTGGCAACCTTTCGTTCTCAATCCTTTAATTCCTACCTACCCTCCCTCTTTGCTTGTGACAATTCCCTGTGGAATATAAGAGCTTAATATGGATAAGAGCTTAATCGACGATTTGGCCAATTATATAGACTGCTAAACAGAAATCTCAGCTTTCAGTTGTCAACAAACTATTATTTTACAAGACAATTCTGAAAACTTTCTGGACCTATGGACTCGAAATCTGGAGGACAGCTAAATTTTCGAACATCAAACACATCCTAATCCTTTCAGTCCAAGGTCCTTCGAACAATAGTCACTGCTTCATACTATGTAACCAACAATGACCTTAATATCCCATTTATTTTAGACCTTGTTCCATCCAAATTCTTCAAATTTCACCAGAACCTTGCTCATCATCCTAATCCCTCAGTGCAATCCCTATCTAGCTCTACCGGTCCCTACAATCCTTCTCGGCGGTTTAAACGGCAATGGCCCCGAGATCTGTTGTAAATATGTATATTGGAGTTCTGGCAATGGTCAGATTCTCCGCTCAAGTTATGTATGTCTGCGGCTATAGCGCTCTCGCTGTCTCCACTGGCTTTCAATGCCAGTGACGCGATTGAGTGAGAAGCATTGAGTATCGCGATTGAGTATCCTGGAGTCATGCTTCTCCTTCCATAAGTGGAGGGACAATCCTGGCTCGGGTTGTCCCAGGCCGATTGTAAATAGTGTAATAAGGATGCCTGCACTTAAGATGTTACGTTTATTTTATTTTATATAAGTTTATTAATTATTTCTTGAATTAAGTTTATTTTTTATTTTGTTATTATTTTTTTTTTTCCGCAAATATGGTTATGAATGATTTCTTTGATCGCTATTACCATTGTCCCTACTGAGACAGAATGTAATATTACTCAATAAATAGTTTCTAAAAATTAAAAATATTATTATTGTAGTTGTTTATCCGAAAATTTGGTATCTATGATTTATGGTGTTTCTCAAATCAATCGACTTTACTGATTTAAGGAAAATAATAATTACCAATTAATAAGCAAAAAAGTGTTCATTTACTATAAAATTGTTTTTAAAACTATATAATAGGAAATTCAATCTATTTATGATATAGATGATTTAGGAAATCAAAGCAAACAAACAATAATTATAAAAGTGCGTTCAGAGTAGATTAGTCAGTTTCTGATTCTTCATTTCTTTCACATTTGGTCTACAGGAAATTTTCTTAGTAAAACTTCTGCATGTGTTGCTCATCGGACAGAAACTGTTTAAATGTTAGGAGATTGTCAATTATTTCCCATTGATAGGCTTTTTAACTATTTAATTAGTCTGAGTAGGTTTGCCTCTTACATCTGTTTTTAGCCTGAATGTATGCTGCAGTAGCACACCTGCTGAAATTTTTGGTTATCACTAGCCGCTCATGTAAGCTTGAATGACATATTTGAATATCGTGAGATATGGAAACAGTTTTCGCTTTCTCCAAAGAAGAAACCGAACTCCTATTTTTGGGTCGGACTTCAATCTGCATTCGCTAAGTTCGTCCCTGATTTATTGCATTTCTCAACTAAATGATAACTAGCTAGTTTAATAATGATTAATAGCTAGTTTAATGGTAGCTACCATTAAAAAACAGCGAAAATCGGACACTGTGAAATGTGGAAACAGCGATAATGCATTGCGTTATCCTTCCAAAGCACGTGTCTATCGTAGCAGAATGGAAATCCGCCATGTTTTAAATATACTCTAAAAACGTGGCTTATTGAGTTTCAGAAATCAGTGATTTACTTAGTAGTGCAGATTCGATACATAACCAAGATCGGAATCCATATTTGAGTGAATGATTAAAGATGTGTTTATCTAAGTAGTTGAAAATCTGGGATTGTACCAAGAGCTCATATAGCTTGATTAATAGTTTTGATCATAAAATATCTTCATGATCATTAATCATCATTTTAAATTAATCATTAATAGTTTTGATTAATTTAAAATGTTATGAAAAGAAATCACTAGCTATTAATGGATTTAAAATCTTATTAAAAGGTCGAGCGAGCTGTGTATTCCAAACTGTGGCCTGGTGAGAAAGTTTATAATAGCTCAGTAGAATGGGCAGTAAGGGATCGAGCAGGCTTTTAGCAGTTTCAATGGAATGCGGTTAGGACCATAGTCATCTGTGGTTTTAAACAAGAGATAATAGAAGATTATCTCGGGAAATGCACATTAAAAAATAAAATGGTTCGCAATTAGAAGAGCAGTCAAGTACGAAGTTAAATTATTATTAACGTCCTCTAAAGATATGATATATGCCATTGCCTCTTTGAATTTTATCAGAGAAGATGCTTTTAGTATTTTCAACTTAATAGAATCTCATTTCAGAGGGATGTTTTAAAGATTTATTCATCTAAATATAATTCAAAAATCGTTTACGTTAATGATTTTTTCATCAAATCGTCCGTACCATGTACATATGATTTGCAAATGGGATTTTCAATGCGTCACTATGAAACGCGCTAGTTGAGGTACGCATTGTAGAAATGTCTTGAATTCTTCTTTTTCTTCCTCCAAAAGAAACAAGAAGTCAACCCTTGATTATTAGTAATTCCAGACTGTGTCACAATGTGTGCCTCTATGAATAGAATATTTCAAAGTGACGGAATGATAATCCCATTTTTGCATATTCGATAGTTGGTGATTGTAGAGACGATATAAATCAATAGCTTACTGTAAAAATATTTTAAAATAGATATCTTGTTATAGCTATATGGAAAAAAATTAAACCTTTCAAATCGATCAACTATTGTAAATAAATTAATTTTTTGTGACTAGCTACTATGTGTCTTAAAATTTCTTAAACATAGAATCATTCCATTTTTGATGGATCAATTATCAAAAATCGCTTTTTGTTTTTAAAGTATGAAATTTTGTTTTCGGTAAGTGTGATTAAGACTTAAAAGTATTCCTAAACCAACTTTATTTTTTTCTTTTTTTTAATGGTTTTCTTAATTTGCTATCTCATTCGTCTTTATAAGTATAGTCAGAAAACTGGAAGGTATAAAGTCTTTTCGATCGAGTGAAATTATTGTATTAACTTGATTTTGTAGATTATATTTCACTAGCACAGATTCCTTAAAAAATTCAAATTCACCAATTTACTCATATGTTGTTAATTTCATTGGAATCGTTTATTTAAAAAAAATATTAAATTATCAGCCATGTCGCATCCCATATGGTCCGTTTCCAATTCCGAATTATAACTAACATTCAAGAATTAATTTGTTTTAATAATATCTAAATGAAATTCTTCTCTACTTTATTATTAATGAAAATTTGTTAAGCATAGGGGAGATTCCAGTCATTGTTGAACGAGTAAACATTATATTATCTTCGTTTATGCCCTCAGGGAACATGATGTTATTGGCATTCTTTGAATATTTTGCTTTCATTATTTCTATCTACCTCTTAACCAATTAAAATTAATATCAAATAACGAAATGCATTCTAATTAAAAATTAAGTTTTTGTTCCTTGATACAGTCTATTGTAAATATATATATATTTCATGTTTCTATTCGTAAACTGTTGATTAAAATAATTTTAATGATGTCTTAAAACGAATAATTCTCCTAAAAATATTACAATTGTTTCCGTTGAACCTGTTGAATTATATTCGTATGATATTACTTACTTAAGTTGGTTATATTCTTTATAAAGAGCAATTTTTTTTTCTTATTAACTTTTTATTTACCTGTTACCCTTGGTATATCCATTTTGCTACAAAAATAAATTACTAACAGGACAAAATCAGATTTTTTTCCCTCTTGGAATCCAGTCAGATGATGATATAGCACCGGAATTTTCGAATAAGCTAGGATATTAAATTAGTTGAAAAAGGAAAACGATTGGTTCATTGTGAATACCGTTCGCACGGCAAGGAATCTAATTTCATCCTCTGAATGGGGCTCAAAAGACTGGAATCTTGAAAGAAAAATGGGATAAATAAAGTAATACATGCCCAATAAATTCTTCGAGCTAGTTTTAAAAACTCATTCCAGTCATTTTTGAATCTCTAGAATTTAATATTTTATTTGCGTTACCCGCTAATTGCGTTTAGGAATCGCATTTTATTTGCAGCATATTCTGTTTCCTCTCGTTTCTAAGTTATGGTAATGGTAATATAAGACAGTTTTAAAGTTGTATTTTATAGTTGTTTAATTTCCTTCCTCCTTCCTCTCCCTCCAGGAATTTGTTCTCGATAAGCATTTAATGTACTGATACTATGATAATGATGGAGGATCTTGTTCGGCAAGTGGGCCTGTTGGTCCTTTTTGCCTACTCCAAATAACCTATGGAAAACAATTTTTATTCCATGCCAAACCTTCTGGTTTTCTAATGGAGAAAGTTCCTGAATTTCATCTGATATCTTAGTAACGCATATCGGTCACAGTCTGCAAAATAGTGGAGGGCGGACTCTAGAGCCTTTCCTCATAAGTGGTTCCATTGGTCGCTACTCTATAAAAAATGCTCAATAAACTTTTAACTGTCTTTTGAGCCTGCAATGTCCTTTTTGTATTCTGATAATTAACCTTAATTCCTTTCTATTCAGGCCTAGCAGCCACCTGCTTCTAAAAGTGGAGGTTTTTTTTTATCAATTGCTTGGCCTGCCTAAGACCAACACATTCTCTCCACTCCTTGCCAGTATTTCCAAGTCCAGGCTATGATATCCTTATGCTGGTCATGATTGGAAATGAGAAGCGGCCAAGGAATATCACTCCTCGTTTTTCCCTATACCCTCTGACACAACTCCTCCGAGAGGGCTGATCCGACAGCGGGGAAAGGAGTACGGGTCAGCTAGGTAGTGACCTATATGAATTTATGATATATGCGACATGTATGCGACATATATGTCGCAGATTACGATTGGGCGCGACATTGTGCTAGCCTCGAGAGGCGCACACCTTCCCTGGCACTAGGCCCCTCCGAAGCGGATTCCTAGGAAAAGTAGTAGTGTGCTGTGTTTGTGTATTGTATGGGCGTCAGTGTGTTTTGCAAAATGTAATTTGCAAGGCCAGTGGCTGATTGCGGTACATGATACCGGGCAATAGTGCCGCCTATGCTTCAAGCATTTAATGTAAATAACAAACGAAAAAAAAAAAACAATAAATGAGGATTTTATTTAAATATTTTCCCTTCTTATATTATAATTAAAAAAATTATACAAAATATTTCGAATAGTATATCATGGGTTTTCTTTTCTACAGTAGTATTCTATTCTTTTCTTTATACATCTGCTACATTATTTCCTATTATTTTTCTATCAATTATTATATTAGTAATTGTCATCTTTCAAACAGGATAGAAACAATTTATATACGGGTCTTTCTGATCAGATTTGTCAAATTGGCACTTCTAACAAGGTGATTTTTAGAAAAAATAAAAAGTGATATATCTTTCTCAAGATTTTGTGTATGTTCTCTAACATATTTGCTGTTAGGGTCAATATCATTTTTGCGAGTTCTTCAATTGTTAGTATTTAAAAAAATTAAATTGAATTTTAAAAATTATTTTTGCTTATCTTATCAAATATAATAACTTTTTTTTTAATCTCTTGATAAAGAAAAAAACTCCTTTTCACTATTTATTCTAGTAGAGAAAATTGTAAGCTATCCTATCATGATGGTTTTTATTTCTTTGAGCTTATGACTTTTTTGAAAGATAGGTTTTTACCTTTTATGTTACCTTGACACATGAATTTTATACTTTAAATTCGTTCTGAATGTTCCATATCTGTATTTTAGCGCTACATATCTAGTGCGTTACAATATCAGGTTATAAGTAGCTTAGAATTTCTTTCACAAAAAAAAATATTTTTCCATTGTCGGCGGATGGTAAATAATTTATGAGGGACATGATAACAAACACGATAACGTAAATGATTTCCTATCACAATCATGAGGATCATTATTGTCATCAATGTAATCAATAAAAATCACTCCTACACATATTAAAATATTAATCATTGAAAATATAACAGAATCATATTAGGATAATTCTCATCATACTTGAAGTTGGAGTTTCCAGAACTGTAAATTTTCGCAAAGTTTAAGTAAAGTAACTTGATTTATATGTATATTTATTCCTGAATATATTTAAATGAATTATCCAAGCAAATTCAATGGGTTCAAAAAATGATAGTGTGGAAAAAAAATATACAAACCTACTAATAGACTTTTTTTTTTAGCTCAAGCATGTTGCTTAATCTAAATTTTCAGTGTGTACGAAAACATTTTTTTTTTTTTGCCTTTGTTGTTATAGAAAACATTTATCGATTCTTTAGTATCATTGAATTAATATTCAAATATCCTGGTTAAAGCAGATTTACCTTCATTGAGTACTTGTGATCTCTTGTCTGTTACAATTGCTAGGCCTGCGCAAGCAAATTTTTGTTGTTGCAAGACAAGTATGAGCTTAATCAACTTTGCATTATTATTGCAATTATCGCTACAATGTACGAAAAAAGAACTACTGTATTGTTTGGCTAATTTAATTGCACAGTTTTGTAGCGAAATAAAATATAATTCACCTGGTAAGAGGGTAACATAATTGGAAAACTGATTATATATACATATTTTTTACATTTTACATACATATTATAAAAAAATGAAAATTGAAGATAATTGTGTTTTGATGTCTAAATATAAATTTTAATTTTACTAATATATATTTGATTTTATAGCCAGAATTTATAATCAGTCATGTAAGTTTTATGCATGTGATACTTGATCACATATTTAAAGTAGATAATCACATACTAGATCTAAAAACTAACTGTGATTTGGTCCTGTATTTTATAACTTTTAGAAAAAAAAGATATGCTGACTCTAATTTTGGCAAAACATCTTTCTGAATTAATAAAAAAAAAATCTTTACAAAATTGTTATTAAAAAAATATATATCTTCAAACTTGGGAGAACATTTTTCTAGATCTAAAAACTAACTATAATTTTGCTCCGCAATTTATAACTTTTGGAAAAAAGAGTATGTTAACTCTAAACTTGGCAGTACATATTTCTGATTTAAAAAAAAATAATCTATTCCTAAACTTACCAGAACATTTTTATGATTTTTTTTTTCATTTAGAAAATATGTGTACCTAAACTTGGCAAACAAATTTTATGATTTTTTTTAAATATTTAAAAATATATCAATTACAATTTTTTTTAATTTAATATTTTTTACAAAAATTTATTTAAATTTTTTTTATCTCTAAATTTGAAAGAAAATGTGAATAATATAATTGTATCGTGAGAACAAGTAAATAAAAGAACTGTCATGTGTGGCTGATTGTCAATGTTAGGATTAATAAGTATGTTTCCAGCTTCTCAAGTATGTTGCTTTTATAGTGGACATATACTTGAGAGTAACATACTTGGGAAATCAACTTTAAAAATAAATTTTATAAGTTTGTTCTTAGAAAAAATCCAAAATATTTTATTTTTGTAAACTTAATCAGTATGGCTTTTAATCGGAGCTGGTTAGAAAAATTAGAAATTAACATATAATGATAAAAATTTGGTAACATGCTTGAGGATGAATAAAAATACTCACCATTATTTCAATTGTAGGTTAAGTTTGACACAAATTATCCGGATTCCAGGGTAAAACAAATATAAAATCAGACATTGCATTCATGTCAGAAGAGTCAGGGTTACCAGTTTAGGAAACGAATATTTTTCGAAATAATAATGGTAACATAACTGAGCACTCATTTTCATCATAACCTGGCGATATAAGTTCTTGATGACCTCCTAATCATTGGAAATTTTTAAGATTTAAATACCATTAATTTTTCAAAATAACACACTTGCACCTTCTAATTACTACTTTCAATTTGAGCTTATATTTTTTTCCCATCCATATATGCCAATGAATGTTTTAGTGCATCAGGATGTGGACAGTAACACACTTGAGAATTTTTAAATTTAAAATTTATTTTAAATGTAAATATTTTGGTCATTCACTAGTTACTAATGGTACTTCAAATCAACAATAATATTTTTAAGAAATCGGGGGCAACTCCCTAATAATTAGAGGCGATAAAAACAACATCAATGGCAAAAGATGCGAATTTGATAAGTCTCATAAGAATGACCCATAAAACCCATAAATAAATGGCACTTTACCGAATTAAAAATTCTTTAATTCATAAAAAAGCATTGGAATTTTTTGTCGGTACTTAACATTACTACGTCAGGGTATGCATGCTATCTACCCATTATCAAGGAAGAAGCCATCCCTACATTTTACCCTTGTTCCAATTTCCTTAATTATCCATTTGTGAACGTTGCTCATGTTATTTATCACCATACCTAATTATTCACTTTATTATGATATTTTGTGAATTTCCTATTTTATTGTTTTGTATATTTAAATGTATATAATTTGTTTATTATGATATAATTTGATCCCCCAAACTCTACGAAATATTAACAGGAGAATGCATACATGGTCCTACACCCGTCCAATGTAATTACTCTTTATTTCGTATGCGCCCATTTATTCTTTATTATTCGCGCACAAGTTTCATGTTCATTCCTATACTATATATTTGATCCTCTTGTTATCTATACTATCAATATGATCTCCATCTCATCTTAACACACTTTTTTTTTCTTATTGATTTGTATTAAATAAAAATAATGTTTAATAACTGCCTATTATAAAATACATTAGCTTTTGACTATTTGTGCAGATCCATGATATACAAATAGGAATTCACAGCTTCATACACCATTCATCACCGTTTCTTCCGCTTATTTTGGTCTTTGAAATTGCCGCAGTAATTCTTGATTGTGGACGGTACTTATTTCATTCTGTTAAAGGAAAAACGTTTGTTCAAACCTTATCATATTTTATTGCTGAAGCTCACAGTCCAAACATGAAAAATCCGAAATCCTCTTCTACGTTGATCCCCATTTTGCTTCATGAATAGGCCGAGCTAAGTGAAACCCTAAAGCAATGTTTTGTTCCGCGAAATTGCCATTGGAACCGTCATCGCTTGTTTTTTCTTTTTTTTTTTCATTTCTTGCTAATTCGGTAAAGCCCTGTATCTTGCAACTTCATTTTTAACGTATTCAATTTCATCAAATCACGTTTATGATATTAATTGTATTTATTATTTTCATTTGAGAAGGTTTATAATATAATTATTAGGAGCTACAAAGTGGTAAATATTTAAAATGGTATAAACATTTAAACTTAGTTATTTTAAGAGAAAAATATTGAATTATTACAGAAAGCCTAAAAAAATAAATAAAAATAAAAATAGAAACTATATATGTACAATTTCGACAAAAGACTTTTATTAGTTATAATATAGTGTTCTTATTAACAGGAAACAGTTTATATCCAATATTTTTTAGGCTCAGAAATAATGAAGAATATTTTATTGTAATATTTTTCTAATTTAGTGCAGGTAGGATGCTATTTTGCACTATTTTTCTTTCTTTAACAATATATATATATACCAAAGATAAGAAATATTCTTAGAAATTGAAGAAGTTTCTCTTGGAATGTAACTTTTTTTTTCAGTATAGTTTTCAACTGAAATTTTACATTCTACAAAATGATTCTTAACCCTCCTTTATTTTATTAATATTTTATAAATTGGTAGCTTCAGTGTTCCTCATTATTAATGATCATCAATAGTGAAAAACATCGAAACCACAGATCAATGGCAAAAATGAATTGTTAAAAAATATATGTGAATCATCCTCTACCATTTGGTCTAGGCTTGATGTTCATATCGATTAGTTGAGATATATGTGAAATAAAATACTCCACCAGGACAATTACCATTTACTTGTGTGGCCTTCGATTACTTAAACATATTGAATGGAATCTATTAAGCAATGCCTTTAGTGTAAAAAATTTCAACTGTAATCGTGGTTTGAAATTTGCATGATCTATCCTAAAACTATTTTAAACAAGAGAATCAGAACCCTCGAATTCCTAGTAATCGATTCCTATACCGAATAATTCTGAAAACTGATAATTAGTCGATAATTAATCGCAAACATAATTTCGACAGTAAATTTGAAACTAGCAACTTCAAAAACCTAATGAAATTTCACTAATTAGATGCAATCCACAACTCCTTCCTCTCCTCCAAAAATAATAAATGCAATAATTTTAGCAATAAATAATTAATCATAAATTAAATACAATTTTTTGTTGAAAATCGTATAGCAATTTGAAATTTACACTTACTATGTATAATATATTTAACGAAAAAAATATCAGAAGAATACGATAAATTTATTTCAAAAGCCATTGATATTTAATGAATCAATTTAAACAATGAACTATAATATTTATGAATTAGATAGTTCAAGTTAGGCTGGATTGTAATTGAAACAGAAAATTTTAGAACTGAAGAAGAAAAACTTAAGATAGACAGATTTAATTGGCTTGGAAATGCTATACATATATCCAGGGATAATCAGTTGAAGAAGGTCTGTAGTCAGAGGCGTACGCTGAGGGGAGATCGGAGGGATTTATCCTCTCCCCAATTATTATCCAAGTTTTGTATTTTGAGTTATAGCTGAGTTTCAAAATTATGGCTGCCTAGTTTAAGATGGTATTTGGGATTTCTGCTCCTTCTTACTACTTTGAATTTTGAAAGGGTCCCATACAAACTTCCTCAACTAATTCCAGTCCTAAAGCAACTATATAAAAATATTCTTGTTTTCACAATAACAAAAATGAGCCAATAAAAGTTAAAATCTGTAGAGTCACATCCAAATTAGCGCAAGTTGAATTTTTAATTTTAGGCGCATATTTCTCAACAATGCGTCTTAATTTCTGTGATCCAACAGCGGCATTTTCGTCGTTTCACGAAAGCCTCACAATCTGTAAAGTTTCACTATAATATGTTCAATAAAGTAGAAGAAAATGATGGGCAACCGAATTGGGGATTTCAACAGTGATGGTGACGACAAAACAATATTTTATTTGAATTTAATAAATATACATCTATTTACACAGTGATTCAGAATAGAAATTTTAAAAATGTCTTTTACATTATTTCTACAGCCAAACGGACTTCAGCATTATATTTAGTATGACGAAATATAAGCTATAAAGCCAAATAAAATACGGCTTCGTTTGAAATTAATTTAAGAGAATTTCTTGGTTAATAAGCCATTTCAGAAAATCAACCGTTTCGTCCAACTGACCTTACCTTAATTAATGATTTTATCTGTTTTAAATATTATACTTTAATAGATTGAAGAACCTTATGTGGGTTTTTTCAATTCTTGGTATTTCTTACTTATTGGTTTTATTTTGTCTGGATTGTGTGTTTATATTTCTTTTGAGAAAATCTAAATCGCAATTTCTGAAAATAGAATACTCGCAAGAAATATATACTATTTTTTAAAAATATAAAACAGTGAAATGATGATAAATTGTCTTATAAAGCGATATAAATTTTACATTCCATTTAGATAATTTAGCATAATTTCCAAATCTCTTCAAACGAATGAGTATCACTAAAAGCCTTTGTATGTTACCCTAACAGAATTAATTAAATTTATGGACATACCGGTGCCAACTTTTAAAAGAAATTATTTTTTCGTAAAAAAATTTGAATAAACAAATTCAATCGTTATCGAAAATCCGAAAATAAACAGAAAACAAAATAAAAAAAACGTCTGTCAGTGTTACGTTCGTGCCTCAAATCTGATAAATTCTATTTTAATTTGTTTTAAAATAATTTGGTATCATATCAAAGGGAAAAAAAAATGACTTACAATTAGTCCTGCAGAAAATGTATAGTATGTACGGTCTAAATATTTCTTTGAAATTTTTTTTTTAATTTGAATTTTTTTTATGATTTTAATATTTATTGTTCATTGAAATCGCCGTGCTAATTATTTATTGAATTCGCTTCCATATTTTTGAAAAAAAAACAAAACAAGTTTGAAACAATATTTTTAATTTTTTAAACAAGATATGTTTAATTTTTTTTCTTATTTATTCTTTTGCTATTATTTCAGTATTTAATTTACTGTGGATATGGTGCGAATCAGTTCTTTAATCACTATTACCGTTTTCCTTTATTGAGACGGAATGTAATAAAACACAATAAAAGTAGTTAAAAAAACAAACTAGAAATTATGAGATGAGAAAGATCTTCAGCCAAGATCAAATTGGAAAGATCAGCCAGTGAATACCTATATCATATAGGTATTACCTATCATAGGTGCATTCCTTATTGCCGTCCGCTTTCATTGTTTCTAAGATAGTGGATGGATAATCTCTAGAAATGAAGCTGGAATGCGGCATTTCATAAAGTCCGCATCATATCTTGATGCCTTGATGGCCTTGGCCTCCTATAGAAGATTGTACTCATCGGTGAGAGAAGATGGTCATAATCTCAGGTATTTTATATACCAATTTGGTCATTACTGCAATAAAACTTGGAGCTGTTAGAGAATGTTTTATCTACATTAAATATCTGTTTGAAACCAGACTTTAATAAATATCAAAGTAGTCAAATATTAAAAAAAAAAATTAATTAATAAATTTCGAATTTTAAATCTTTTGTTATAGGAAACTATAAAATTTTCGCTTTCAATATCTGTGAGGTTGACCATCAATATATTCGTTTAATGATGCTCTTAATGGGCGTTGTTTTATTTCTATCGGCATAATACTAACATGATTTTCATATATGTCATGATAATTCCAAATTTGTCATTAAAAATAAAGAAGTCAAATAAATAGGTCCCTTCTATTGATAATTAAATAAAATTAAATTTAAGATTTCAGGTAACAGGATTACGAAAACTTTAACCGGTAAAGCCATAAGCTCTATAATACTGATAACTTGTCAAGCAAAAATAAAACTTAATAAAATAAGACAGAGATTTTCTTCCAGTCCGCTCAAGTTGACCTTGTGAGATCATTATGAAGAATCCGAGGCTCGTGAAAGAGCCTATAAAAATGCAAACTTATTAATACACCTCGTTTATTACCCTGATTGAATCCTAATTCTTATTTCCTGAATCATTTTGAATCCTTAGCTGAATCCTGATCTCTTCCTAGGAAAAACTTAATGAAACGACTTAAAGACCAACGGAGTGGCATGCCTTCCAGTTTCGGTATACAAGTCTTCTACTTCTATTTTGTCTAAAGTTTTTATTCATTTAGAGCGATCTTGTAAAGTTTAGGTGCCAATTTGGCCAGAAACATTGGGTTCTCACTCGAATAAATTCGTAACGGGAATGACAGTGACAATGAGTTTTCTGTCGATATTTCTCTGGGAGAGCGTTTAGGGCTTCTCTCATGAGAAAAAACGTCGGAGTTAGAAATTGCAGGTCCTTAGTATCAGAAGAGAGGGCGCATAAGTGGCTTCAAGGTTAGCAATAATAGTACTAAATTAATTTGGGTAAAAAGGTCTAATAAAAATTTCCTAGATTGTATTCCACATTCCCGCATCCCGCTGAAATTACTGGCCCTTTGGCGGAATGGATATCATAATTATGACTTGAGGAGTAGAATATGATATGATAGAAGCTTTATTATTCTTGTTGTCCAACCATGCGACAACCATAATGTAAGTAGGTAGACTAAGTTGCTCCGTGGCTTACGATGTAGTTCATGGCCTGCTCAATGAGACGTCGTCACGCAACTCCATCTTGTTCGGTTGCTCGCCAATTACGGGTGTTCAGCAGTTTTCGGGCATCCCAGATGACAGCATTCTTCCATCTAAGCCGTTGCCTGCCTATTTCTCTTGTCCAGTGGAACCTTCCGTTCTGCAGCTATCTTGGAGTCCCTTTTCATCCAAGCTTAATATGACTCATTTGATCGATATCCCCATAAAGCCCACAGATCTCCCAGTTCTTCCTTCTTCTTCAGTACGCGCCCACCTCTAGGAGATTTGTTAATAATTTTCATATTATTTCAGATAGAAATGTTTTTTTATTGATTTTAATTGCATCTCAAATTCTGTTGATAAAATATTCTACCGAAATTATTTATAGAACGGAAGATAAATATTCCAATCATCAATGAAAATCGAAATATTCCAATTTTTAAAAGTGAAATAATGAAAGTGTGTAAGAGTGAGTGAGCAAAGTAGAGTGGGGAAGTGAGTATGATACAAGTGAGGGAATATTACAATAAAATAATAACAATAATGTAACAAAAAATCATAATTATACTGAAATATCTTTAGTTTCGATAATTGTTAGTTACATTATTATTAAATTATTATAACATTATTATTTTTATTATTATTAAATTATTACAAAGTATATGAGATAAATTAATTTTAGAATATTAATAAAGCAACTGAATTAGAGGCATATTGAGTGAAATACAAAACATAATAAATTAAACGTGAGAGGGTTAGGTATGAGGGAGTGAGGTTTTTGTCCTTATTCAATGTTTACTGATTTGGTCTTAAATTGAGTGCCTCCATATTTACACAACACCAAATTCCACAAAAGCTGAAAAACTACAATAGAAATTCATCAAATATTTAACTTATTTTCTCTATTCAATGAGCAAGCTTACATACTTGAGACTTACTTGATTTCCATTTTCAAAGAAATAAAGGAGTGACGTCATGCCCAAGGGACAAGCAAGTAATTGTCTAAGTAATTGTTCTATGACGAATTTCTGTTTTTTTTTTCTGAAAATGCTGAAAAAAAAATGTAGTTTTATTCCCACGTATCCCTCTTATACATAGATCCACAGATATGTTATCAACATTAGCTAAACAAGGTCGGATGCGGGACATTTATCAATTATATCGGAGCTACTTACAAATTAATGAATTCTCGCTCAGCTAATTGCTAATCCGTTTTCCTAATTGCTAAGCCCACTTTCGGTTTGCGCAACGGATCTGGGGTAAATTCAGGCATGAGCGGGTTTAGAACATTGGTCAATGTCCTGGCTAATTAATTCAGTTCAAACAAACTGGTAAATAAGTAAATACTGTTTAAATGCCTTTGTACGCTATAGGTTCGTAAAAACTACCTTATAAAGCCCCGTAATTTTCCGTGGGAATCCTGGAAAATGCTACGACCTTCAGATATTTTTTTCAAATCAAGCAGTTATTAAAACAAAACAGGAATAATCTAGGCTTCAACATCCCTCAGGCATGTGTCTAGCAGGTAGGCTGCGTTGTTAGTTCGGGTAGGATAGTAATCCATCAATAATAATAATAAATATATTCGTAGGTATTATACCATATCAAAATTCATTAAAAAATCATTAACTAATTGTTCTCCGATGAACTAGCTATTATGAGACTCCAACTTTAAATTTACTAAAGCAGTTGAACATAACTTTTATAACCAATCCTTGACAATGTGTACTCAGATCCATTCCTTGACTGTCTATAAAAACCTCTGCTATGTTTTACCTCATTTGTGCAAATACAATCTATATCAGAATATATATTTTATCTGATAATATATTAGTATATACGGATGCCATTGGGCAATCATTGAGGATGATTATCCCAAAAATCATGTTATAAGTCAATATGAATTACTTGTATTGTCCTCTAAATTGGATACTTTTTCAAGAGCCTGATTTGTGATTACCATTATTTAATAATTAAGCAAGATAATGTTCCTACTTTTAAGTTTAATAGTAATACTAATAACCATAATGCTAATCAAGTTTATTGCTATCATACTTAATAAAAAATATTCAAATTAATAATGGGTGTGGTTACTAAAGAACAATCTCCTTCCTAACATTAATCTTTATTCATCAAAATTAAAGTAATAAACTGTTACAAGAGTTTAACCATGGAATGATTTAGACTAGACCTAGCCATTAACTGTTCTAACATAAATCTCTTATCTGTAATAATTGGTGTTGATGGTCCTTCAGTATCTCTCCATCGGGCTCAGAGCATCTGTCACCTTCAGAGGGAAGACTAGTTGTCGTCCTCGAAGTCGGCCCTCAAGTGAGATCAGAGAAGTAGGCTTTCTTTGCTTACTTGGGTTTGGCTCACCTGTTCTTCCTAATTCTTCCTAAGGGGGGGTCGAAGACGTTGTTGGTTGGTTAGATCCCCGGCACTTGGCGATACCTTTTTCGTGATTGGCCAACTAGTTTTATAGAGGGAGGAAATTCTGGGATTTCAGTGCATAGTTCCACCCCTTGTCCGGGGTGGGACGATCTCTTCGAATCCTCTAATCGAATTTTGTCCTTCCCAGGCCTTCGCCATTTTTTCGGTATGCCAGCCGGGATCCCAGGCTGACTGGTTTCCTAAAATTGATTACGTCTTCCAGGACGGACCACATCTTGCCTTTGTCACACTGCCAACTTCTCGGTAGGTTTCTAAATTAACTCATTTCTTATATCTGCGGGTAAAAGTTGTGGTGACATCAGCCGTCGACTGTCAGTTACATTTCTATCTACTTGCTCGTCACTACCTGGCTACCTTATCTTTTGTTCGCAACTAGTAATTGTTATATATAATTTGTACCAAATAATATTGTCCAAAAATAACCCCTATATCAATACATATCACCTCTTATTATACGAAAATTTAGATTTTCTTTTAAATTTAAAATTGAATTTAAATAAAGTATTATATATATATATATATATATATATATATATATATATATATATATATAAATATATATATATATATATATATAATATTAATTGTTTGTAATTTTTTAAGGATAGTTATCAAACGTACTGTATGTATATTTTTTTTAAATCAAACGAAAAAAATATGAATATAATTAATATATGAATTTTCCCTTTAAGATAAAATTAAAATAAATAAAAAAGAACATTATTTCTACTCACTATTCATATATGCGAGATTTCTGATGAAGGTATGTCATATATCTGAGAGGTTAAATGCAATGCTGAGGACATGGAAAAACCGTGGAAAATTCTTTTTCAATAGGTAATGGATTCTACCTCTAGGGAAATCCTCCTTTCCACCCTGACGGCTTAAATTCTAATGCCTTGACCGGTTTTTTTTTCTTTGAATTTCTTTTTTTTCTGACCTGGTTCGAACAAACGAAAAAAAATTGAAACGCTCAATTTAAAACGACCCAAACTATGAGCAAAGAAACAATTGGTGTTTCCCATTCTGAATTTTTCAAACAAGATTTCTTTGAAAAAAAAAATTAAAAATAATGCAGTTTACATATTTAAATATCTATTCCTACTTAATTGAAGTTTATATTCTATAAACGCAAAGTAATTAAGAGTTGCTTTTTTTAATGTTAATTTTTCTTGAATTCATTATTTTTGGCATTTCTTAGTTTTTAGACATCTATATTTTTTCAATTATAAGAACTAAAACTCTTTTCTATTGACTGATAATTTGTTATACGAAAGTATATAAATGATGCTGGAATAAAAAGAAATATTTTAACATTGATTTTTTAAGCGTCAACTACCTATCTGTCAATCAAGTAACATCAAACAGGCTATGAATAATCTATTCCTCGTGACAATAGTGCTTCGAAGTGATATTTAATTTAATACCGATAAATAGTTACCAATTTAGATATTGTATAATTTCCGCTTCATGTAACATCCATCCCTTATTTTATAGTTGTGTACAACAAATGCATCAATATTTAAAAGAAAATTGCTTGATCTGTTGATAGATAAGAGATTAGTTTTCCTTATTGTTGGTACAAAGAGATGTTGGTTAATTAGCAACCCTTATTGGATGAACCTCTTAGAGCAGCAGCTCATTTATCGAGTCAAAAATTGACTTAAATCGTTTTGAAAAAATGCAAGGATGATCCAATACTTAGTTGAACCTTTCCACATGGTTCATAATTGATTTTTTGTGGTTTGAAATTGTACTATTGGCTCTGTCATTTGCAAAGCCTAAATTTCATCTTGTGTAATATTTAGGGCCTACCTAGTCTAATATCACACATATGCCTAAAGGGCCATCTTTCCGGCAATGTGTTGCCGGCAATGCTACTGCAATATACGGCAATGTTGCCCAAATATCTACGTATGGCCCGGCCATATTACCGTCCTAATTGCAGGTTGTTGCCGAGTATTGCTGAGGGGTTGCCGGTGTTGTCCAGAGTGGTTGGAGAATATTTCATTTTGCCGGGCCATACCTGATTTTGTCACTCACTTTTTGCGTCTTCACCTTGCTTCTAGAGGCGATTATTTATTATTAAAGATCATTTTTCAATTGATTTTTTATATTATTTTATATAAATGATTATTTCAAAAATTATTTTACTAGAGAATTATTAATTCGCTTACATTATTTCAAATAAAGCATAGGTTCTTTGATTAAACAATTCTTGATTTAACAATACTAATAATAATTAAAGTCAAACATTTGAATTACATACTCAAAATAATTATCACCACCCTATCAACTTATGTCATTTTCCTTATTTTAAATAATTACCCAATTTGATTCTTAAAACAATTTTTCTGTTATTTTTGTGAAACGAAAAACGAACAAATTTATGATCTCTTTTTTTGCTTTAAATCTAGATTTTATGACTACTGAATTTCCATATTATCTCTTTCAATAAATATTAATGAAACTCTTTAATACATATTAACTCTTTTAAAACATCTCTATATAATATATTACCTCTTTTAAAACATATTAATGAATTTCTTTTAATACATATCTCTTCAGTACACGTTAATCCTTATTAGCTCTTTCAATACATGCTAATGAACCTCTTATAGAACATATTAATGTGGAAAACTTAACATATAAATGCAGATAACTTTATTTTATCAACAAATGGAGCCAAATATATAAATTAATTTTATGGAGTAAATTGTTGCATATGTTAATAATGTTCAGTTGAGGCTTGATGTTTATGTTAGGTTGAGCTGCAATACGCGCTTATAAGCATACTTATTGCGAAAAATGATTTAATGACTTCAGTATATCAAGAATATCCCAACAACATTTCATTAGATAGTATTGTAATGTAGTTGAGATGAGGGCGATAGGAGGTATCAGAAGGCCTCAAACAAAGAATATCTAATCGAAATAACAGAAGGTTGAGACCGGACATTTAGAAGTGTTGAATAATGACAACTAATTACAACATTAAACCTCTGACCTAGTATGCAGGGCCGTCAGGGGTTGGCAAAAAAGACCATAAGGCCCACTTGCCCCCATCAATACCGGTATCAGTACCAGTAGTATGTAGGAGTTCAGAGGATGAGCTGATAAATGAGAGGGAGAAAATCCTATTTTTATAAATATATAATTTTTAACATGTATGAATGTATGTATGTGTTAAAGCTTAATTAAGCTGCTAATTGGATAATTATGAATCCATACTTCTTCACTTGGTTATATTAATTCATTGGTCTGATATTTTGGAGTACAATTGTGGTGAATGTTGCCTGGAAAGTTTTGAAAAAACTCTAAAAACTTGATCATTTGTGTTGTTTAGAGTGCTAATTGCAAATTTAAATTTTGACTCTCGAATTATCCTATTAGCTTTAGTAAGATAATAAGTTAATGCTTCGTAAAGCTCTTTTAATACATGTCAATGCATGTTAATGAAGATCTTTTAATACATATTAATTGAAAACTTAACAAAACATATAAATGTAGATTAGATTATTTTATCAACAAATGCAGTCCAATATAGGAATATGAATTATTTTTTCTTATTCGAATAACATATCTTCATATTATATATTTTCTTATATTACTCGAATTATTTTATGGAGTAAATATATATATATATATATATATATATATATATATATATATATATATATATACATATATATATTACTGTTAAGTTGAGCATAGCTGCAATAAGCGCTTAAGTTTTTGTTTCCGATAAAGAAATAAATGAAGTTACTACGACTGTTTTTCTGTTCTTATGTACATCTAAATAAGAACAGTACATTGTAAATGTACTAAGTATTGTAATAATAAGTACTAAGTATTGTAATAAGTAATTGTAATTGACGGTGAAAGGAGGTATTAGAAGGCTTCAAAAAGTATCCAATAGAGTTGCAGGATGGAACTAGGAGAGACAGGACAATTAGAAGTGTTGAAGGAACAAATAACTAATAAAAGGATTCGCCTTCTGACTCAGTATATAGTTCTGGGAATGAGCTGATAAATGAGAGGGAAAAGGTCCTATTTTTTAACATTTATGTGTGTTTGTGTTAATAGTTTTACCAAATAAATCTGGTCACTTGCAATATTTCCTCGACTAGTTTTTAGGTCAGTAGCATGTTTTACGCAAGAAGGGCCCCTGTAACTGGTGTTCTCCAAAAAAAGGACATATAAGTAATAATGGTGTTTTCTTAAACAAATTGTAATAAAATGACCCTCTTTGCTATAAATGTTCAGTACTGGTTTAGGAATAACTGCTTGACATAATCAAATGCAAGGAGTTTCTTAGCAGCAAAGAAATTTTCAGTTTCACTAAGTATTTTTATCAAACAAGCTCTGCTTGGTAACCCTAAAAAACGTTTAGGATCCGAAATGAACAACTATCTACCTCAGAATCTGTTGATGACATTGAAGGTTGGAAAATGTCTGATGCTAATACATTATCAACAGTATTACCATACCTAATTTGTCTCTTAATACCAGAATAACACATTTCATAGGTGATGATGAACTTTTAATGAAACAACACATGAAGGCAATGACATTGTCTTTATTTTTAGCATCCAAATTTACACTTACACCTTTACTTCT
Source organism: Rhaphigaster nebulosa (assembly GCA_948150685.1). Lineage (NCBI taxonomy): Eukaryota > Metazoa > Arthropoda > Insecta > Hemiptera > Pentatomidae > Rhaphigaster > Rhaphigaster nebulosa. The sequence continues at coordinate 155,125,125 of OX411306.1, forward strand.
GAATTGCACTTTCATTTTAACTTGAATGGTATTGCCAATGAATAATTTTTTATCGCGATGTGAATTTTATGAAGGAATGTACTTGGAGTCACTTTGCAAACATTAGTTAAGAACAATAGTTCGTTTATTTTGAATGTGAAACTTCGTTTCTTTGGCACTTTCACTCCCACTCCTATTTCTCCAATCTCTCACACGCTTCGATAATTTTTTTCATTACCGTCTGTTATATTACGTTTACTGGATCGATGGATGTACAAATGAAAAAATGTACAAATGAAAAAATAATGAGCATAAACAAAACAGTATAACCTAGTATAGGACTCAGATTCAAAATGGCTGTGCTCCCTCAGCCAATAGAAACGAAGATCGTCACTATCTTTATGCGTGGCCCGTCTAAATACTATTCTCCGGCAATCTATTGCCGCAAATATTGCTGAGCAATGTTTCCAGCAATATAGCCAGCAATGTTGCCCAACATATGGCCGGCAACATTTTAGCCTAACTACCACTTATTTACTAACTATTTATCTTACATATGGTTTATGAATATTGTATTTCTATCTTATGCTCTAATTATTTGTTCATTAATTTCTTTTTTTACTATATTATATGCCAATGCATATAATATTATTGTGAAATATAGCAGAGGATCAATATTCGCTGCCATATTTCTCAATAATTAATTTAATAAATCAATAAATATATACCACTTTTTAGTAATTATAATATGTTATGAAAAATCAGCAATTCGTTCTTTTATTTTTTTATTATTAATGCTTACATTTTTTATGTATTGTGTTAATTATTTTCTGTTTGGAGTGTTATCGTTATTATTTTTTTCTAATTTGATTATCATAAACCATAGAATTTTATTTTAAAATTTTTATTTTATGACCTTGTTTAAAATAAATTATATATTTTTGTCACTTTTTCTTACTAATTGTCCTTGATTGTTAATGAATATTTTACATTATTCCAGTATAATTACCATAATTTGTGTGCCTCCCTTTTAGTTATGGTATAGAAATACTTCCATAAGAATATGAAATCGAAAAATGCTTTAAAACTTTAAAATGCTTTAAAAGAAGGAAATATTAAAAAAAAAAAAAATAATTTATACCAATTTATAATTCTTTAGTCTAATATTCAATAATTTTTTGGGGCTTGATTCCATGAAGATGATATGGATAATTAAATTTATTGTTTTAATTGATTAGCTTTAATTTTTTTTGATTGATTAGTTTTAATTTTCCGCACTTCAGGAATGATGAATGTCCATTTTATTTGGGCCTCTAAACTTCTGATAATTACAAACTTTGAACTTCATATATAGCCGATTCGTTCAGATGTTGTTTCTAAATTTATTTGAGCCCTCAGAAGGAAATAAATTTTACATTCAATCTGCCTCCTGGGAGTTGTAGCAGTGCTCATCAGTTCCTAGTTTTTTTAGTGAACTTTAGGGAAACTTTTGAACAGAATTGTTACTGCTGTGTGTTTTGATCCATTTTGTCAAAATATAACTCAATTAAACTTTTGTTTTTTTTGTTTTTGTTTTACATGGTATTTAATTTCTAAAGTATATAAAGCAGAAATGAAAAATTAATAATATTACTTAAGCATTTCGCAGATCAGTTGTCTTCAATTAAAAATTCATCATTCTAGTATTTTTTTATGATTATAGCATGTTAATAAAATAAGTTTTGGACGATAATGAAACTAATAATTCTATAAGGTGCTATTCTCATATACGAATATTCATTATATCATAGGTACTTTTCATAAAACTTTATAAACATCATTTGAGAAATAATATTAATAGTATTAAAAATAATACCATCAATTATATATAAATAAATATATATATATATATATATATATATATATATATATATATATATATATATATATATATATATATGTATATATATATAATAAAAAAAAAGTTGTTTGTTTTTATTTACAGGCGTAATATATATTCTATTATCTATATATATATATATATATATATATATATATATATATATATATATATATATATATATATATATATATATAATAGAATATATATTACGCCTGTAAATAAAAACAAACAACTTTTTTTATTATATATATATATATATATATATATATATATATATATATATATATATATATATATATATATACTTTATTATTTTTTATAATGTATAATGTGCATTCAGCGCTAGGCACGTGTTTTTCAAACCCTATTATAGCTCGTATAAATTATGAAAATTCATTGATAAAAATGCTTATATTTTGAAAAAAGTATTAAAAATAATTCTCGCAATTTACGATTAAGTGGGTATCGCTTGGAACTCAGATATCTTCCTTCTCTGGAGTATACCTACTCCTCAGTGCCTCACTCTGGTGTTTTGTCAATATTCCACAATTTTTCATTTTTTACCATTAATAATTTTCTTACCAGAATATTAAAACTATCATTACAACGTTTTTAAAAATTATTTTAATCTTAATATATAATTAAGATAAAACTCTATAATACTTCGTTTTCTGTACAAAAAGATTACATTAGTCAATGGACTAATCATTAGTAGGAAAACTGCTTTCATCAAACTGATTCCGTATGGATTAAACACGAAAATCACAGAAAGATCATATTCCATCATCGTAGGTTCAAAAATCACCTGCAGAACACTGGTTGAAACCGATGGTAATGAAACCAATCTGGTTGGATAATGAACTCGCGATGCTGTTGTGGAAATCCAATTTTCAGAAATTGCTATACTATTCATTAATTTTCTCTCACACTAGCTGCCACCCGGGTTCGCAAATGAGAGTGTAATTAAGTCATCACTAACCGTACCTTTATTATTTCTAATTTTCGTTTAATTTTATTGAGCGTTTTAAATTGGGGTTATATATTACTTGTTAGAAAAATTTGATAATTTCAATTTCTAGCTATTTTGTGAGAAAAAAGTAATATAAATGGTTGAAATCTTATGTGATGAGGCCTTACATTATGTTTAGAGATTGAATGTATCAAAATATATGTCTCCTAAGTGATTAATATAGACCACACTGTAAATCCAATCACTTTACAAACTCTTCTTTCTTTATCCTAAAGTACTATAACGAAGAATTCAAGCGTTGAAATATAGCGTTTTCCAGATGTTTTGGCAACCATCGAGTAAAAAAATGGATTTCATGTCTGTAAATAATGCCATTCGAACCATAATACTTATTAATATGGATCAAACGATATGATGGAGCAGAGATACTTTATTTTTGTGGAAATTCAACAACAACAGTGTTCGTAATTGGATTGGGAAACCTAGTCACAATAACATTTACAGCTAAAAAAGAGGCATTCATAATTATTAAGCTCTTTTGATGAAATGCAACATAGCCAAGGTGTCCCACTGTATCTTGTGTGGCGTTAGTAAACTCACCCGAGGGTGTGTTTGGGACAAGGAATTCAGGTAATTCAGCTATCTGTTTTCCTCTAAATTATTTCCTGAAGGATTTTATCTTATTCAGGCCATGTTTAGAGCTATTAAAGTACCGTTTTTAGAGCATGCATTTTTAACGTGTTTTTTTTTTAATGTTTAGAAGTAGCGACATCTCTCTATGTTTATCTTTATTATTTTTATTAATTCATTTTAGCCAAAATATAAATTGGCTATCACCTGAAAGAGGAAATTCCCGATCCTCGTCGAATCCGACCAGGATTCATTTTTCCAGCGTTTTCATTCGTTTTTTTTTCAAAATTTATCTCCTTTTTTTCAAAGCCAGAGCCTAAATAACTCTTATTTTTCACCACTGTCCAAATATATGCAGAAGCATTGGTAATATAAATCATATTATATAAATGTTATCTAGTTTTGTATTAAATGTATGCATTAATATTTTAATTAACGAATCTCCTAGTTATGACAGCCAGTATTGTAAGAGAGGTCACCAAATTCATGATTTTCAACTTATTAGAATCTAGAGATACGGCTGTTATTAGAATGGAGCACTGCTAGCAAACTAAAAGGTAATTATATTAAAGTTGATGAAGACGATGTGCAGCGCAACAAATTTAATTCATGATAGACCTGCCCCAATAAACTTAATTAGGTTCTTCCGTCATACAATTCTGAATTAGGATTGTTCGATGTCCTTTTTCTGCTGGGGTGATCTCTGATTCTATGATCTTCTTAATGAGGAGTAGTGATTGTACCGTAAGAACAACCAAAGGGGACCAACTTACTTTTGACCAACGTTAGGTATAATTCAATACAGTGGAGGTATATATAAGGTTAAGGTAGGAGAATTTTTTATCATTGTAAACAGATTGAAAATCTTATTATCCAACTCTTTTCAATGTCCACCACCAACTGCTGTAAATATTTCAGCAATACATTGATGAAGATCTGTCAAGTCTAGATATTTACACACTATAAATTATTCGGTCAGGCCAGAGAAAAGAACCTCGAGGTATGATGGAATTATTAGTCCATTATGATGGATATTATGGACTTATTAGGCTATTGACGACTATCGTGGGCATGCCTTAAAATTTTCTTACTGGGGCATTAGTCAACGGAATACTCTAATATACAAACTCTCCAATACCGATGACATTTATGATATTTATCAACAATCCTTTCACGTGAAAGAACCATCAGTTTACTTCTAGTTTGCTCTCAAACTTTTAAAAACAATTGCAAGCGGTTAGTCGTAGGACTTCAAACAAAAGGTTATTTGCTCACCATCTTTCGGATTACGCTCATTTCAGATAGACCAACAATGAGTAATTATTTCAGTTGCAATAGAGCATAAACAATAGATTACCGGCTTATTCCAGCCCATGGCCTATGCATTCGACATAGCCTTATATACTTTGCTTCAAACATTTCAATTACAATCTTTCCTTGACTTAAATTTCTTTTTCAATAAGCCTTATTAATACCGAAGTGCTACAAGGATTAATTTCTGCACTTTTGTTATTCAATTCGACATGTCATTTTGCACAATATATAATAACATGAGTTCATGCCAACAAGCACATATATCTCATTCAGTCTACATTCACTGTTCAACATGATATCTCAATTACAGGACTGGTCAATACAATGGAAAATTAATAGCAAGTCATCTTCAACAGATTATCCCTGCTCGCTGTTAAAAAATAACCTTTCGCAAGTGATCTATAACCTGCACCTGAAACAAGAAGACCTAATTCTAAACCAAAGACTAAGGCTATTGTATTATTTTCTTTAAAAAAAAAAAAAAAAAAAAAAAACCCTTTGAACTTTAAGTAATGCCTAATTAATTACGCTTATTCAAATTCCTGTGTACCTTCATGCACCAAGAAACAGGTAAAGATAATTATATAAAAAAAAAATCATATAAAGAGTCTACCATTGTTTGTCACTTCGACATTAAACTGAAGTGCATCTAATTAGAGCATTATATAGACTTGATAAACTGAGTAGGCATTACTACACAGGCACTAATGCACAAAATGACCCGAATAGAGCTGAAAAGGTGCTTGTTTTGGAACCCTGGCTATAATAATTCATAATGTATCATAAGTCATTATGCGCAATGTATTGCGCCAATCAAAAAGAGTTTGATTTTTATGGTACACTTTGTTAAGTATTGCTTTGCCTGTGGGCATTATTGCACAATATTGATTCAGTCCTAGATAATATTGAGGAGCTATATAGCTTTGTGTTCTTAATAAACACTGATAATGAGGAATAGCATTATCTCTTTTTTGAATTCCAGTTATAACCATTCTCAAGAGTTCATCAAATAATATACCCCCCAGTCGCAGAAGGTTTCAAAAATTACCTAGTTCAAATATTTTTATCATAGTTCATTCAACAAATTTTCATGAGTGATCTCATTCCTTTTTTTGACCATTTCTTCATCCATCTGCGCTTCTATATCTCTCTTTATTTTTATTTTTTTTTTAGATACAACTTATGCAATGGCCTCACAACATTCAATCTTTTTATCCCACATTTTGACTGCAGAAATGTCAGCCATGAACTAACTTATTGGGAAATAGTATAAAATATGGTGTGGAGTTTGAACAGCAATATTAATGTGCAATATATTGCACAATTTATTGACGATAAATATTACTGTTAATTATTTTTTTCTGTACAATAAAACTGGCCGTCTGCAAATCATTTTGAAAAATTGAGCAATATAGGTATTTCGTCAATATTCGTCTTTGGGCGATATTGATTACGTTTTGTCTACTTGGTCGAACAGTGAAAATCGCATTATCAAAGATGACCACAATAGACAAAGAAGGAGAAAGGAGGATCATTTAAGAATGTATTGAGGAGTATCAAAGTTTATCGATATATATATATATATATATATATATATATATATATATATATATATATAGTAACAGAATTTCAAAACAATAATCAATACGAACGTTTGCTACGTAAATATAAAAGAAAGTATCCAGATACCAATAAGTTATAGATATTTAATTCGTTGCGCACTAACTTCAGAAAGGATTGTCAACTTATTGGCAATAATATTAATCGTTTATAGGCTGCTTTAGTATTTATTGAAAGTAATTAAAACAACAATTCGTAGAACGATATTAAATGTTTCATGGAACACGAGCGTTTACTGAAACTGTTTACTACATATCACAGAATAATACAATAAACAAATACCGTCAAGAAGATTTTTTCTTGTTGATTCAAATTGAATTTCATTGGAACATATCCTAATTTTAATTCAAAACAATTGTTTGATTTTTTTTCGCTTTCTTCTAGCTTCTTTATTCAATCTTGGATTTCATTTGAATCAGTATCAGGATTTCATTGTGAAATTAACTCCGTGGGAGAATTCGAATCGCGAAGTGTTGTCGATTCCTATATTGTTAGGCCACTATGATATAACAAGGAAAAAAATCTACTGTTTTGTTCAGTTTTTACCAATAACTATTCCTTGACACTTCATAATATCGAATCAGACCAAAGCGTCTTCTACTTTATAAAATTCGCCACATTTCTCGCTGAATAGAGAGGAGGGTTTCATTTTCAAAATCTTGGAAGCTGATAATTTTCTTTTATTTTACTATGAATACTTTATGTGTGGTATCCTATTATATATATATATATATTTTTTCTAATTAACCTTCAACTACATTTAAAACTATATCTTGTTTATCGATTACAGTGTTTTCTCTAGCATTGCTCTGAAGTTTATATTCCACTGATATAAGTTTGGTACTAAGCAGTTTCTGGCAATTTGAACATTCCGGTAGGGTGTCAAATACTCTAATTGCAAAATTTATAAAATATCAAATATTTATAAGTATGTTTACTTAATTTCTTTTTGTCTTTTGATATTTTTACTTTATTTACATTGTGCTTTTAAAACTGCCGTTTTAATTCAATAAAAAAATAAACAAGAAACCATGCTCATCACATTAGAAATCCACCGAAATGTCTATTTTGGCCAAGAATCAAATGGTATGAAGTGAACTAGATAATTATTTTGGTAAACGCTACGTATCACAAGTCCATTAAATTTTATCGCATTCGAGGTCTATAGATCTTCATCAATAGAAAAATCTTTCATTACTATTGATCCATGTGATTGCCATTAACACTTAAGATTGAAATACTTTATTAGAAAGCATATATTAGCTACAATAATAAATTATTATAATAAAAACACAAAAGTAGAGTCTACTTAAACCTTGGTGAGTACTAACATGTATTTGATTGTCTCAATTAAATTCATAAATATTTTATAATACTAATTTATATTACATTTAATTTAAGATGTATAATAATTTCTATGTATTTTGAATTGCTTATTTTTGAATTTTTGTGTGTTTTTAGTACTGAAGATGAATGTATAGCATTCGGAACTAGTTTTCAATAAAAACAAAATTATAGAAGTGGCAAATAGTTTATCAATCCCTAATTAGATTGATCCTTCTATACCATCATACGGATTTCAACTGCGAACCAATTACCGTTTTTAAGTTAAGTTGTTTCTTTAAATGGGTAATGAAAGTTTAATTATGCTGAAAGGTTGAGAACTTAAATATATGAAAGTAGCTTTTAAGAACATTAAAAAAGTTCTTGCTTCCCCAACTTAGAGCCCTTTAGAAGGAGATTAGAGCGTATCCTTTCAAATACTTTGTACTGAAGTTCTTCACTTTTTATATATGTTACTAAAGCAATCTTACCTAAAATGCCATTGAAATTATTTAATATCTTCAGACAACATGTGAACTGAAATATTTGTTTTTACGTTAATTAGGGATAATTGCAGGAAAAAATGTTCTGATATTAAACGTGTAAATACTTAAAAGGCTATAAGGTGAGTCGGAGATTGATGATGTCTTAATAAACTTAAAAAGGGAAAGAAATTTGATATTAATAACATAAAACAATAAGAATAAATAAACAGGTGAAAGACTACTTCTATTTCTACTACTATTTCCATTATATGTATATGTATGTTTTTTTTTTCTATTGTCCTTCTAATAAAATGGTTTCCTAAAAAAAAAAAACAGTGGAGTGCAGCATAAAAGTATATGCAGATCCTTTCGGAGAGGTCCAATATTGTTTGCTCACTTTTCCAATAAAATACCAATAATTAACTGTTGTCCCAAGTATATTTTCTAAGCGAACAATTTTCGATTAAAACCTGGAAGAGGGAGGGGAAGGCGGAGGAGGAGGGAGAGGGAAGGGGAGGGGGTGAGGAAGGGGGAGGAGGAGAGGGAGGGAGAGGGGGTGGGAGAGGGAGAGGGAGAGAGAGAGGGAGAGAGGAGAGGGAGAGTGAGTGGGAGAGGAAGAGGGAGAGGGAGAGGGAGTTGGAGAGGGAGAGGGAGAGGCAGATGAAGAGGGAGAGGGAGAGGGAGAGATGGAATGTTTCCGAGTTATCAAATAACTATATAAAGGTGAACCGTTTTCCACAGGAATGTGTGCAGAATACTTTATAAAACATTTATACCAAGTTCAGCTAAGAAATGAAGTATTAGGTACCTATGAAGCAGAAATTTGAAGCTTGTCCCAAGATGATCACCATAAACTGAGAGTGTTCGAAAGAAACTGTATGGAAACTAGGCTAAGGTGTGCAAAATATAATCAAAGGGTGAAATGGTGCAGAAGAAAATGTTGGAAGCGCACTTCAGTGAGAAAAGAATACGGGAAGACCAAGAAGTTGGAGGAAGTGAACAAATAATATGAAGAAGGATTAAGTAGAGAGATTGAAGGAAGCCAGGAAGCTCGTAATTCATAAGGCAGGAGACCAAACACAAAAAAAATGTTGGACAAACGGATTTTTTTTTTATTCGATATTTGGATTCTAAGTATCTTGAAATGTAAAACCTCAAATTTTGAGTGGAGGAGGTTTTTTTTCTTGGCCGATTGCAAAGGTCTATTATTGAAAATAATAAACCAATATACCATTCTATCTTATATTAGAATTTACTTGATTCTGAAAGAGTAATTGTTCCTACAGAAAATAAATGTAATATTTCATGTATGTAATATTTCATAAACTAACACCAATCGCATAATTCTTATAAATGTATTTTTTTTTCATTCCCACCTTTTATTTTAAGTTGATTTCAAATACAATATATACAATAATGATATATATGTATATATATATATATATATATATATATATATATATATATATACATACATACATACATACATATATAGAGTCTTTGCAAACTTCCTTTCATTACCCGAAGGTATTCCAAGTTTATTCAATAGTACAATATCCCCTGTGTGCGGGGGTTTCATAGTCTGGTTTCATGTAATTTTACTCATATTTTAATTCTATTTAATACGAATGGTTTATTCTAGCGAGACAAACTATTAAAATCTATATGCGTGTAGATAGCTTAAATTTAATTATTAAGCGAACAAATAACTCAGCATAAAATGTTAAACTATTAAAATCTGTAATGCTGGGTTATCAATGCTTAATTTGAATGTTCATGTTACTTCTTCATCTGCTATCTTGGCTATAGGCCTTGCATATCTTAAGCGCCTCAACTTTATTGCTCTGACAACATCAACATCTCCAACAGCGTTGTATATCTCCTGGTTTGTGCGTCGCCTCCAATTTCCTTCAACCATTACAGCTACTCAAATACTGTGGAGAACTTTACTTTCAAAAATAAGGAGCTTCTTTTTGGTTCCCTTCGATGTGTCCAACTCTCCGATCCATAAAGAAGTACGGGGCGCACCGTTTTATCGATATGAAGCTTGGTCTATCTTAAAAGTATCCGTCTGCTCAGATGTTTGCCCAGCCCAAAGTAGCATGTGTTTGCTCCGTTGGTGATCCTCTTTCTTATCTTAATATCGGGTTTATTATCCTGGGTGACCACAGATCCGAGTAAGTGAACTCCGATACTTTTTCATAGTTAAGAGGTCCAGTAACTGTCTCACTGGGCTAGGAGTGTCTTCTGTTACCATGTACTTGGTTTTGAACTCATTACCTTCAATCCCAATCCATGCAATAACAATTAATTTTGATGAATAAATACTTCTTGTATTGATTATTTACTGCTTATTGTCACTATATAATGTTTTTTTCTTCTTTTGATGAAGAATATTTCAGTGGGAAATTAGTTTTATTAGAATGAATAAGTATGGATACTTTTTCGGAATGTAAAAATTATATTTAATTCTGTTATCTAAACATATTGAAGGTTAGTGGTACCGTGACAAATTTATAATCTCGATCCGCAAAATCGAACATTCAGACCGGAAAAAACAATAGTGACAGTGATAAACTAACATTTTTTTTTTCAGTACACCAGTTTGATTTAAATCTTGGCTGCTGCAGATCGTGACCAAAACAACCGATTTAGAGAGTCTCTCTGTTTCTTTATCCTTGCAATATCTTGAAATATATATTTTTAGATATATGTATATCTAACTGCATAGGTATCGAACAAAATCAGAGATACATGAGGATAATGAAAACACCATGAATTTTAAATTTAGGTCATACTCTTAAATCATCTAAGAAGATTTAAATGAATTTATTGAGTGGAACAAATGTTGGTAATAGGAGTGACAAATTTAAATATAAAAAATAGGGTCTATGTGCATTAACAAATATTTTGGACATACGTTTAGGAAAGTTTGAATTTTCTTAATTTCTTAAAAGAAAATAACACCTTTTAAATTATGAACATAAATCATTTACATGTAGCCATATATTCCATAAAAACATCCCTCCTGTGGCGATTTAATGACACACACATATATATATATATATATATATATATATATATATATATATATATAGAGAGAGAGAGAGAGAGAGAGAGAGAGAGGGAGATCCCTTTAAAGATTCTATAATTTCTAGATCTTAGTAGAAACATAAAATGTTACGTGAAGTACAAAGTAGACCTGCACTAATCGTTATCAATAGCAGGCTTATCATGGAAATTACTTAAAAGCTAATTACAAGCAATGAAGTAGTAAGGGAATAAAATGTACTTCTGTCGGAGCCTGTTGCGCTTAAGACGTGAACAACCTGTTGCTATCCCCGTTATATATAAATAATTTATGGCTCTATTTTTTTTTATAGATAAAACTGTTTATTACAGCAATTGGTTTAATTGTTGATAGAATAGATATCTTTATATATAATCCTCGGTATTTTAAATATTTTTTTTACAAATAATAATATTATGAGCCCTTAATTATACACAATAAATTGTAAAACTTAGCTCTCCATTGAAATTTGTTATAGCCTAAAGAAGCCATTTGGATAAATCCTTTTTTATAATATAATAATAATATCAATTTTTATACTATTTTTTATATCATAGTATAATTATGATGCATATTTTAACTAACCACAAGAACACAAAAAGCTGTGAATAATTATTTCTGCGATTCTATTAGTAAACAATATCATATGCAGTATACTCGTATTGTAGTCTGTATTGAGAACTAATTAAAAATTCTTTAAGAATAATTAATCTTACTTTTCTTTTGATTATAAGATAATAAATAATACAGAGCAACATCATTAATTAATTACTACTAAAAATGAGAGATAATAGCGTAGGGAGGTGGCGTAGAGAGGTGGCGGCCCCATCGCCCGATCTTGGTACCGCTCATAGCCACTGGTCCTCCAGGTTGGGGAAACAATACTCTGACACACATATCTAAACTTTAAATAGCACACTGCTTTCATTCTCACACTACAGACCCACAGTACACGCCCAAGGGTCACCTCCCCTAGGTAGCCGCCCCGGATGCGGGAGCACTTCAGGACGCTTTGAGGATGCAGCCCCTCCACCTGATAACAGGGTCTACGGGCTGATAACCCTAATCTCTTATATACTTTATCACGAAACCTCAACATAAATTAGCCGGACTGTCTACTAGGAAACGACATAGCACACGTCATATGGACTTCACCTTTGGATCATGGAATATTTTAACTTTATAGAGACACGGAGCAACCAAAGTGCTCTTAGATGAAATAGAACGATATAGAATCGACTTAACCGCCCTTCAAGAGATTCTATGGACTGGACAGAGATCTATCGAGAAGAAATGTCACACCATATATTATTGTTGTGACGATAGAGTACAACCTTTTATAACTGGGTTTGTTATAGGAAAGAAACTCAGGCAACTTATCATTTACTTCAAGCGTAAAAGCACCCGAATGAGTCTTATCAGGGTAAAGAGAAGATTTTTCAATTAAACTCTGTTTAGCTGTCATGCTGCTACTAAACATCAGATGAACAAGTCAAGGGAAAGTCAAGGAAAAAGAACTATAAAAGCATGCACTCGTTCTGATATAATAATAATTGCAGAGGACTTTAATGCAAATGTTGGCAAAGAAGCAATTTATCTCGCAACAATCGGTAAACATAGCCTGCACGATATCTGTAATGATAATGGACAAAGACATGTTAATTTTTGTGTATCACAAAACCTTGTGATTGGCAGCAATAAATTTCCCAATAAAATAACCCATCTTGGTACATGAAAATCACCTGATGGAAAGACAGTCAACCAGGTCGATAACTTTCTAATAAGTGACAGGCAGAGGTCAAACTTCCTCGATGTCAGAACCTTCCGAGGAGCTAATATGGACTCAGACCATTTCTTGACTAAGGCCAAAGCGAGAGCTAGGATCTTAATAGTGAAAACAAGGCGAGGGCAAAGAAGTAAAAAGTTTAATTGACAAAAGGTTAAAAACCGAGGCCTACGAAGCACGTGCTAAAAAAAATAACGAAAAGCTCTCCGATATGGCATCTACAGATGTTTGTGAAATTTGGTCGACCATTGAGAAGACCGTATATGACCCAGCAGAGGAAGTGATCAGCCTCAATCTCATAGAGAGAATACCACCCTGGTTTGACGAACGTTCTTCTGTGCAGTGACATTGTAGCAATGCCACTGCACAGAAGAACGAAGCCTACAAATTCTTCCTTCGGAAGACACATACTCGAGGCTCAGATGAAATCTTTAGGGAGCATATAAAAGAGAAAAATCATATTTATCAACGCAAAAAGAGTGTCTGGGAAAATAAAGGGCTTGAGGAAATTAAAAGATTAAGGAGTGCCAATGAGTGCCGTAAATTTTATCAAAAGGTGAACAGTGGCCGAAAAACATTTAAGTCCCGTATCTTAACCTGTAAGGACTGGGATGGATCGTTGTTGAATGAGAATAACCAGGTACTACAAAGATGGAACTACCACTTCAACCACCTGCTTAACGAAAATCAGGTACAGGAGATGGATAAGGAAGAAACTCATCTAAGTCGCACTCCTGAAGATGAACTCGAGTCCCCAGATGAAGTGGAGTTATCTGAAGCCATTAAAAAGTTAACAAATAATAATGCACCAGGCTTTGACAAAATTGCCGCCGAATTATTCAAGAAAGGTGGAGATCGGCTATTCAAAGCACTGGAGTTCTTCTCGAGATCTGGGCAGAGGAAATGATTCCGACAGCATGGAACAAGACTTGTGTCGTAATCACAAGAAGGGAGACCTTCTTGTATGTAATATTTATCGGGGGATCTCTCTCCTACCATGTGCCTATAAAATTTTCTCAAATATATTATATCAACGATTACTACCTTACACTGATAGAGTCTTTACCACTGTGGCTTCCGTAAAGGTAAGTCTACAACCGATCAGACATTCGCCTAATGAACCATTTTAGAACGAGGAAGAGAATACCAGATCCAAAAACACTACCTATTCGTTGATTAGAGGTCTGCTTACGATAGTATCCAACGTGAGCCTCTCTATCAGGCAATGAAAGATCTTTACATCCATATTAAGCTTGTGCGCCTGGTAAAACTGACGATGAGCAATATTGAGTGTGTGGTGTGTTTTCAGGGAGACCTCTCAGATGGATTTACCTCTTATAACGGTGTTCAACAAGGAGATTCACTTGCTTGTTTGCTCTTAAATATTAGTCTTGAGCAAGCCGTTAGAGAATCAAATATCCAGACCAGCTGAAAGATTTTCAATCGCATGGTACAAAGTGTTGGCTATGCCGACGACCTCGATATTGTTGGGAGATCAAAAACTGCAGTGGAAGGAGCTTTCCTTGCCCTCGAGAATGCTTCTAAGAAGCTAGAACTTGTGGTTAACAACCAGAAAAACCAATTGCTGATCAAACCAGAGGTGCTTACGAAAATTTTGTCCAGATTGGTCCCCACTCATTTGAACAAGTTGATCAGTTTGTGTACCTGGGATCACAGATTCATGGTGATAATGATGTTTCGGCTGAGATAAAGAGGCGAATAGCATCAGCCAATGGATGCTATTTTGGACTACGTCGGATTATGGGAAGTAGTTCTCTATCCAGAGCTACAAAAACTAAGCTTTACAAGAAACTGATCAGGCCAGGACGCCCGAAGCAAGGATCGGTGTTCGGAATTCGGAGGATGTCTGCACTTAACCGATTGAACTGGGGGAAGGAGCTTGAGGAGGCCAGGACCCAGTAATGGGTTGTCACACCGATGGAGGAAGAAGAACAATGAGAGAATTATTTCAAATAAACAACATTAAAGGTATTTTATAGGAGGCGTTTTTGAAAATTCGACATTTAAGCCCGGCTTTCATTGAAACTTTTTCATTGAGTATTAGATCCAGCTGATATTAAAGAGCATTTGATTGTACATTAATACAATGAGTTAGATCAAAATCGTTTGAGCTTTTATCGATGAAATTATAGAAATGTGTAAAATCGATGCAGAAAAATCGAAGTGTCTTGTATGTCGATTTTGACAAAACGTTGCTGGAACATCACAGGCGTATACGTACTTTGAATGCGCAATTTAACTATAGTACAACTTTTCGTTTTGGAGCTGGACTTACCACGTACCACTGGACTTACCACACACACACACACACACGCACACGCACACGCACACGCAATCGTACACGCACACCCTCTTCCCCTCTCTCTTCATCCCCCCTCCACACACACAACACACACACACACACACACACACACACAAAACCAAACACAACTAAACACACACATAACCACCATATTCAGCGAATATTTCATATATAAGATATATATATATATATATATATATATATATATATATATATATATATATATGTATATATATATATATATATATATGTATATATATATATATATATATATATATATATATATATATATATATATATATATATATATATATATATATATATATATATATATAGGTAAATGTAATAAATAAAATAATTTGATTTATCTTTATGTCTGCAGCCACCTAGGGAATTTCATTGTTCAAAGAGCAATCTGTTGATATATCAAATCCCATTGGATTCAGACATGTGAAGGCGCCTATCCAGAAGGAAATAATCTGTCCTGGATGTGTCAGCCTTCTCCGTTATTCTGTTTGAGTTAGCAATAATGATAGAAATTCTATACTCCTTTGTCATGGTCGGTCTTCTCGGTAAACAAGTCAATTTTCTCTCAAGGATCTTCTCAAAACGGTCCCTTTACACGGGCTCTCAGACATTTACTACTTTCAACGTAATCAAAATTGTTCAAACAATGCCAGATGCAATCTGAAATCTTCAAAATATTCAATGGCTGTCGATAAATTAGCTGGTGGGAATTAATATTTTAAGTTAAAAAAAAGAGTTAAAAAAAGTTATATTTTTACTCTCAATCCAATAAACGTAATCCAAATTAATATAAAAGCTAATTATGACTGGAACTAAATAAAAAATATAATAATAATAACTATTCTTCGTTATAATTTAATATTGCATGTTAGGCATATTATTGTAAATTTATGTATATTATAATATGCTTTTAAATATTATTTAAGGACCTAAAGGATGACTTACAGAAGTTTATTCAGCCCGTTATTAGTCCCGCACAACACTGAGGATATGAAGGTGTAGTATATCACTCATCCCCGTGTAGCCTGGCAGGCAATATATCTTGTCGATAGTAAAGTAATATACGAGTGTATGATCATTAAATAACGTACCTACATCATAATGTATTGAAGATAAAATATATAAGATATTGTTAACATAAAATAAAATATATATTACATGAAAACAATGCTATCACACATATTATAAAATTGTTAGTGATAGAACATTTATTGTAAATACAATAGTTTTCTACGAAGAACAATAGATACTGTTTTAAGATTAAAAATCATGATATTAGTAAAATCTGATACCCATTGATGTTGATATTAATAGCTACATCTTATATGGTAATGTTCTGGCATCCATCCTTGGTCAGATGATATTCCAAAGCAATGTTTATAGGTACATAGCTTTTTTGGTAAATGGAGGTAAAAGGAGTTCAATATGAAGAATCGATTGGAGATTGTAAGTGTTTTGTAAGTAATTTTCATAATATGAATACAGAATAGTCGTTAATAAATCAAAAAATATCTGGTATTGATATCGATTGAAAATATAATTTAGCGTGCAAGTATTTATCTAATGTAATATTAATTCGTAACATTTTTTCATATCATTTTGTTATTTGGTCGTACAAAAAATAAACTAATTTTAACAACATATATCATTATCCTCAGTTTGATTTGTTTTGCCATTACAAGAATAAATTCAAAGCTCGAATTTAGTCTCACTCGTTAACAAAAAAAAAACAACTAAATTGTTATAGGGGGTTCCGAATTCTTATTAGAGACTAATAAATTTTAATCTTCGGTTTTAGTTTGCTGAATTTATTTATCTGGAAGCCTTTTCCCTTCAGAAACCTAAAATTAATTCCGTTTAAATGATATTGTTATGTTCGGAAATAGTTTTTAGAGGAATTTGATTCAACTCATTAATTTTAATGGATTACTCAGTATTCTAGGTAATGAGTTTCCTTCAAACCGTATTTGATAAGGAGTACTAAAAGTTGATTCGTTTGCCGGGGTGTGCATTTAATTACCGCACCAATGTCGAAATAATATTTGTTATGGTAGTTTGTAGATACATTTTTTTTTTTTTAAGTAAGCGCTATTTTTTAATATTTATATCTACATTTTTGAGTAACAAAATACCATTTTATCGACATTAAAATTTTTAATAACCTAAGCATGCTGATCAGAAGTTTTCTGGAGTCAGGAGTCTACGGTTCAAATCCGGCCTGAGTTGGTTGACTTTTATATTGTTTCAATATAAAGAGATCACCCACGATTCTAGATCTCCACGTTATAACTAGTAGAAAAATCTTCCAGCTGAAGTTGTTGCTAAAGGCGGTAAATCCTTGTTTTTTTTTCTCAGATATCTAATAATCATAATCAACATTGTTGGAATCTTCTAAAGATTATTTTTTTATTCTTTTATTATATACTTAAAACTGCTTTGCAACGTAATTATTTTTTATATTTTTCCAACGCATTTATTATTGAGTTCTTTATATATATATTTATTTTTCTTTGTTTGTCATGGAAGTAAGAATTTTGCTGGTATAATGATTTGTTCATAAACCAGCCATTCCCAACAATATGAATATACCATTTGAAATAACCATGTTGCATAAAATAATTTTAGATTGTGTTTTTTTCTATTTTGTTGTTTTAGATATATTTAGCTGAGCCACAAGGTTTTGCTCTGCATTTCCTGAAAAGTGTTAGTGTAGAGTTATAAATTAGACAATTGTTCGGTAAGTGCGGATATGGATTCTAGTTCTTGAGAAAGTAGATAGTGTCGTCTTGTTAGTTCTCGTCTTTTTAATTTACTAAGTGAGTTCCAGACGAATCTTTTAGCCAAGTCTTTTTGCCACATATAGTTTTTTAAGGAACTGGATTATTCCAAATTTTTGCTGGTTGAAATTAAAAATTCCTTATCTAGATAATAATAATAATGCATCAAACTATAATAAAATTATATAGTACAAGAAAAAATAATGAACGAGGAATGACTTGTCACGCAGTTGAACAAAAATAAACTATAATGTGGATATTTTTGTATCACATATGGACAGTCTTATACATCAACTCGAATAAAAATGACAGTATTTAGGGTCTAATGCAGAGATCCACTTAGCGTTCCCCTTTCCTAGTAAGTAGGCAACTGAAGAGCTCATGTCGATTATCCTAATAGATGGTCTCCACCATCTTACTAAATGAAGCTATACAGCTTTAGGCTCAATCTACTAGAATCGAACTAAAATTCCTCAATAGTATTTTTTGCGATTTCAGAATCCATTCACACGGCTCATCGTTTTTCTCAGCATGAATGTGAATGCCAAAGGGGTTGACCTCGTAATTGGCTTCGACCGACCTAGGGTAGATCGAACTCACCACTTACTCGGCTTGTAATTTTCAACATCAATAACAGTGAATGTATTTAAATAAAATTTTCGCTATATTGGGCTTAGGGAGATTAATTTTTTTTTTTTTTTTGTAACATTCACAAATTTCATGGATTATGAGTAGTTAATCTTTTTTTTTACTGCTAGAATATATTTTTTTTTAATTATTTTTGTATAATAAAAAATAAAAAAAATAAAAAATAAAGCCTTCTTAACAAAAATAAAAATAGAACTTAACACATTTAAAGCTTAAAAATATATAATATTGTTCTTGAAACTTTTTTTTTGCATTTATTTTTTTAAATTCACACCTGTCGATGAGACACCTGGCAAAGAACATGCTATCGTGGCATGAAAGGCATGAAAAAGAGTAATACCCAACGGCACCTCTTCCTGTCGTGATTATCGGAAATATATAAAGTGGAATGTCTGAAGTGTTGAGCACAAGTCTTTCGTGTTCAGAATTAGTAAAGTCAGTATGTGATGGCCTAAAAATCGATGATTGATAACGTAAGCACCAAATACTGATGACTCTCAATCATCACTCGAACTTTGACCAATGCTAAAAATATATTATATTGACCAAGCCTTAATAATATATTGTAATTATAATTATAGTATAAAAATGTTTGCCACTTGAATAAACTCCTGAAGACTACAAAACACTACATTAAAAAAAAAATACATTAAAAAAATACGTTAAAAAAATGTTTCATGTATTTCCTATAAGTTTGTAGGAAATACATGAAACGTTTTTTATATATGAGTTTACTATAAATTTACTATCATATATATATATATATATATATATATATATATATATATATATATATATATATATATATATATATATATATGTTTACTTCCCAAAATAAATTGAAATATAAATTTCGAATTTTTGGCGCATAAGCCTAATATATATATATATATATAGGTTGTAATATTTATCAATATATATATATATATATATATATATATATATATATATATATATATATTGATAAATATTACAACCTACCGCATTTAAGCGGAATTAGTTATAGTGATAAATGCACACATCAGTACATAAGCAGGTTAAACTCTAATAAACGACAATTCACCCTCCGAATAGATAAAAAATAAAATATACACACGGTTCGTATCTGTGTTTTCAACCATATTAAATGCTACTTTGCATTACGCTAGTCGCTTACGCAAAAAATGAATATTACTTATATGGCTACAAATTATATTCTCGTAACGAGAAAAAATGCTTGTTTGTATTAATGTCGTAACTGCTCAGTCAGCAGTAGGGCCCAAAATACTTTCCAGTTTTCCATAAAGGTATACCGCGGAAAACTTATCTGTATGCATAGAAAATTTTTTGTTTCGAGGCCTAAGTAATGCAATTCTTCTAAACTTTAAGAATACGTTTATTTACTCATTTTCAGATTATTTGTAAAAAAAATTATTAGGTGTACGTAATGGCTGTTGGCAAAGACTGGTACAAAAAGGTATTGAAAACATGAATACGTTTTTAAATGAACTCATACGACATATTTATTGATGTTCCATCGCCCTTACTCAACTATGTTCACCCTCTTTTGGATATTGGAATATATTGATTTATCTTCCGCTCTAGAAACAATTACAATGGGATATTTTGAAAACAGTATCTTAGAAGCAATTCAAATAAATATAAAATTAAAAAAGGAAATTACAGTAGTATCTGAAGAAATATGAAAATTATTAGGAAATCTCCCCATTTTCAAAGAATGGCCCATGGTCTATTATACACCTCTTAAATAATTATAAAATATTAAATTTAGTCATATGCAAATTAACTGTTTAATTATTATCTGTCTTACTGATTTCAATAAAGAACTAAGTTCCATCTTTTCATATCAAGACATCCATTTTTTATTTTCAGAAAATAAAGACAAAAGCTTACCTTGTAGAATCTTGCTTCTGCCTTCACTGCTGATTCTTATGTCCATCCTCAGTCTTATCTGTGGATTAGTTTCCTTTTGCAGAAACTGTTTCTCACTTTGATTAATTCTGTGTCTATGTTCCCAACGAAATTTTAATAATTTCTATCACTGTACAAAGTCCAAGCTTTTCAAAAAAGTTGTCCTCTTCAAGCGGCCCTAGACGATCGTTTGGTCAACTTACAGATTTTTTTCCTTTTAAATATTAATTTGCATGCCATATAAGTCTTATTAAATAAAAAATAATAACGGGTCAGACACGAGGAAGAGCTTCATTTCTGATTGAATTCAGTTAAGTAGGTTAGTTATTGAAGAATATCTCTCATAATACGCCTTCTTCTTGTATCCTCCTCGTATTGCAAGGAAC
Source organism: Rhaphigaster nebulosa (assembly GCA_948150685.1). Lineage (NCBI taxonomy): Eukaryota > Metazoa > Arthropoda > Insecta > Hemiptera > Pentatomidae > Rhaphigaster > Rhaphigaster nebulosa. The sequence continues at coordinate 155,146,256 of OX411306.1, forward strand.
CATTTCCTCCTAGTTACCATTTCCTGGATAAGTCTGTTGGTATCAGTGTAGGTTATCATGAAATTCTTGGTAACGAGTCCTTATTAGTCCGGTATCCTTGACTCGCTTAATTTACCAAACTTGTAAAAAATATACTATGTACGAGATAATACATCATATATTATTGCAGGATTACGGATAATTATAATTTTGCAGCTTAAACAAAAGCTACTATCTCAAAGAATTTTGCATCAAATAGATCGCAATAAACATTATCGGTATCGTTATAAAACATCACAAACTTAGAACTTATTGGGAGCCAAGATACAAAGATTTTACGATTTTTGCAATTACAGATAAGTTCAGAAATATTTTTACTTGAAAATTTAACTGCACATACATGATTGTATTCGAAAAAAATTTCATATCTCTATTAAAACATGAAGTTTCGTCGCCAAAGATAACAATATTTCTTATTTTTTTACTCGTGAAACAGTTTATACTACTAATAATAAATTAATAATAATAATAATAAGCTAAAGGTCCTAACTCCAAAACTTTTTTTTTTAAATATTTTTGTATTGTACCCGAATACTAAACCTTTTTAAGACATTAGAAACTATGATAAGGATCTAGCCATTGGATTTAGGATGTAGTAAATAAAATGATTTGGTGTTATGGCCTTTAGCTTATCATGGCAGAAGAAACTGTTTCACGAGTAAAAAAATATTGTTATCTTAGGCGATGAAACTTAAAGTTTCATTTGCGAATACAATCGTTTAAGTAGTTAAACTTTCAATTAAAAATGTTTGCAAACTTACCTGTAATTGCTAAAATCGTGAACTCTTTTTATCTCGGCACCCAATGAGCAAACATTTTTTTTTTTTTACGCTTTTATAATGATTACTATACTGTTTATTGCATCAATTTGATGCAAAATTTGTTGGGATATTAGTTTTTTTTTACAAGTTTACAAGTTGCAAAATTGTAATTATCAGGAAAACATGTTAAAAATTAAAAAAAAAAATTTAATTTATTTTTTAAATTGCCAAATTATTGACTACTCATGATTTTTTGATCAAATTGGAATTATCCCAAAATCAATTAAACTTTTGAAATTTAAGTTCCATTTTTTTTTTAGTTTTTTATAAATTAATTTTAAGAAAAGAGATTAATATTGATTGCAATGAAACAAATTTCATTTCATTTCATTTTGTTGGACCTCAAAATGGCTGTCGTTGTTTTCATGATTGATTGAGTGATTTTTTTACACTGTAATCTTTTTTTTGTTCTCTCTGACTCCTAGAAGCTGTATATGCAAAAAACTGAATTAAAAAAAATCATTTTTTAAATAAATCGTTCATTACTAAAAAGAATTCGTTATCCGATCTAGATAAGACTATTTTACTGGATTTTTGAGAAAATCCCGCTCATAATATATTTTTCCCAGATTTCTCCAACTTTTTCTGGAAAATTAGGCCTTGGATACCAGACTGTATGTGTTGGTCGACTGTTGGCAGATCCAGCTAAGTCAGTAAGGAGAGTGCAGTTAGTCATTTACAAAGGATCCTTTGCAAGAGCCGTGCTATATTTTATATGAATCTGGGAGAAGTATGTCCATATGGGCCTAAGTAGGTATGTGTACAAATTTTAAAAATTAATTTTAGCATATTAATAGTCTGTAAAATAAAAAAAATAAAAAAAATCATTTATATATTTTCTAATGCTTATAAGCATGATTTTGCACACGTCAGATTACCAAATGTTGGTTTTGAACCAGTGATTATCTGCAATGCCGAAGCCTTCTCTGAAAATTTCGAGATATTTAAATTTTAAATAAGTTCATTAAGCATAAAAGCAGGTCATGATACAAAATAGGGTCTAAAAAGGTTTAATTTAATTATTGTTTTTTGTATTTGATCATAAATTAGATATAGAAAATTATAATTTTAATTCTGAGAAATAAAAAACGGACCACAAAGATGGCTGATTATGAATGACCCTATGGCCTTTGCCGCTTAATTACATGCATTTTATTAAACTAGATAAAAGGATTTATCCTGTTAAATATTTCCCGAAGAAATAACAAATTAATTCAAAGCTTTTGTGATTTTATTAAAGTTATTTATATTGGAGCTAACTTCAACTCATGAATTAATTTATTTTTACAATTAACAATCAAAACATTTCTTGGAAACCTTGAATGGGAAAAAAGTGGAGAAAATCAATTGTTGTCATCATTACGATTTGACATGACGGGTTAGACATGTATGTCATTTAAATGTCAGAATTCGTTATTAATTCACAAAGTTATAATAACTCATGATGCTGTTCTATGAGCTAGTAATAGTTACCAACAGATTTTTTAATTGAAGTAAATATTGGTTCTTTAAACATTTTTAATACTTTTGGTTGGAAACCTTCATCATCATTAGCAAGTTACACTACAAGCTACACCACAAGCTGCATTCAATGATTAGCTATCATAAAACTATAAATTAATTACTTATGTTATATTTATTTTATTCATTACATTGACATTTGAATTACGTATTTATCTAGAGTGTGAGATTAAAATATAATAAATTTTTAAATATTAGGAGCGAAATACTCTTTTTATTAAGCAATGCTACCGTAATACACCGGGTTGCTAAAAAGCACAGCATTCCATTCAGTCCATCAAGCCTACACTTAAATGGTCGGATTACTTCCAGCAGGCTTCATTTAGAATTAGGGGAGGTTGTTCACCTGGGAGTTCTGGGCAATTTGGAGATAACAGCTCATTTACGCATTTAAGTATTAAGATTGACTTGAAATTTCTGTATCATTCCTACCTTCTATTTGTATCGCAACATAAGTAAAGATGTATAAAATTTACCGTGGGTTAAGTGTACTACCGACATTTGCAGCCTTGACAATAGCTAAACAAAAATTAACCATATTTCAAAACAGAAAGTTGTGAGTCTTAATGCAATTTTAAAGATTTTCAGCCCTTTTTAAAATATTTATACCGTTAAAGTTTTTGAGATACAAAAATTGTTGGGTAAAAAGGAAATGCATCGTTAGCTTGCTGAAAGAACATTAAAGTCATTATATAAGGAATGGTGGGGCACGCAAACAAAATTGTGGAGTAACAGCATGGCTTCAGCCTACGAACTAAGTGATTTAAAAAAAATATCATCTATTTCATCATTTATTTAATATTTTCTCTATTGATTAGGTATATATATATCATAAAATATATATTTTTTTCTTCTATTTCTATTTTATTTTTCTACTAAAATTATTCGGAAATTGTATATATCATTTAAATGAAGCCGCACGTAATATTCGACTTTTTACTATAATTTACCGGTATATATCATATACCTATGCGATTTCTGTCAGGAAGATCCCTTTTTCAGGCGAAGTACTGAACCAATTAACAAATGGAAGGCACTGCCTGAAAAATCTTTACTTAATATGTGCACGTGCACCAAACATTGTTGTAGACACTCCCAGTATTTTTATAATTAGAAATGATATTTTTTTTCTAAAACACGTGCTTTTGTATAGAAATTATCTGCTCTAAATTGCTTTGGATTACAGTACACTGCTACCACGCATTCCATTCCAACAGACATGCCATTCGAATTCAAACCTTTGCAATTTCCAGTGCGACTCAATGACTATTAACAATGCATAGGGATAACTGCTACAAGTGTGTGGACTAAATTTTGAATGTCCTTGCTCCTCCCATAGGCAGCTGTAGGCTCATGCGTCGGATAACTTGATTTATATATGTACGCACCAGACGGAAAAAACAAAATATATTATGCATCCAAAGTCATTTCGACAAACAGAGTTAAAAGACAATCACTTTCTTCAGAGGTCAAACTCCTACAAAACAAAACATTAATCAACGAAATCCACCCACTCGTCTAAGAAATAATCGAGACAAAGAAACACTGGCTCACAGACCAATGATAGGAAATGCGTTTTTTGGCCTCAAGGGGTTCTGAAACGTATAGATCCGTTGAAAACTGCACTTCGAAAATTTGACCGGGTTACAGTACATTCCTTACCCATACGGTAAGGATAGTAAAAAAATACCTAGATACCCAATCAAGTAAAGAGCTGCAAAATATATACCTACTTTTTTATCCGTTATTTTTATATGACAGCTACTTTCAAAATCTATAAATAGAAAGAAATCTCCAAATGATGCTAGGTGATAGCATCATAAATGCAGGAAAACTAAATGAATTTAAAAAAAAAAAATAATATTTTCAAAAAATATAATATAATATCAAAAGAGAAAGATTAAAAACAAATGAAGAAGGACGTTAAAGCCCTAAGCAGTTGAGGGTCCATAAGAAGCTTAACCAACCTAATTGACCTTCGTTATTTTTCGAGTAATGTAGCACATCTCAAGTATATTGAGCGATTGTAAATTTTCGTTAATATTCATACTTTTTTTCTGCGATAGATTTATTCAGGGATCAATTAAATTCAAAAGAGTTTTCCAAAAAATTGAGACTTTAAAAGTTATATCTGAACTCCTCAACCAAAGTTTATCTTTAACCACTAGGGTAGAATATAAAGGGTATAAATTCCTTAATAAGCTTATGCTCCTCAAACTTTTAATGATACTTTCCAGTCCTTTCGTGGTCACTTGATTGTGCCTTTCTTCAACCTTACAGCAGAGATACTAACGTTTTTATTTTTTATTTTTATTTTTTATCAAAAGATTCTCTATTTACAAATAATCTTTATTTCGAATAATATGGAAATTTACTACCCCAGATGGAAATTTCTTAATTAAAGTTTTAATTTTTTTCACAAATAACATTATGAGAATGTTTAACTTAATGACATTTTACTCAATACTTTGGACAAAAAATAAATAAGTTTTTATAATCTGTATATATTTGGCAAAAACATTATGCAACACCCTTTTTTGCAATTTAAAATTGCATTTAGATAACTGTAAATAAATATTTATATTTTAAGAGACATCATATAAATTCATCCATTCTTAAATTATGATTATATATAATATAATATATAATCATAATATAATATAAATTATATAATTCATCATATAAATTATCCATTCTTCTCTCGTTCCCTTGTGAATAGTATTACAGGTTTATATAAGAAGTTGGAATATATCTGCTAATCCTAATACAAGCAGCATTTATATTCTCTATAAATAAAACTTTTTAAAGCTTTTAGGAAACTGCTTCCAATTCTATGGCTATATTCCGTCATTTCTTTATTTTATCTTTAGGATATTGTGTAGTATGTAATCTTCATTTATTCAAGATTGAAATAATTTGTACCCAATAATGTCAATCAATTTATAGAAAACTATATAATTTTTATTAAATCAATTTACGAACAAAATCAAGACTATTTTGATAAGTTTGTTAGAGCAGCATCCTCGGACATCCGCGCTAAAAGCGACGCCTTTTTGAATGGGGCATGTGAAGATTGACTATTGCTTTGATTAAATGTTGATGGAAGTAATCAAAGTAAAATCAATTTATCTCAGCTCGAATAATTTATGACCTCTTGAGCCAATTTTGCGTTTCGTTTGGTTTGAAATTCACTTAATACATATTTACTGCTTTTTAGTAGATTTCTGGGCTGAGATGTTAATAAACATCAACATTTTGATTATATTACTGGCAATGTTTATTAAATGTCTTTCAAAAGTTGAATATTTGCTGTACGTACTCATTGCCTCTAAATATTTTTTTTCTATAACTACTGATCGATTTTTTTTTTAATTTTTAGCATAATATGAATATCACAATGATAGAAATTTAGTATGAAAACATTTTTTTTTCTCTCAAAATATATATTTGCATCTGCCAACATTATGTCGATAGTCAGCAATGAGCTGATAATGAGTTTCCAATAACATGTGAGACATCCGGAAGGATAGTTACCCAGCAGTATCTCTTCCTTGGCTTGAATCTCTCACCAATGATAGTAAAGAAAGGAGATCTCTTATTCAGCACCTTTTTAGTCCCCTCTTCGTAGCCATGGGCATAGCGGCCGTAGCCATATCTCTAATAAGTATGTTGATCTGTCCTTGTAAGTTATAAAATCATAATAAACTAAATAAAATCGTTGATAAAGTGTCCTTCTACAGGAAAAATGGTGAAACAATAAAGGAAATTTCTTCTACAATAGTTTTCTGACTTTTTTAGGGGGTTTCAATTTATCAATTTTGATGTTTTTTACTATCCTTTCAATTCCGTTTCATCCCTCGATACAATCCAGGGACACAATAATATTACAGAACAATAGTAATTTGAGTTGATTGCCCAACCATTTCTATCGCAAATATTAAAGAAACAATATTACTAAAGGACTGAAACTTTTTCAGAATATCCACGTTTCTTCCTTATTCGTCGCTAAACAGACAAAAGATGAGTTATTTATCCAATTCATTCGAGAGAGCAATACAATTCAACAGCTCCTTCAGATCACAGTCCATCCGTTCTAATGAAAAGGATCTGCCAAGTTGCACAATGAATCGCCTAACACTAGCTAAATTTTTAAAAATTTAAAATCGTAGAAATATGTTGTCTATTTTTTTTTTTTTTACCCAAAGCCTACCCCTTCGACAAAAAAGCTACTCTTTACACTTATTCGTCTCTCATTTTCGGATTTAGGACTACAAAATATTTCTTATGCACCTATTCTCACTAATGTTACAAAAATCATATTAAACTGTGAATTTAAATATTATTTAAATTAATTGTTTTAATTAAATCACCAGTATATATTAAACAGATATAAAATTAAGTATCATTCAAATATATAGGCTGGAACATATGGGACGTTGGAAATATATAGATGCGTAAATGGTATAAAAAAAAAAATTATAATTTTTTGTTAACTGCTGAAATTATCTTTCCAAAATAACAAAACGAATTCTAGACAAATGCGAGTTGTGATTTTTAATAAAATAAAAGTATCCTGAAAGGTCATAGAAAAAATAATTTATGAAAATAATATAAATTTTGGCATTTTTCCAATCAAAATAAAATTGTTAACAAAGAATAAATCATTGGATTAACAAGATACGTGCAACGAAAATATATTTTATTTTTTAATCATCTTTAAGATTAAATTTAAGCATTTATGTTTTTTTTTTACATTAAGGTATACTTGAAGTTGATTTCTGATACTTTTATTCCGTTTAAATAAATGCAACAAGGTTTGTATCTTTCGTGTATGTACGCAATCCAAATTATGTCTTTTCCATTCCTGACTATTTGGCAAAACAATTAGCAGTAAAATAACTACACTCTACCTGTTCCAGGGTGATACAGATACCGACAAGGAACCATTAGCAAATTGAACACCGGAAGCTAATGCATTTGACCTGAACACCAACCCCAGTATCAATTGATCCGGGCACACTTGCATGTGTCAACAACAGTGTTCTGCCAGTCTCTCAAAACCCTCACTCCATTAATTAAGTGAATCAGCAACATAAGAAAATAACAGCCTTCTGTTTTTGTATATTTAAAAATATACAAAAATCTTTAGCAGAAAGCATAACTAAAAGAATCCCCTCTTAAACTTTTTGTTGTAATAACTTTTAAAAAAAGTTAAAAAAAAAAAAAGTTTAAAAAAAAAAAGTTTTCCTTTTATGGTAAGTTGGTAGGTAGCAATCTATTTGTTTCACTATTTTTAGTAGGTCTTAGTGGATTAGATAAAAATGAAGTATTTTGGACCATTATTTTTTTTAATTATCCAATTTTTTTTTGCACTTTCTTTTTTTATATGTTCTATATCAAGCTTGTCGAACTCGATTATAGCGCGGGCAGGATTAAGCTCACACATTTTCTTAAAATGATATTTTAAAGTGAGGATTCAGGAACATGGATATTATTTAATGAAGTGAATTGCAGTGTGATTATCAATAACTTTACTTGATGATTGTCTTTTTTTCATTTTATTTCAGAACATGCCTCAAAAGTTAGTACCCGGGCCATGTGCTTGACACCTCGGCTCTATATATTTCCAATATTTTCCAATATTTATGTTCCAACCATAAATAAAAAAAATAAAAAAAAATATTGGCTCTAAACTGAAGAATCTTCCAAGGAAGATTTAAAGTTTTTTTTATTATCCAATTACTTTTGTTAGGTGAATCGGGGTAAATGCATATCCGGGGCAAATGCATACATGGGTATTTATTTCACATTTATTTTGTGGGGAGAGATGCCATCTTTACTCTTTACTTCCTAATTTCTTCAAATTCCTATAGAACGCAGCTCTCCAACTAATGAGATTTGAAATAAATCCCAATATATGACTAGCACTTGCTCCGAGTATGCACTTACCCCGACCAACTTTACTAAATTGAAAAAAAAAAAAATCATCTCTTATCAAAATTATTGGAGCAAATTTTTCAGAGGATTTTCTTAGACCAAGGTATACGTATGTGTGCCCGTGTTTAAATATATATTTATTTTGATTTTTTATGTCTCTTCCTACTTTTAGACTGATTTATTCCTAAATTATTAATTAAGTTATACCTAATTATTATTTTTATAAAAAGAGCATTTTCCATACCATTACGATAAATTCTACAGAAAAATCATAGGTTATAAAAGCCCAAGGATTTTATGCCCTGAAACAAATATCTCCATCTTGCTACTTTTATAATACTTTATAAACTTAAATCCAAGGTTTATACTGATCGTCCCAGAACCCTGGAAGTTCTCAAGAACAACATCCGAACCAACATCGCCGAAATTTCCGTCAAAATGCTCAACAGAGTGCACGAAAACCAGAAAAAGGCTTTTACAGTTTATGGAGAGTGAGGGAGTCCATCTGAATGATGCGCTGTTCAAAACTGTTCAATTTCCAATGTTATAGAATAAGGAAAAAATAAAAGGTTTGGTCATTTTTTGCCAGTTTGTGTTTTATTCCATTTTGTAAGCCTGTGGCGTTCCACGCTGTATTATTATTTTATAACGTCATAATATTATTGCAGTTAGACATATTTTTGAAGAATGCAATCACAATATCTCGAACTTGAACAGAATAGGACTGATTCCTGATACGGTATTAACTAACAACGAAATTTAATTACATTGGCAAGTACCTACATTTAAAAAAAGAAACATCGTCTCCTATCGAAATTATACGAGCACTTCTTCTAGAATGTTTTGATAGACATAAAAGCATACCTAGAGAATCCTGCCATTAGTTCTGTTAAAGGAAAAAGTTGCAGAAATCAAACACAGATTGAATTTTTACAGTGAAACTCATTTATATACATGTCGGTTGAGGGACAGGCCCGCAACAGTGAGTCTCGTCTAAACTACAAAGTTTAGTTCTGCTCGAAATGCGGGGAGAGAGGAGATGCCTCATAATTACGCAGGCCTCTCTGTTTCGCTTATAAATCTAATTAAATATAGAATTAAACAAAAATGGAAAATATGATGGGTACGGAAGACATTCAGAGCAACCACTGAGACATGCTGAAATGTACACTATAAAAGCCTTAAGGAATATGTTCAACAAGATTCTATAGTACGTGTTAATGAAAACGACACTGATATGGTTAATGAGTATAATAGACATATATTTAGATTCACACTTCTTGATTGAATACCTTCTTTTTCTTAATGGACTGCAGTTACCTTATTTAATTCGTATTTAAGGATTTTATATGCTAAGAGATTCTTATTTGTTTGTCCATTCTTGCATCAAATAAAACCAGAATTGTCAATTTTTGTTCAGCAATCGTGTCACCGCCAGGTTCCAAACAATCCAAGAATTCTGACAATGGATTCTGAATACTGTATGAGAAAAAGAATAAGAATTAAAAATATATTGATAAATGTTTAATCATTATAAAATATTTCAAACAATAGTGAAGGAATGTCTTCTATGTTATTAAAATATACATTACTAGTACTCAATATTGTTTCGATGTATAATGGGAAAATCGAATTGTAATTGGTTTCACTGTCTGTGAATAAAACACATTGGTTCAATAGATCAATATTGCTAGCCCCAATTGCTCATTGAAACAGTCTTAGTATTCGACTATTTATAGTACTGTGGTTATAAATAACTTATTGTTTATGCCCTGTGAAATATCCAGCGTGATGTAATAAATTTAAAATTTATGACCTAATCGTCATGCAATTCTTTCTATAAAATACATTTCTTTAAAGAATGCTAAATTGATCAGTTTGTATTTGTTTATGTGTGCTTTTATTTATGCAAGCCCAACTCAATCTGTTTCTACTTTCAATCTAGAGGCATCAACTTAAATTTATAAAATGAAAATAGCCATGGGCGAGCTCCGGATGAGATCCCTTTAAGAGCTGACACTAATTTGAAAGATGAGCTCTGCCTCAGCTGCTGAAGGCGTTAAGATGGATAGGAAAGCAGCTCGTTATGATCTCATGAAGTCCAGGAAGGATTGAGTATTATTTGAAGTGAATGTTTTTGAAAAATCTCTAATATTAAATGGATCACCTGCCTCTTTTTATTTATCAATATCATCTAAATACTTATATTTATCACGTTTACAAAACTTTTTTCTCCGTATTTTTTCGGTTCGAACGGAAGTGCTCTTAAGTTTTAAAAATTAATTTATTCACTTAAACTCAAAAAAGTTCAGTATTTATTTATAGTCTGCTAAGATGGAAAGAGGGAAGTAATACTTAAGACAATTTCTTACAAGTTATCTTAGAATATATTTTTCTTATATATATTCTTATAATAGATATTTCTTAGAAAACACCCCTTTCTGTAAGATAACTGCCAGACATACTAAACTTTTAGTAGGAGAAATCTGGTCTATAAATTGAATCAAATTAAGTTGACATATTTTTATTTCATATAAATATTCACGATAGTAGTTATATTTAACAAAATATAATTATAATTGAATTAGTACTCAGTACCCAATTCATAATTAAATTAGTAAATTTTTCTTATTTGTTGTTATTTATTATGTTACCTGGATTTCAATTGCTTTAAAGTATGCTATTTATTTCTAATTTCACTTACCCACCTATATATGAAATATGTAATGAGGGAAAGTATTGAGTTCTTGAAAAAATTCCAAGGTTTTCAACGGAAATACATGTTTTTAAGATCCTCTGAGTCCAAATAACCAAGTCTCGCAAAATAGTCTCTGTGTGTGTGTCACTTTATATCATTCATTTTACACTTTTTGGGAAAAGGCTCTAAAAATTTTGATGAAACTCATTATACCAATGCACAATTAAGAGGTCTTTAATATCAGCTTGTTTTTTTTTTTCTCATTGAAATAGTTCGACTGGGCTTAAATGCCGAATTATCGAAATAACTTCCTCTAAAATACTTGTAGTTATTTGAAATAATTAGTCTTCTCTCATTGTTAGCAGTTATAGAAAATGGATAAATATAAAGTATGAAAGAATTTGATGTTTAACTAAAAGAGAAAAAAAGAAGAAATGTTATCCCAGATTAAAAATAAATTATCGGAAGTATGAGTAGTGATAAACCGTTGGAAAGCTAAAGATTTTAGAAAAACTAATGTCTAACATTTGAACGAGTCGATGAATTTTCGTACTTGGGATCACAAGTACGAACAATGATGATTCGTCTGAGATAAGGAGGAGAATAACATTTGGCTGATGACAGTTGGCTGCTGAAGCTATTTTGGACTGCGTCGACATTTAGGAAGTGGCTTAATTTCCAGAACCACTAAAACAAGACTGTACAAGACGCTGATTAGGCCAGTGTTGGCATAGGGTAGGTCTCAGATAGTTCTGGGCATTTTCAAAGGCGAATGAAAGGTACCTTTTAATTTTTGAAAAAAAGAGGAGTGAATCGAGAGATTAAACTCTCATTACAGCTCAGTATCAGTATACCTCTAAAGATTTGGTCTCAGGGTATTTCTTACTTTTCAGAAAATTTCTCTGGATAATCAAGAGACTAAGTTCGTCCAGACCTGTTGCTTGTGTCACCTCTTCCAATATATTTCTCGAATATTGGCTATTACAGTTGTTTTTTTCCGCCAATTCATTCTCGCCTTTGGCTTCCCACAGATCTCAATTGTCAAAACACCAGCCGGCAGTTCAATTCAGCAGTTTACACAGCATCAGCGTAGTCTAGTTTCGATCGTCTATCATCTAGTCTCGATCGTGATTGTCCCTATGATTGATCCCTCGTCATTCCCTCGTCGAAGATTTCGTAGTATGTGTTGGGAACTATTTTTTTTTTTTTTTTGGATTGTAGAGCGCAACGAATAGTTTCAGTTTCTAGGCAATGTTTTAAGGATCGGTATAAAGGAAAATACTGATTTCCTCATTCACTCTTGTTCCATTAGATGAACAGGGAATGACATAATGATGACGGTGGAGGCAATAATAATTATTCTGAGGAAATATTCGAAGATCAACGGTGCTGTCCCAGAAACGGCATCACGAAGGAAGTAATCAGGATAAATTGAATATTTTTTTTAAGCTGAGCTGGTTAAGGTAAACTTAATTTTTTTTTAATCTTCGAAATAAAGCTCCTCTTGTTTGGACTGGCGAGAATAGTGATTTTCAATGGTTCAATGGTATATTTTATATTTTTCAGACTGGAGTATTTTCAAATTTTTGAAAACTCAAATTAAACATTTTCGCTTGATGTGAGAATAGCCTAAATGGATAGGAAAGTCCTCATCTCGCACATTTCATTGTAAAACTTTAAAATATAATTTATTTTTTGGGTTTTATAGTAAATTGAAAGCAGTATTGCCGATTAGAAACTCTCAGTACTTTTTAAAGTGTTGAATAACACTCTAATTAAATGAAAATTCGTATATTTAGCAATAATATGACGATTTAGCATAGTATTCATCATTGTAGGTAGAATTTTGTCATCACATCTAGAATATTAGGATTACAATTTGTATTTTTTCAATGTCTGAAGGGTCAATTTAATTATTATTATAAACAAACGGTATTAACTTTATCTTAGTAGGAATCAGGAGCTAGGTTAGGTGGTGGGTTGTGGTATGGTTCGGTGGCTGAATCTATCTGCAGAATCTCACTCCTGATGGATGACTCACCGTGACCAGCACTCCTGTTTGAAATAGTTACTACTGGATAAAGGTTAGACTCATTTTCAACACTTTGTTTAAATAAACAGTTGCCCCGAACTTGGAGATATTTTTGAAAGTAATGCATATTTTACAAATTATAAAATATATAAATATAATAATAATAATTGATAAAAGCTCTTTAGGTGAAAAATGTGTTAATTTAGGAACGTATGAAATGAAATGTATTCTTGACAATCATAAAAAGTTAGTTTCTTTATTTTTAATCCCCATATTATATTATTTTATTTCATTTTTGTTTAATTAATGTTTACATTCTAGTTTGTAACATATTAGAATCAGCATTATTTCTTGCATTTTTACTTTATGATAAAATTTTACTCGTTAATACGTGTTATACGAAATGACGAATTTCATAATATCAATATATTATAGGTATAAGTTTTCTGGTAAGAATGTTCTAAATGAGACAGAGACAATACAGCTTTTGAATAGTCCAGAGTGGAGTAGTTTGAATGGTCCCGCGGATGTGGAGTAGCTCAGTGGTAAGGGTAACGCAGTGCCTTACCATTGAACTACTCCACTTTCGCGGGACCTAGCTTCTATAAAGTAGGCACACTTAATTGGAGGAAAACCTGGCGGTTGAGCGAAATCTCAGCCAAATCACCTCCTTGCTCTTTCTTCACTCTTTTTTTTTTTTATTTTTATACATGACTTATATTAAAAACGACTTTAGGTAATAAATATAATATTGTGTGGGAATTTAATGTCTTATAGAAAAAAAGACTATGGCTTCCGAACTTTGAGTATAAACATTAATATTTTTCTTTTTCCAATCCTCATTTTACTTAGTTTTTGTTGAATTATTCATTTATTTCTTATCTTTTATCCTTCTCCTATACCCTGGATACATTTTAAGGATGCATATTATCTAAACAAGTTATGATACCATGACGGGGTTCACTTCTAACTGTGAAATTATGTTAAAATTATACCTTACCTCTAATTTAACTACATTGTATCCAGTAGATGTTACAGCATCCTGCTACCGTTTTGGGGCTTCTGGAGGTGTTATGCTAACAAATAGCGAATTATGGTAACATTTTTTTGTTCTTTGCAACGTGAATTATTTTATTTTTATTATGCCTTTTTATTCATAATGCTGTTTAATGAAATTAGTGAAATTGAAAATTGTCTGCATTGGCTGGGTATGCACCGTTAAAACATGTGATCACTCCAACAGATCAACGACAGTTCTTGTCTACATTTGTTAAAAAAATGGAAGAATAAGTTCGATATAACAAAAAAATAAACGTCTCAATCTATCTATCTATAATTGAATAAGGAATCCTAATTTTTGTTTATTATTTTATATTGCTTATATTTATTTCATTATTTTTTTATTTAATTTTGATATAAATCAAATTTGTAATTTGATATATTATAATTAAAATCATATTATGCAATTAGTTTATGTACAGTTTTCGATTATTCACATTATCTACATTAACTTATTATTTACTATTGTTTGAACTTATGTTTCGTTTTTCTTACTTATATTTATTTATTCTTTATATTTTAATATAATTTAATATTTTAAATGATCATATCCATCTTTCCACATTTTATTTTTGTAAAATTCATCAGAACAGTCTTCAAAACCGATGCCAGGCAATTGTAATCAATCTATCTCAAATGATCGACATAGCTGTCAATATAGCATCAATAGCTCGTCTAAGAATACTCATACTTCTTGCTATCAGTTTATAGTAAAAGCCATCTTCACTTCAACAAATTGGCTTCTAGAAGTCACGAACTGTGCAAGTAAAAAATGATACATCGATTTTTTACTTGATTGTGTCAAACTAAAAGTTGGTTGCATCTTAAGAGCATAGATCAAATATGAACGTGAATTTCGTTGAGTGAGAGGGAAAATTGAATATTTGTGGATCCGGACTTAACAGACCTGCTTATCATATGTTATCATCTTATCTTATCACTAAGAAAAAAAGGATTTTGACCTACTCCTATACTAAGAACCTATTTAATAAAGCAAATAGTTTTTTTTTTTTTTTTTTTTAAGAATATCTGTTTTTATCTGACTTACTATGGGAGAGCACATTCAATGGGTCACCGATTTTAATCAAATTTTTTGTGGTGATTCCAGATACAAAAGTATTGGACATGTGCCCTGTCGTTAGTTCTACAAAAAAAAAAAAAAAAAACAAGCTGTTTTTTTTTTATCTCGGGTTTGGAAAATGATATCGGCCTGTTTTTTCCACCAAGACATTTAGATTTTAGTATATATTAAAGGAAAAATACAAACTTTGAAAAATAATCACTTTTTGGGTCGAATAAATTGTAAACAATGTTTTGATAATTGGATGAACTTGCTTTATAGATTTTTTACACCAAAAATTATGACAAATTTTGATTCAGCATCGCACACTTGCATTAGTCTAAAAAATCTGAAAATTGTATAAGAAATTTAGGTTACTGAAAAGACTCTGTGGTAAAACATCGTCCCAAAGCGTTTTTTTTTTCCAACAGCAGCAGCAAAATCCAAAATTTGGCCATTCTCATCCCGATTGACGTTAAAAAATAAATAATAGTAGGTAAATGACCTTGGAATCTCAGAAATGGCGTTATAATTGTCAAAAGTTCACATGATTGAAATTGTTTCTGTGATATTAACTGAGAATTCACGATTTTCGAGTAATGACGTTGTTGCAGAAAATGAGCGAAATGTTGAGCAGCATGAGATAATTACAATTGTTTTTGAGCCTGTTAACATTTTGTCATCACATAAATCTTATCATAGTATCTATGATCAGTGTCTTCAGTGTTTCTCCCCACCTGCAGAAGGCATTTTACTGGTGATTGTTCGTTTTGTCAACAATTTGCTATGAAGGATCAATTCTATACTGGTACATTATCAGTAAAAGAAAAATGATTTCACCAAAAGAAGAGGATTTCGAAGCAGTCCAACAGATATGGTCCAAAGAAATTGGTGTAGATTCCCATTTTCCTACAATATATGGCCGTGAAGGAAAGTAAATGTATGAAAAAAAATGATACTTCTGATGAAAAAATAATAATAATAAAAGAAAAAGGTATTATGAATGCCCTTACTAAAAAAATTAAAAAAACATTTAAGTCGTGTAAAAACTGACAAAAGCCACTTTGCCTGGATTGCTGGCTTATATCAAATTTTGAAACCGTATTTCAATTTTTAATAGTCAGCATTTGTGTACGATTTATTTTTTATTTTTTTATATGAAGCCCTAAAAAGATAAAAATGTCTTTGTTTGATATTTTTTTTATATTTAAAAATATAAATTTTGTCCAAAAATTGAAAAATTGGTGGCAATATTTGATCTTATTTTTCATTAATAATACAAAGATATCATTTTTAAATTTGTTGAATTTTCATTGTTCAAATGAAACCTAAAAAACAAGTTTTTATTCATATTACATCTTAAAACAAAGTAAAAAAAAAAAAAATAATTGGAAGAGGGTCAGATTGACCCTGGTTCACTAAGAGAACCACTAAGAGGTAAATTAGCTAAGAGTTAAGAAAATGCGGCAAAGAAAGTCATTAAGATACTGAAAATATATTCTCAAAGAATTGGATTAAGTAGGCCTTCATTTTAATAAATGATATGTTTAGAATCTTTTTTTATCATCAGACAAATCTTTATTGCTTCATAAAGATTTTCCTTTTAATAACCTAATCATCCCATACAGATGTCGACAAAGTCATGCATATGCATAATAGTTGATTCTTCCCTACATTTAGCCTTCATAAATAACAACCCACTAAAACAAACAATAATAAAAACCCGTTAGTAAAAAAGATCGTTTGAACACAAATCATAGCGATCATAATATTCCTAAATTTATTTATATTTCATGAATATATATTGAATCGTAATACGCTTGATGTGATTGTCATATTATAATTGAATGGCTTATCTGTCAGTCAGAAGCAATTAATACCACTCTGACTGATTGACACTAAGATTGATAGTTTCCAATCTGTTTGTTGTCTAATCTTATTGAAATAATATATTATGATTTATTCCTTGAATATAAATGTATAAATAGAGCTTGAGATACATACACACACATATGTATATATATATATATATATATATATATATATATATATATATATATATATATATATATATATATATATATATATATGTGTGTGTGTGTGTGTGTGTGTGTGTGTGTGTCTGCAACTAAGAAGTAAAAGATCGGTTGTCCATCGGTCCATCGATTGTTTTTCTTGATTATGAGTTTTGTACTTGTCTATAAATAATTTTGCATGCTCTTTCCAAGTGGTACTAAGTTTGAAGTCTTTAATCTCCATAGTTTTCTAGATAATGAGTGATAAAAGAAATCAAATCAACATGTTACACATAGTGGTAAATGGACATTTAAGTATATTTTTTTTTTAAACTACTTTTATTGAGTAATATTACATTCAGTTTCAATAAAGAACAATGGTAATAGTGATTAAAGAATTCAAAGATAATGAAATAATAGCAAAATAATTAGGAAATAAAAAGATTAAATAAAATAAACGTAAACATCTTGAACACAGGCATGCTAATACAAAAGATTTACAATAAATTTTCTTGGACTTAATGGAGAGAAGCAAGTTTCATCTTTCCAAACAGCTATTGCATTATCTAAGAGGTATGTGAGTATAGAATTGAGCTTTTTATGGCTATTTTATGCTGGTTCTAAAACACGTAGGAACACAACAGCTAAAGGAAATGCCGTACATTGCGAACCTTTACTGAAGATCCAGATTTGCTTTCGTTATTTTTGACCTGATTTATGGCCAATTTTTAAAATCTTTAACCCTTTACCCTTGGCCAAAATTTTAGTCAACAATTTTTTTATTTTCAGATTCACCCTAAAATGACAGCGTTTTTCAGATTGCTAAAACCAAATCTGACGCCAGTTTTAAATATTAAAACATATAATTCAATAGAACCTTGAGATCGCTCTAAAATTTAATTATTTCATTAAAAAAAACGGATAACTCTGAAATTTAATATTCCTGATCACTAATAATGTTTTTGCAGTACTTACAACACTGTAAACCAGAAATAAAAATCTCAAATTAAATTATATATAATTGAATAGTATCTTGATTGGTTGGTTGTTATGATATTTTAAGGCGCCAAACGTCTAGGCTATTAGCGCCCGATCCATGTAATAAAACTGCTACAATTAAAAAAATAAAATAAAATAAATGAATTAACAAAAAATGAAATGAAAACAAACAAATAATTTGCGGAAAAAAATAATAAGTAAATAAATAATAGGATGCATTTTATCATTTATTATATGATCATTACATTTGCTTCAGTAAATTTACTTTGGTAAGAAAGGATATTACTTTATCAGCCCGGCTATAATCGTTCCTCAAGACTATTGATATATTTTGCGGCAATCCTATTTAATTTAATTTATTATAATGCACACAGCTAAAAGATGTGGACTACTGTAAGGATACCTTTGCAATGTTGGCATCTTGTTGGTGTCTTTGGTAATTAAACGGAGGTGAGTCAATCGTGAATGACAAACCCTGAGCCGGGTAAGGACCACTTCCTCTCTTCGGATACTGCAACTAGTGGAGTTCCTAGGTTTTGCTTATCTATTTATAAGTTTAAGTTTGCTTAGAGAACTACTGTACAACATTTCCTACCATTCCTTGTGAATATTCTCTTTCAGTGGACGTGAGAGATCTATCTGATGATGTTAGTAGAGTCCTACCACGACCTGGGAGAGAGAATGCTTCTTTTGCTACTTTATCGGCCATTTCATTTCCCCGTATACCGACATGTCCAGGTATCAATGTAATGAGCCGATTTTCCATCATCACCCAGAGATTTTCCTATTTCCAAGATTCGTTGGATTCCTGGCTGTTCAGATGCTTTAATGCATTTAAAGCTCTCAATGGCTTTAAAGTAATTACAATACTATTTTCTTGACCGGCAATGAAGAGGAATGTTGCATAGCCATGGCAATGACAACCTCAGAAGTATAAACGCTACAAAGCTGGTTTAGGTTTGACTTTTTGAGTAGAAATCTTGGTCACAAAAGCTGATGAGGTTGCTGAATAGGATTTGGATCCTTCTGAAAGTATTAATTGTTCTTCCGGCAACGAATGAATATTTTTTATTTAATTTATCTTTGAAATCGGATATTGTAGTTCTTTCTTTATTGAAGATCGCTCATTTTTTATCCTGAGATATTATAAGCTTTAATTATTGCTGAATCAGAAATAATGTTTTTGTAGTACTTTTACTTTGTTTTTGTAGTAATTTTATATATATATATATATATATATATATATATATATATATATATATATATATATATATATATATATATATATATATATATATGTCTATTATCGGAGAAGGAAAAAAATCAATTAAAACAGATTTACTTATATTTTCTAAATGAAATAAATGAAAAATTGCGATTTATCTTTATGAACAATTTTTGAGCCCCTAATTCATTGAAATAATTTGTCTTTGAATTGATTGTGTCTCGGTAAATATTTTATCTCACCTTGACCTGAAAATAGGTAAGAGCAATTAATAAGCAAACAAACTAAAACAAAGATGTAATCAGAATCGAAATTAGGTTATGAGAATTTTTTCTTTTTTAACATAAGATATTCTTGGTACAGTAATAAAGACAGAATATTTACATTTATAGTTTAAGTAATTTACAGTTAATTATCTAATTAAAATTATTGATTGTATGAAATTGTTAAAAACTCAGAAAGCATCTGATGAAAAACATCAGAAGAAATTTTCAAACTTATACATTATGATAGTCTGTTATGTTACACTCAGGTCATAACGATCTCTGGAAGAACTCAAAAGTATGGCAGACTGACTTTCATCTCTATTTTAAATTAGATAAATAAATAAACTCAATTCTACAAATTAAAATAAAATCGAAACTACAGCATTGTCGGAAAATAAAATTCAATTCAATACTTTATTCAAATTCATGTTCTTAAATTATGCTTATTATTAGTCTTAAATTAAATTATTAGGCTTGAGGATGAAACACTAATGATAAAGGTTGGGTCAATCTGACCTGACAATAATTAATTTCATTTTCGTGTTATTTATTTGACTTTTGGAAAAATAAAACTCAAAAATATATACTAGAACATTTATTACTGAAATAATTGTAATTCTTATAAAATAAAAAAAATTACATAGTAGGAAAATATAAATTGCAATAAAATACACAGTTCACACCTCCTTCATTTTTTTTCCTTGTGCCCATTCTTTAGGATGTACGTATTCTGTATTTGTCAGCTTCATTATGGTGATCCGAAGCTTCCTTGGTAGGAATTGGAAGCCGGGATCCGTGAATATTCCGATTGTAAATGTTTATCTGCCAAAATAGATTCACAATTTTTCCCAAATTTTAATTAATGTCGATGCTTCGATTATTCCTCCTTCTGCACGAAATAATTTGTTCACATCGTCATAATTTGATATTTACTCATCCTCTATTTCTGTACTCAAATTTTCAAAATAAGTGTCTCCTTGATCTTCTGATCCTTTTTCTTGGCAGTGTATTCCACGAAAAACGTCTTCAGGACTTGTAAATAGTTATTATCGGTACATTGCGATTCTAAAAAAAGAACTAAGAATTCGACTGCTGAAACTGCAAATTTTTTTCCACGTGAACGGTAAGTGTGAGTAAAGCTGACCAGGCTGACACACTGTGAATATGTCATAAGTTATTACGCATGGCTCAAAAGTGCCGCTTACCTGAATGATACCAGTTTGTGTACAGCTAGGCTGATACCTAAGATAAGAGTCTCCGAACTCAGGTGACTGATATCCAGAAGGCGCGTGTGCAATTCAATTACGCAATGGTCTAGGGTCAACATAGTCCTACTATGTCAACCATAGCCCTACCGTTTGAAGGCTAATTTTACTCAATTTTGTGCCTTATTTGAATCAGAGCATTTTTTTTTTTTTTTTTTTTAATATAGAACTGAAACTGCTATAGATAAAGTTATTGAATAAAAGATACGTAACAGTTTCTGACTCTATCTGGGTAAATAGATGAAACTTCATTCGCTCCCATTCATTTTGTATTTTTACTTTCTCTTACCTATATACGAAGTATATAGTAAGGGAAAGTATTGCGATCGTGAAAATTTTCGAATTCGAGTTTTCGACGGAAAAACGTTTTAAGGTCCTCTGAGACCAAATGACCAAGTCTCGCAAAATGGTCTTTGTGTCAGTGTGTCCGTGTGTTTGTGTATCTGTGTGTATGTGAACAGTCTAGCTCAAAAACGAAAAGTTGTACGATACTAAAATTACGTATTTAAATTGAGCACATGCTTGTGATGTTACAGCAACATTTTTATATATTTAATAATACACAATCTTGACCGATTATATTTAGATATTCTAATTAATTAATTTCATTTTCTAAGTCATTGATGATATACAGAGTTCCTAATAGCCCAGATTAAAAATTAGTTTAAAATTAGGACTTCATCCTTATTAATTACGTTTTGATTTTTTTTATATATATTTTGACTTGAAGGCGTTTGTGATATTTTCTAGTAAATTTCGAATTGATATCAAAGATTTGACTTGATTTTCAAAAGTATCGAATACTGTTGGTGTCGTAAAAGAAAAAAAAAAATGGAATCATGAAGGAAAAGTGGAATACAATGTAACTCTATAGATAGCATCCGCTCAGCTAAGTGGGAGTCCATTTGTGAGGGAAATTGGAAAATGATGGCGGATACGGCATATGATACCTCAACAACTTTCCTACTCAAAACTCCATCCAGCCGGTATTATGCTGGTTTGTTACAAAACTCGTCTCTTCGCTGTCGGATCCTTTATACTTGTTGTTTTTCATTTCTGCTGACAATGTTCAGAATGCTTCTATGTCTACTAAAGTTAAGCAAAATTACTTCTTAGTAATATTATAACGGTGGTGGTTATAAAGGAGGGAAGCGTGTTTCTAAACAAGCTCCATCAAAACTTATTTACTCGAAAGGAAATTTTAAATTAAAGTTTTGCAATCAACAGTCTCTAATTATGTTTTGAAAGGGACTTTGTTAGCTTTTATTTACAATGCTTACTTGTGTTAGTCTGATTTAACATCACTGGAACACACTGGAAGGTGTGTGTGTATATATATATATATATATATATATATATATATATATATATATATATATATATATATATATTCATGGAGTTTTATGAAATAATTTTGACTAAAATCGAATATGTTTAAACAGAGAAATTTTTAAATAATATGTAAAGAAAAGCCTATTTATAAATTTATATAATATTAATTATAAACGTCACTAATCTCTGGCAAACCTTACCACTTATAATGCGCCTAAAGTATTAAAACCGTAGCACATATTGGATATATGGCTAATTGGAAGAGTTAAATAGATGATTGTTGAATATATATATATATATATATATATATATATATATATATATATATATATATATATATATATATATATATATATATATATATATATATGTATGTATATCACTTTTAAGGAATGGTACAAAACAATTTAGTGGAGAATAAAGAGCTGTTACTTCAGAACTAAATAAATCCTACAAATAAATGAATTAGCTTGTATTAATAATTAACTTATTATGCGAAGATAAATAGCTTGTATTAATAATTAACTTATGATGCTAAGATAAATAGCTTGTTAACAGACCTTTAAGAGATAATTAATTACCATTTTTATGCTTTAAATGGTATCACATCATATAGCAGTAAATCAGGCACATATATAAACAATACATAAATGCCATAACATATATGGCACAGTATAAAGAAAACATGGCTTTAGCTCAGAGGGAACAATACAGTGCTGGCTGCTGGCCAGGTTACCATATGCAATAATTCAAACGTCAATCGATATCTTCAACCTAATGGTCTGATACTCAACTGGATTGAATATGTTAGCGATATTTTGAACACCTTCCGTATTTATCTCTATTATACTTATAGCAAACATTTATTCGCTGTCATCACTTTCAACTTTAAATTTAGAAACTAGTCAATTATTCCAATATAAATAAAATTAGTTATCAATGGAGCTGGTAAGGCATAGGTCATGACAGAATTTGAGCAAAAAAAAAAATAAGGGAGAGGGTTAAAAAAAATAACATAACATATTTATAGTTTAGAAGTAAGGACGAAATGCAACCATACCGTCATATTCTCTATCCTAATCACTTTTAAAGAAGTTAGTGAATTAATATAAAAGCCTGTTCTTTAAAGCTGTAAAAGAGCAAGAGATATTTTGTCTGGAATATATTTTTTAAATATGAATATTTCGAAATAATAAACCATTGTGTAATACTTCTAAAACAGTTCAAATGAAACTATATTTTCCCAAGGGCATGTTCATCTTTTCAAAAATATTAATTTTCAACATCTACAACTTCATTAATCATTCTCCACAACATTTCGAGCCCATTTTGCCCATTTTCAACTGATTTCAAATATATTGTGCATCAACCATAAAGCATTCATGACAACCAAAACAACTATTCAAAATTTAAAACTTACATATGTAATCAACAATTAAAAATTCCATATAACATTACGAACTTCAAATATTCATATCAACATAAAAACATCTTTGACCGAGAATTCGCCGAATGACTAGCCAAAAGTTTTCAAAAATTTACAATGCTTCATGCCACCAATATAAAATTCGTTACCTTGTATTCGCTTTTTCATCCCTATTTGTCCAAGTGATATTATTTGTACACTAACTTTCTATTTGTCATCCTGATATTAAATTCAATTATCTATTCTCAATATAACTCATTGTAAAAACAATCATTAATATACTTGCAACTGAATACAATTGTCACATTTTTCCATTAACCAGGCATCCTAAGTGATCTATTTTGAACTGTGCCGAGTGTAGTTTTGTTAATACATCATTTGCTTAATCCTGCGTACCAACTGTTACGCTTGCCTCTAATTAAATTAAAATAAGCCTCCATTCATTATTTTTAAATATCTGTTTCGTTAATTATATCAACATAGTGCTGACCAATACCCTTAATGACCGTTTTAAAATTTACTGCATAAGTGATATTTTTCGTAATATAAATTGATTCCAACAATTTTCTGACTTTACTATCTTCAGAACTACCTAAAATCCTAACTTCATTACAAAAAAAAAATTACGATTGCCTATACAGTGCCTAGACAGTGCGGTATAGTATAAAGATATAATAAACTTACATCAAAAGTTATATTAAAATTAAATACATAAATCATACGGTTCGGTAATAAAGGTTACAAATGCGATTTGTTTCGAATCCAATTAAACGTTTGTATTACTTGTTTTAAGTGTTAAAATTGAGTGTAAAATACTGGTTTCCTCCCCATTTATGATATATGAACAAGTCTGCAGCAGGAGAATAATATATAAGTTAAGTGGGTTCTTCCGCTTAAAATGTCGAAACTGTCGATTTCCAATGCTTTATCTAGTGATATTGATATGTTGACACGGAACGCGAAGAAATCTCTTGGAAACTAATTGCCCACTGAAAGAAAACGACTCATAATAACGGAATGAGACCTCCACAAACAAGAGTTGTGTCAAAAGATGGATGCCGCGACTCCTAGTGTCGTTTTTGAGATACTGCAATCTTCAAAAACTAGTAACTTTATTAACTTTATAGTAAATTTAGTAACTAAATTCAGGATCACTTTCTGAGCCACCGATTTATAGTTTAATAGGCATACAAGGAAGTCAGGTGCTGTCCACATCAGATATTTTCTTATAGGGATTGGTCAGTCCAGATGATTCTAATTAAAAAAATTATGTACCTACAAGTAAGTAAATTTAGTTTCCATTATGTTTTAGCGAAGATAAATAGATTTCACTGGTACATGAACCTTATAGTATTGGAAAAATAGACGAAATGAACTACAAAATTTGAACATTCATCAAACATTGTTCATAGCTTCGTAAGAAAAAAAATCTTTAGAATCTGCACAAATTTTCGGGAGACAACCTACCAAGGGAGAGTAGTCGAATGGAGGTCGAGATATTCTCAAAATAACTATTGCACAAATTAAGTCTAGTACTGTATCAATTCCTATAGATTTTTTATTGTTGGATCGACTGAGACCATTCACGATACAGTTAATAGTTTAGAAATTATTAGTGATTTTATGTAAAAAAAATACAGAAAATCATATTTTACGGCTGAATTATGTACAGTGTCCCGTAAGTCCCGGGAAATATTTAAAGAGGTGTTAATAGACCTCTACAATAACAAAAATGTCCCTGGTCCGATTCCACAGAGAAATGCGTAGAATTTATGTTTCGTGTTTTTATCCTTGTAAATAAACCCTCAAAACACTCAAAAACTGTTCAATTAAATAAACAAATTTAAAAATTCAAATAAACAAAAATTAAGTTCCAACTACATCATTGTAAAGTAGATAAAATTCCCTTTTTGAAATACAGTTGGCTTAATGAAACCCAATCTAAAGGAACTTTTGGGAGGACTAAATAATTTAAAGTATTATTATTTTTTTTAATCCACACCGCGACACCTGAGTATTGGACACAAACTGAATTTTCAGAGTCTAGTCTGCTACCAGATCCATCCAATTCAATCCCTGTCGGACTTCACGTGCCTTGGTAAGTGACAATTTCCTAGAACATAGTGAGTTTGACATACTCACTGGTGTCGCCACGGTACCATGTGAATCTGACATACTCCTGGTGTCATTCCATATTTTTTAATGTTAAACGATCAATTTTATCGGTTCTCTTGCAGTTCTAGGGGTTAAACCTGACTTATTTTAGTAATTTAGCTTATTAGTCAATAAAAATTACTCTTCTGGTAATGTTTAAGTTTAGGTGGTAATCCTGTAAAATTATTTGTGTTTGTTGGAAAGAGAATTATTCCCCTCCTTTTCAGAGCCTTTTTCCTCTTTAGCTTACTCCTCTGTTTTTTTCTTCAGAACATTTAAAACTTTTTTTTTTCGTTGACGAAAAAATCTGTATCCTACAAAACCCAAATTTCCACTCGCATTTTGCATTTTAGAGATTTCTGAACAAATTTGGCCTTGTATCTGTCTGTCTGTCCATCTGCAAATCCTTGCTACGCGCATAACTCTCTCAATTTTCACCAGATTTTGATGTGCTTTTCAGATGGTTTTATCAATTTCGTCAACTTCGGATCTAGGATTTATGGATTTTTGTGGGAAATTCTTAGGGTTTATACTGTCTATTATATATAAATTTATTTCGTGCCCTGCTTCTTCAATCTCTCCTTTTCCCCTCACATTCCTGCGATCTTATCTTGCAGCACTTTTAAAATATCAATATTCCTGCTATTTGCAGAGATGGAGAAGGAAAAAATGGTGTTTCGTTCTGTTGATCCCAATTTCGAAAATATTATTCAAAAGCTTCTTCTAGAAGAAGAGTTCGACACTGAAGAGGTAAGCACTAGAGAACCGAGTTATGGGAAAAAGGTAAGTTGTAGTGTTTTGAATAAATGTAATAGCACTGAAAGTGGCAATAGCAATCGGCTATCTGCATCCAAATCTCCAATACCAGGCTGCTCCAATTATCCCGATGAGGTCACAAGCAAGGGCACTGTTCAACCTGCAAGAGATGACATTTCCCTTCAATTTGAAAGCCCTCCAATTTGACAATGATTCTTGATTCTGACAATGATCCTTCTGATGTTGAGGAAGATAATTCGAGTTCCAGCTTGGAATGGGAGGAAGTAGAAGGGGAAGAGAGCTTAACGTCGTCGCATTCGGTCATTGATGAAGAAATAGTGTACGGTAGTAAAAGCGGTATGAAGTCAAAGGAGCCAGAGAGGAGAAAGAGGTCGATCTCCCGCTCACAACATTTTGAAATTCAAGTTGCTTTGCCTGAGTAGGACGGCACTCAATCTGTTGCATTCTGAGCCATCTGAGTTAGATGTGTGGAAGCTGGTTATGGATGAGCAAATGTTACAGAATATGTGACATAATCCGGTCCTCAATATTTCCCTATTCTCTGTGCATGCAACATTGCTCTTCAGGTTTTTTTATAGTACATTGCACTTCAAGTTTTTTTCGTAGGAACGATTCTTCATAATGCATTTTGTATATTGTTAGAACTAGTTATTTCGAGTATTATGCTGTCATGCTTTTGTGATATTTTTCTGAATTTTCGAAAGGGCGTAGGTACTGATAAGTTATTTTGGGAAATAATTTCTTTGTTGGTAAAAATACCAAATTTTAGTTCCTTGAAGAATGTGAAATGTAGTTACTTACCTGAAGACTGATTTGATTATTTTAAATATGTATTGTATTATATATGTATATGTATATTGTATTGTATATTAAATATGTATTGTATTGTATATGTATATTGTATTGTGTATTGTATTGTATATTAAATATGTCTTTTAGTGTCTTTTTTTTTTATTAGCAAACCCTTCAATTTTCATGAAACAATGTGTGAGCCTGTCATACTCACTGGTGTCGCTCATGTTGGTAACAAAGGTGGTGTCGCGCTATGGGTTAAATCGCTCTTTACTTGTTAATGTTTTTCTCAACCCCCTGATCCAATCCCAAATGAAACCTTGACTTCATTTATACGAAATTAAAGCTTAATAAAAGTAGAAGTTTTCCTAGAAGTGGTTAACAGGAGCTTAACAGGAGGCTGAGAAAAATATTTGCAAGTAATGAGGGATTTAGAAATGAAGTAAAACTTCTCGCTATTTGTGCCGAATGTCCTCTAACAAAGGATTTAGTTACACCAAACTATATTTCTTAAATTTAATCTTATCTACTTTAGGATGGTGCAATCGGAACATAATTATCGTGAATAGTTTTTGAGTGATAGCTTCCAATTCAATATTAAACGTGACTTACTTATAAAAATCACAAAACAAAAATTGATTGATTTTCTGTGTGGAATCGGGCCATGGGTCAATATGAACTTTTTTGTTGATCTTGAGGTCTATTATCAGCTTTTTATTATTTTCCGGGACAAACGAGACACCTTGTATTAAGTTCATTCACAAAATTTGATTTTCCTTTATTTTTTACCTCAAATCTGTAATAACTCCTGAACTCTTTACTATATCGTCATAGAAGAGATCTCATTCGATTCAGAAACAAATGTATGTCGTAATAGGCAAAGCAGTTCTTTTGCCCTACAGAAAACTCAAGGTTTTGAATCTACGAATGTATATAATTAACTTAATTATTTATGTATTAGTCTTTTTTTAAAACTTCAATTGTTGTTATATTATTGTTAATATTACCGTACGCCACGTGAATATAAAAAGTAGAATACTGAATTTATTTACTTATATTTGTTTATGGGGATGAACCTATAATATAAAAGATATATCTTTCTCGTTTTCGGTTTAATTATTTTAAGCCCCTTAAGATTTTACATCTCTTGGTTAAAAACCTCAAATTACAGTATATAGGGAATTTAAACAATATATTGTAAAGTGTATCTTTCTTTTTCCTATGACACATTTTACATTCTTCTTGTGGATTAATTTTGGCTATTGTTTTATTAACTGAAATCTTGATTGTATATTTACCAGATAGTCTAATCTGCATTAATATCTTTGTGTATTTAAAGTTAGCTGCCATTAATAAATACTGTAGTATTCGGTTACTATTGCAAAAAAGATTTAAATGTTCACTGTAACTTGAATTTTATAAATGCTCCATATCCTTTTCATGTATGTAGTATTTGTATTTATTTAAAATTCTATTACTATTTGCTTTTATTATGGCCGGATTTTTTCAAAAATCAGATCTCTTTCTTCAATGATGTAGAAGAAACTTTTTAATTGGGAACACCAATTGAATTTTGATAGTGAAGGGTCTGATGGACACATTTTACTTCGTAGCTTGAGGAAGCATAATTTGGGGCACTTCAATGTTTCCTTTTCTAAAAGTTTGATTAGGTAATTAGGCGCATATTTCATGTCATGGTATCCAATGTGGATTACAACTGTTTCCAAACAGATCAAAAGAGTGGTGGTGGTTTTACAAATAGAATATGCATTGTTATAGATGCTTATGTTGGTATTGCCTAGGTGATCCATATAGCTGAGACTCCATACCTGGACACAGTACAACAAAGAAGTATTGATGATGGATTTTTTTAACTTTTCTCTTGCCTTCTATGTATTAGTTTTGGCTTTGGAACAAATATCTATCACCGTTCCTATGGTCGAGTTGGATTTTGAGGTCGCCTGCTTTACTTCGTTCAAAAACAACCCAGTCCTAGAAAAGTGAACTTCCATATAATTGAAGCTGTTGACTGTTTCAAGTAGTTCTCAATCCAGGTATATCCTGTTATATTTCTTTGGTCGCCCCGTTGAACAATTTAAAATTTTGGTTTTATTAATGTTTATTATTAGTTTATTGCTGCTACAATATTAATGTAAAACATTAATTTTTTTAGCAAGGTCTGGGTAGGAATCTACAAAGATAACCATATCATCTGCAATCAGCAGGAACAATATGTCCACACATTCATTCATAGGTATATCGTGGTAGATCTTGATTACGAAAGTATGCCTCGATCTCTGATAGGAAGATATTGAAGAGCATGGGATTAAATGTCTCTCTCTGTAGCACTCCAGTAGTTTTTATCTTTTGCGTTAGTTCTCTATTGATTCCTTTTATTTGGATATAAGCCATACCATACAGGAGTCTCAAACTCGAATAAGTTTGCCGCTCAGACCTATGGAAAATAGTATATCCCATCGTTAGGCGTGATTTATCGAGTCAAAAGCTCGGCTAAAATCAACAACAACCACAAAAAGATTCGCTCTTTCTCTTAAAAACTGGTTCTGCATAATAGCATTCAGAACATAGATCTTTCACACGCAGCTCCTTCTGGCCCTGAACCCTGCCTACAATTGCCATTCCGGCATGACTCAACTTTCTTCAGCCCATAGTGTGATTCTTTAGAACATAATTTAGATAAAAATTTTCAGCGCACAGTTAGCCTTGGATATATTGCGGTAATTATGTGGGTTTTGTGGTCACCTTTCTTAAATATCAAAATTCTCATAAGTTCAGACCAAGATTTTGGTAATTCCTCTTCATTCAGAATTTTATTGAATAAATTCTGTATAACGAACGAATTCCTAAAAAGTTAATAAACGCTGAGCCGACTGGTAAACGTCCGAGGGGTAGACCGAAACGTAGATGGGAGGTTATATTAAGAGTGATCTTATGAATTTGGATTTGGACGGTAGTCGGTGGACCAAGATTTGTAGACAGCGATTAGTGGTATCGGCATCGTACCTTCGGGTTCGCTAAGGCTTTTTATTATTATTATCATAAATTCTTTATATAGATTAACTAGTTAGAGGGAGGATTCTTGTAAACCTCATAAGGGACGCCGTCAAGTCTTGGACTTTTGCCATTTTAAACTTTATTTTGAGCTCTCGTGATTTCCTCAGAAGAAATGTATCAATCTAATAATGGATGTCGGCTTCCGATAAAAAAGTGATTGGGGGTCGGCTTTGGCGAATATACTATTCTTAAAAAATTCTTCCACTCGTCGGTAAATACTCGGTATAGATATGCTGTTCATTCTAAATCGTTTAATGATACTCCAAAAGGTTGAGCTATTGTTAGTTGTACCAAGAGAGTCAATTATTTACAACTTGAAATTAGTGCCCTAAATTCATTATCAAGCCAAGGTTTACTTCCAGGGTGGTCTTTTCTATTAAATGTTCCTATATATTTTGTTAAATATGTTCCTATGGATTAATTGAAAATAGCTGATATGAAATAGTCATACAGTTTATCCACAGCATAGGTTTTGAAGTTTACTGCAATCAATTGAGACATTTGTAAACAATTTTTAAATACTTCAGCAATATCGCTATCCCATTTTATCAATTATCTCTTATCAGTATAATTTTTTGCATTAATAACGGATCCAGAATAAACTATCAATTCCAAATGGAAATGATCAGAATTGGAAAGCATTTGTTTAATTTAAAAATCATTTATGAATTCCACGCCTCCGATTTCACACTACACGAAATTCACAACAGTAGGCCCAACAGAGCTGTAATAAGTAAAATTGCCTATTAGATCATCCGATGTTCTGCCGTTTAATACTAAAAAGAAATTAAGTTCCTTAAATTCAGTTAATATTTTACCTCTTGTATTTAAGGCAAGTGTCAAGAACAATATGAACTACTTTCCTTTTAATATTTTCTTTGAAATTCTCACACCATGATTTAAAAACCCCACTTTTTTTTTTGTCATTATAGTACTGACGGTTAACATAAACGGGTAAACCAGCAACGTTTAATCTAAAGTTTCTCTTTTGTAATCTGGCCAAATTTTCGATGTGCATTTTTCTGCAGTTCTACGCGTATCAGAGTCTCCTGAACCAAAAAAAAAAAAATATATATATATATATATATTTTGGCCATTCTTCTGTCTCTGTCTTTCTGTGCCACAATTATCTTTTGAACGAGTTTATTGTTTCTATTTTGAACGTTAATTTGCATGATTTTTCAACTTCAATTTAATTCAAACCATAGCAGAACAAAACCTTTTCCGCTTATTTAAATTGTATAAATAAATTACAAAACTGATATAATTTTTTATTTATGGTCGAATTTCGACCACTCGGCGATCCTAGTACTAATGTATAAGGCGATCCTAGTACTAGTAATATATGTATTGATACCTTACTCCAATTAATTTCTGAACGTTATTTTGTGAATATTCGGCCCCTCATTTCGACCCTCCCCTCCCCTCTGGGAGGGCTATCCACCGAAAATTTGGGCGGACTCCACAAATTTCCATTCTTACTAACAAGACAGTGTTTCATGAATGAAAAATTGTTATTGTTTTTGTGGTCGATTTGGACTTTTTCCTCCTGTATTATTATAACATTGTGCTTTCAATATGGATCTTTAAGCCAATTAATCACATTCATTGGCAACTTTTCTTGCACCAGGCCAGGGATACTCTTATTCGATTCAAATAACTTCTGGACCACAGTAAACACTGGTAAACACTGGTCTTTCACTAAAGACCATCTTTAGTCTTTCACAAACACCAGCTTTAAGCCCATTAATGTGACACTCACATTCATGGGCTTAAAGATGGTGTTTCATCAGCGTAGATAGCAATCAGTCAGTAATTAATTTTAGTTTAATGTAGCAAAAATATTTTTATCTATTATAAATTGATTTGAGACTGTACATTATTCGTATCGTGTGTAAGCTTTATCTTTTAATAAAACTTTTCCTCTCCATTAGCATTACAATTGCAGAAAGTTATAACCCAAATGGTGTACATGCGACACGATGGCTGTTATCAAATAATGAAATTGCTATTGCTATTCACAAATAGAATTTCAACGTCGTGTTGATACAGAATTAATTTCATCATCCCATCTCAACCCCTAAGGGTCATTCTAATAAATATTAAATTCTTTTGTAAAATTTTAAATTTAGAAAAAAATCTAATTTTTTTCTTACAGCTTCTTTCTCATCTGAAGATTTTTTCAAGATTGTAACCGTATGCAGATTTAGCCTTATAGACAAAAAGTTAGAGGACTCTAGAAGTACAGACTTCACTATTCTGACGGTTCAGCAATTGGTTCACTTTGGGCCACTAATCTGAATCATATGTAAATAATTATAATCATATCAAGCATCTATTGAGGTGTTGAAAAATTAAAAGCGTACTTTGGCTATTTGAGGACGCAAGCGGATAAATGCATCAATAGCCAATTTTGTATTTGCAGTAATATAGATGATCCTCATTAGGTGGTTGAAGTATGTGCTTAGGGACAACGCGTAACCCTAATGCTGTTTGTGATGTAGTTTAGTTATGCGATCAGTTAAGTTCTCTTGCAGGCTTCGATTCCAACGTTCCCCGGAGGCAATGCATTGATTAACAATTCTGAACCCATTTTCGTACAATAACCGATTTATATAAATGTGGCTACGGCAGTTGTAATAATTATGAGAAATTGAGTATTTTATACGTAACACTTTCATTTTCGATTCAAAACAATGTTTTCGATTCTGTTATTTCGATTAGCCGTGACAGAATAAAAAGATATTCATTAAAATCACTTTTGTCCCCAGAAATTTATTATAAGAAATCCAATCAAGGAAGTGACTTACGCAACTGTCATTCTCAGCTTATTCTACCGAATCTGTCCTATATATTTAAAACTTTATATTCAAAATTTTATTTGGAACTTCTTTCACTTTTATTTTACAAGAAACAATTGTTAAACGGACAATTGTAACAAAACTTAACAGCAGATCCATAATTTTTAGTCGTATTTTCTCCGAAAATAATAGATTTCTGCACTACGTCGAAGCGAGGTAGAGATGCATATCATAATCCGTTCTATAACTCCTAAAACATGATTATAGGAATTTCTGTGTGATATATATAAATATAATATATAATAAATATAATATATATTGTGTATACAGCGCTGTAGACCATAAAGATTTTTGGCAATGCGAAGTGGTCTTCTTTCAGACATTTTATCCTTTACGCGAACTGAACTCGGTTTGGCTCATTCGGAGGTTAGAGACTATAATGGGGCTCTTTTACAAAGAGGGTAATCCTCCACCGGAAAAGTTTTGAAAATGACATGCCTGGAAACCACAAGCAACTTTGGTACCTGAAAAGTATTTGAGAAGATCTTATATCAAAAGTTGAACTTTTCTGCTGTAGTTCACTTACGTTTTCAATACATTTTTACATAATTTTACTAGAACCAAAATTGGTACACACTGGTAAAAATAGTAAGCTTGTTTCTAGTAACAAGTGGTTTATTACTAGAAAATATGAATGAGAAATACTTTTAGAGTTAGGCAACTTAACCTCAATTAGGCTTTGATCTGACAATATTGTAACTGACATTTTGACTGAAATGAGATTATCATTGCTTCTGATACTCCTTTTTCTAATGTACAAGACAAGCTAACTCTATCTGCGATAAGTTGAGAAATAGCTGTATTACTAATGCGACAAAGTTCTAACGGCTGGTATTTGTTTACTTTTTGTAGTTTGACAAAGTCGGATTTCGATCTGTATATATATATATATATATATATATATATATATATATATATATATATATATATATATATATATATATATATATATATATATATATATATATATATGGATCCCGGATTACGGGTGTTTCATGATCGAATTGAAGGACTTGAATTAATGAGTATTCTGGACAATACGTTACTTTGTTTCTCTCTATACATCTTTATTAAGTTAGTTTGAGTACATTCCATGAGGTAATAGGACTATCTCATGAAATTTACCCAAGCCAACATAATTAAGATTTGCATAAAGAAACAAAGTAGCTTGTTGTGAAAAATACTCATTAACTTTATAATGGCGGCTTGTCACATTCTTACCCCAAGCCCTTAAATTTTAATAATTATGGCATTTTAATAAAACGATTTTAAATACCTACATCTTCTCAGCTGTTAATCTTAACAAAGGGCAAAAATAAAGATTTATTTTTGTTGTTTTTTTATTGGAGGGAGTTGAGGAATTCAAAATATGAAATTTTCAGAAGCGCGGTAATGTCAACCAGCATGAATTTAATACTTTTATTAGGATCTGGGTGTAATATGTAATAAATATAGATACCGTTGGGCAAAAAATAAACTGTATTACAGTAAACTGTATTTAGGAAATTATAAATTGGCATCTAAACAAAAACAATTTTATTTACAATGTTTACAAAAATAAAATAAAATTAATGATTTGTATTCTAAAAATTGCAAGGAGCAAAAGCCTTTTATTTGAAAGTCTAGATCGAGAATCTTAATTATACAAATGTAACGGTGCAATAGTTTCAAAAAAACTTCTTTTTTTTTGCTTGGTCATTTTGATGTCATAATCAAAGTGGATTAATCAATATATATTAATACATTTCAATCAATTTTATCACATTATATATAGAGAAGGCCATAAGCATACTGAATGGTAAAAAGGAGAGCACAAGAATGTTGCCAATATTATTTCGGGTAATATGGTATTCGTTCTATTAGGAGGTAACTCTCACTCCTCTGGCCATGAACGATAAGATATCTCTTAATGCAGCAATTTTAGCTTGCAATACAGAGAATATGTGTCCTACTGAAATTATAGTAGTAACATACTTGAGCACTCGTTTCCACCATATCCTGGAGATATAAATTCTTAATTCCCTCCTAACCATTGGAAGTTTTCTCCTAACCATTCCAAAATTTGAATACCCTTAATTTTTTAAAAATAGCACACTTTTTCTTTGTAAGTGCTACTTTCAATTTGAGCTAGGATTTTTTTTTTCATCAATGTATGCCAATGTGGACAGTTACATACTTGAGAACTTTGAATTTTAAATTTACTTTAAATTTTAATACTTTGGCCATTTACTATTTACTAATGTTAGTTTTTTTTTACTTTTTTGTTACCTACCTAAATTAAAGGGAATTAATGGGGAATGTTATGCTTTTCTCTCAATACTAAATTTGGTTCAGCAGTTTGGTCAGAATCGTTGACTGCCGATTCAAACAGACAAAACGACTGAAAAGTATAACTAAAGTTGTTGAGAATTAAATTCTCCGTTTGCATTACGCCATTTTTTATTTGTTCATTCCTCTGCATAGATACAAGCAAACAACTATAAATAGCCATAACGCTGATTTTTCTCTATGTAGGTTATTTCATAGTCTCATCATGTCTGACGTCAAAATCAGTAATGTCGCACCCATTGAGAGCTTTCAGAAACAATAAATTGTTTTTCCCTTCTTTATGCATGTTGAAATTATAAACTTGCAGCACAGAGGAAAACCAGCGCTACGACTGCTTATAACTTTTCGCGTGTTTCAAGAAATGAGCAAATTTAAAACAGCCCAAATAACTCTACAACTTTAGCTATTTGGCATTTTTCATTTGAAATAACCGTTTTGAGTTACAGATATGTAAAACTGAGAATAACATACTTTTAAGTCATTTTGATTATTTGGACTGTTGATCCAAATTAAGTACTGAGAGAAAAGCATTCGAAGCATAACTTAATGCCCTTTAATTTACGTAGAAGTAATCTTTTCTGTTTGATGACGAAAACTGAAAAAAGTGCCAAAATTTTGGGAGGGTTTCTCTTCGCGCGCGTTTGGCGCACATTTCGCTACCATCAGCCAGACTTTGATTTCAGCCGAATGCTAGGAACAAAATGATATAGAATTCAGGAATATGCTCGACGGGTAAGCTTCAACGACAATTTACTAACTTCCAATTTAAATTTTCATGATATTTGCTGCATTTCATAATTTCTTTTACCGCTGTAACTTACCAGTCTATATCTTGGCTTGTTTTCCAACTCCGTGAGCGAACTTCTTTAATGTCTTTGTTTATTTTTTCTAACCGTTCTTCATAGTTCATCTATAGTTCTTCATTTCTCGCGTTGTCTCGTTTAGTCACTGGAATTAAGCCAGCAAGAGGCCTGTAGTAAATGTAACCAGGAGACCTAGATTTTGTATGATTAAATTAAAACGTTTGTAAGTAATATCAATTGCCATTTACCAATATCGTTGAAGTACACTTCAGTTTTGTTTTGTTTTATATTGTTTCTTTTATAATATATAGTTGTAGAATTTATTTATTTAAAATGTATGGACTTTTCAACCACCTGGGTCATATTCGCCCTACATTACTAGATAAAGAATTACAATTGGATGAAGATCGTGAGTCGCTTTCATTGCAGCCACGATAATTAATAAACAAATGCTTATAGTATAACAATGATGATTACGCATGAAAAAAAAAAACACAAGTAACAAAAAATTATGTTTTTTTTTAAATAAAAATAAATTATATAAAAAACATCAGTGACCGTTGAATAAAATTAGTTTCGTATTCTTGGCTCTAATTTCTTCTTTTTTGGTTACCTCATTATTGTTCATATATTGTGGTAAATCCTTACTTTAAAATAAAAGAACCTAAGACTTTAATAGAAGTCAGTAATGTGTCTCTTCTTCATTAAAATGTTACTTAGCACACAAAAATATTAAGAAAAACTAATTAGGGATTGATAAATTATTTGCCACTTCTATAATTTTTTTTTATTGAAAACTAGTTTCGAATGTTATACATTCCTTTTCAGTTCTAAAAACACACAAAAAATTCAAAAATAAGCAATTAAAAATATTTCTTGTCTTAATTAAATTCATTAATGTTTTATAAGACTGATTTATATTACATCTAATTTAATATGTATAATAATACCAAACTATATTTTGAATTGCTTATTTTGAATTTTTTGTGTGTTTTTAGAACTGAAGATGAATATATAACATTCGAAACTAGTTTTCAATAAAACAAAATTATAGAAGTGGCAAATAATTTATCAATCCCTAATTAGATTGATCCTTCTATACCATGATGCGGATGTCAACTGATTACAGAGAAAAACATTGCGGTCAAGAGTGGATGATGACCGTCTTTGAATAACCGTTGATCAAGAAACAGTTCCTCCAAGTAGTCACTACCTAGTACTACTGAACACAAGATTCTTCATGGGCCAAAGGACTTTACTGGGTCTTGTTTATTTATTATTATTTCTTAACTAAAAGAAATATTCGTTTTATTTTTTTTGTTTTTGTTAAATTTTAGTAAATTTTTCTCATCAGCAAAATTATAGCTATCGGATTCCATCTGTCATATATGACCAAACATTTGCGAAAATGTACTTCATCTTTAAATCAGATTACATGTACAGGCAACCAAGTAGATCCTGTATTTTTCTTATTTATTTAAATAAGTCAGTGTTATAAGTCAGTCTGTTATGGAAATTTATGTAGTAGGTATTCTGTGGCAGTATTTGAAACTGTTACGATGTCCAAATCCTTAAACAATCAAGAAATTTGTCACATACATTGATGCGTCCGCTATTTTTCGCAATGCTTTTAGCTGCAACAACTGAATTCTCTGAATGCTGAATATTTTGACAGAGTCCCATAACTCTATCCCATACATCCAAAAAGGTTTTGCTGGTACTTTGCAGATATCTATTCAAATTCATTCCGAAATGTCATACTTGAAATTTAGCTTCTGTGTTGAACTAACAGTTTATGTTAGAAATTGAAATTAATTCATAATATAATCTGTATTTTGTGAAAACTGATTTTGCTTTAGTAATAAATATTTTATTAGTTTGTAAAATCATTCCAAAATGCTG
Organism: Rhaphigaster nebulosa; assembly: GCA_948150685.1. Classification (NCBI taxonomy): domain Eukaryota; kingdom Metazoa; phylum Arthropoda; class Insecta; order Hemiptera; family Pentatomidae; genus Rhaphigaster; species Rhaphigaster nebulosa. Next base: position 155,184,643 of record OX411306.1, read on the forward strand.
TACTTCAAATTTGCCTAAGCAAATGCTATGTGCAATACATGTTTTCATACTTAAATATTCCAACAAACCGAGCTAAGTTACTCCTGTACAAACAAAACTTCACGAAGATTCTAAACTTCTTCAAGAACTAAATCCTTCTGGCTGAGGAGAGATAAATAACTAACTCCTCCATCATACCGCTCGCTTTGAAAGGGCTTATCAAGCCATTTAAAAAGGGAGCACGTATTTCATTAGGGCTTAATTCCTTTCTGGTTATCATCTGAGTACTTACTTTTCACCTTCACGCCTAAGACCTCAGAATTTTAATGCCTTTGTTGAAGAAAGTTTTCTTAGAAGAGCTTGGGATGACTTAAGTTCTTCCCTTTTTGGCTTGGATCAAAGCCCATTAACCTTATCTCATTGTGAGGTGAAATAGCATTAAAATCGGATCAATAAATTAAAGATATTTATTCAATCAATTAAACTCTTGAAAGCCGGGGATTGAGGAGTGGGAACTTCGAAACAGGTTGTAAGCAATTAGCGTAATTTGAAACCCCATTTTTACAGACTTTTTTGAAAAATCGTATAATCTTTAACATACCAACAAAGACTTTTAGTCAAAAGATTTGTGCGAGAAACAATTAATTGTGAACATGGATAAAATAAAATAAAATTCAAGTTATTCTGATAGCGAAACGAATAGTGGACTGTGATATTATATTATACTCGTATAACTACGACAAACTCAGAAATTGAATAAAAATCGGAATACATATATATCAACATCATGTCGACATCCTAACTGAAATTAACATTTGAAGAGGATCTAAATATCCCCCACTTACGGCATTTTTGTTTTATTTGAGAACTAATCCATGTGTTTTTTGTCTATAGTTTTAATAGTTTTAATCTGCTATCTGGAATATTATATACAAACAAATTATATTTCAATACAAAAACATTATGTTAACAGGGAAATTAATTTTTTTTATTAATGCCAAATATTTGAATTGTTGAGTTGGATCACTTTTTGGAGGATATTTAAAATAACATTTTAATTATGTTATTTTGGGTCGCCTTAAACTATTACGCTTTGCCCTGGACTGTTTTTTATTGTTTACCGATATTTGATCTCAATGACTAATGTGGTTTATTAAATCAACAAACAATCTGAACAAAAATGTTTTAAATATCACCTACCATATTATGTTTTTAATTTTATTTAGGTCTAAAATAGGATTAAACGAAGCAAAAATTATGATACAATGATTAATTATGTATATCAATGAACTATTTACATTTTAATTCGTTCTACAGAAATCGGTTCAGATTTCCATAGTGACAATGTAAGTTTTTTTCTTAAAAAGATGGGCGTCTCAAGTTGAGAGAAAGACGAAGCGACTTTCTGATTGCACTTTTTTTTTTTATTCTGCCGAAAAATGGGTGATGGCAAGTTGAAATGCCATTTTTTTCACGTCTTTTACCATAAGTTCATGATACGATTTTTACCCCATATTTTAACAATATTCGAATTATTATAAATTTATCAAATAGGCCGTCCTCCTAATGGCTCCTCAAAAATTGTTGGAAGTTCATCTCCGGTTCTTTTTATTTAGTCTTTAATTGCAGATCTTATGACTTAAAATGAAAAGCAACTAGGAAGGAATTACGCAAACCTCGAAACTAATTAAGTGTACCTACCAATACGTATACCCAGTATACCTATAGGTATATAGGTACCTATACCTATAAGTATACCTACTACAGTTACTATAAATGCCTCAAATGAAAATAAACTATCACTTTACCTTCATTACACAAACAAAAAATGAAAAATGGTTACTAATATACCGTTTTCGAGAATCATATTCATATAACAAAGGTAACAAAATATAACCCCATCGATCTTTCACACATACCTATTGAATGAAAATGCTTCTTTTCGATGTTGGTCATTGAATAGCAGTGTTAATCAGGGAGCAACTGTGTTATACGATATTATGAACTTAGAAGATATTTGGGCCTCCTACCTTAATTACTATAAACGAGTCCAAATAGCAAACAAATTTCTAATAAAAATAAGGTAAGTTTATCTTAAGACCTTTAAAGATATATGTCCTGAAGAACACTGTCCCAATGTAAAGCGATGTACGGGAAGGAGCCTAATTTTTATGACAATATAAAATTTTAATGTTATAATTAAATCAAATTATAATATTATGAAATTAATTTAATTCATTTAAAACTTATAATTGTACATAGCAACTATTACAAGTTTTAATCAAGTTCATAAAATAATTAAAATATCGACATTCAAAATAATACAAGATTAAAAAAATAATATTTAAAAAAATATATGGATCGAATTTTGGATAATGTATAATAATTCATTGATAAGGGTTGCTAAACTGGTGTTAATTATCTCAATGATACAAATTGTATATATAAGCTGATAGATTGTATTTTTTAACGTTTTTTATGCTTTTCTCTCAGCTTTGATCAGGATTTCTGCTTCAATGAATTCACAAAAATGATGAAAATTCACACCAGCTTAAAAAAATCAAAATTATTTTTCATCTCCCATCACAAAAAATAGAGAAAAAAAGATAATTAATCGATATTTTTAAATCGCTATGTTAAAAATTCTATAAGTTTATAACATAACATTTTTGAAAACATAAATTTTCTCTACATTTCCCGAGCTTGTCAGTGGATGGAAGAAATGTATTTATTGAAACGGCTACAAATAAAAAAAAGTCAATAAAAAAAGGCATGGTATGGGTATATAAAGGATATTCCCTTTGACAAACCAACATTTTATTCTCTTTGTGCTGTTACAGTTGTTTTAATTTAAAGTTTATATTTCACGATTTTGTTAAAAAGTGCTTTCAGAATACGAAATAAACTGGAAATAAATAATTTACCTGGCAACGTGAAAAACTAAATTATTAACAGAACGGACTGTTTTTCTTTTCCCATTTGAATTAAAATAAATTTAAGGAATCATAATCGGATGCCAAGGTTTTGACAGTCGTTCATTTGTTGCGTCCTTTAATTTTACTTATAAAATATCGTTCATTCTTATTCTTGTCCATTTATAATTGAATCTAAAGATTTCAACAAATCGAAAGAAAAAAGTTTTTCAAACATTTTAATTTGAAAATTAAAAGAAAAAGATAAAGGCAACGAAACTTGTCTTAAAGAATATTCAATTTATTTTACATAAACACGAAATCAACAACAGAAGAAATATAAAATGTCGTACTTTTTGAAAGATACTTTTAAATAACTTCTAATTTTACCTGACGTTTTTATGTTCATTTACATACTTCCTATATTTGGGAATGTGAGTATTGAGAAAATACAGGTATTACATACTTTTGTATAATGTAAATCAAAATGTTAAAAATTAAAAAAAAAACACACTCACGCTGGAAATAGATGTGGATATATATTTCCAGCATATCAACGCTCTATGCCTATAAAATAAAACAAAATTTTTGTTAATGTATTTATTGTATGTTGCAGCGGAAGACGCAGACACTGGAGATTCCGGGATATGCGGCACAATCCTCACAGGGCTGTCTTGGGTCCTTGTAATCTTCACTTTACCATTCTCCCTCTTCGTATGCTTCAAGGCAAGTATATTTATTTTTTAAATGCAATTTTTCTTAATTTTTAATTATTATCAATGTTTTATTGCTATCAATTATTATACTGTTACTATTTATGATATAAGCTTTATTATGCACTTTATTATGCAGATCAAAAATTGCTCAATTCCATTAATGACATCTGCTTTGGTGTGGTTAGAAGCTTGCATAGTTAAGGGCTAAGGGTGTCCTTTTAGATTATTCAACAGACAATCTACCAAACTTCGGAGTTAATAGTCCAGGCGAGACTTTGATAAAATATTGATAATACAGGTAATTTCCAAAACTATTTGAGGTGGCCACATTCAGCAACCAAAATTGCATAGTATCCGATACATAATACAATATAACGAAACCATGTCCAACTTTTCAGAACTTCCTCCCAACATAGATTAAGCTCTAGGCAAATTAAACTATCTAAAATAAACATTTGATGGAATTTCCGATTTTATATTTCGAATAATTTAAATGTGTATGACATTTCATAATATAATAGTAGCCATTTGCGAATGAAAAGTTTTATCAATCACATCAACAATTAATAAAATATTTGTTATGCATTATTCAACATCATGCTTCCATTCCATGTTTCGGAAACGTTACATAATCTATTTTATTTTTGAGATAAACTATTTTTATGCCAATTACTGCAATATGCAACATTTATGGTAATTAAGTAATTCCCATATGTGAAGAAAACCACTGGACCAATCAACGACCTCCTTTTAAAATCATGGGTTGTGAAGAAATTACCCATCGGTAGAACTATATTTTATATATCAAATATTTTATATCAAATATAACTATATACTTTTTGACAGGCTACGAATAAGATTACATTCGTTCATGATTTATGAATGTTATTCTGAAAACTTGGTATATCATGAGATGTTTTTTCCGTTATGTATTTTAGATTATTTATCGAAAATGGCTTTTTCAATAAATCATTTTTTCAGATATTATTCATCAATATTGCCTTATTTTTTTGTTTAAATCAGCAAAAATCATTTATTTTAATTTCTACAAATTATAATAATTAGTTAGCAAATAAAATATTGTAAAATTGTGTATTGCTAGTCTTATTGTGTGAAATTGAGAAAACACGAATAATATTTATGATTATTCTGTTTGTGAGGACGTGAATAGGAGGATGCTGAGAACCATTTGAATAAAACATGACTGAGAAAGAGAATTCTTTCTATTTATCATTCTCTTTTTTCATTTCTTCTATAACTTTTTGTAGAGGTTCTGAAGTGCAGTATTTTTATTGTGAAACATTTCATGTTTAGTCCTCATTGCGAATTCAGAGAGAAATAAATACACCTTTGCTTCAGATCAGCTCGGGCAATAAAATAAAAATTGAAACTTTTTGCAACAATATAAGTACCTAATCTTATTCTCAAGCTATAAAATTAGTCATTAAAACATTATGTGATAATGTCCTAAGCTTAGAACATATTGTGGATGGTTTCTGTGTATAGCGTAGGTATCTTAATCTATAATAAATTTGGAGAAAAACCTGGTGGATGCGCTTGAATATTTGGCCACTCCACCTCTCTTGCTTAACAGCGCTTCAAAAAAATAAAAAAGAATCTTATGAAGTACTGAGACCAAATCCCTTCAGTGGTTTTAAAGAATTTTTGAGCAGTATTTATTTTTTCATTAATATTATTTCTGTATCATCTGGTTTTGGTTGGAAAATCTTATTAATATGAATAAAGAAACGTTAATAAATATTTTATTGAATGTAACTGGTTTACACTTAGAGTCGTGTTATTTGAGAATGGAGTGGGGGTATTTGGAAACTATGAATAAAAATAGCCTTTACTTTTGTTTAGTTCTTTTAATTGTAAGGATTTCATTATTTTTGTTGCTGTCAATGCACGTAAATTTATCCTATTTGTTCTATTTCCCTAGTACATTATTAATAGGAATGTTGATAGGAAGGAAAATTTGCCAGGTACCAGGAGGGACAAAGCGGCATATTTAAACCTTGCCATGGTTTTTTCAAATTATCCGGCATCTCTGAGGGCCAGAACTTTAACATAGAATTGATATAAATACAATCCTAAGGATAAAGATTTCATTAACTGGAAAGCCAGGAAAATTCTGGGGATTTACCCTCATAAAACAGAAATCTTAAGCCTGAGAAGTCGCGTTAGAACAAGGAAAACTCTACAGAGAAGGTTTGGGATAAAGAAATATCTGAAAAATGTTCTGAGATGAAAGGGGCAGGCTATCGAGGAGGGCTGGAGGAGAAAAATTGAACTTCACTTGAACGAGAGAACCCGAAAGAAGATCAGGTGAGAAGGCGGAGCAAGAAGCTATACCCAGAAGAAGAGATCGAGAAGCCGTATTGAGAGTCGGGGATGACAGCTGGTCTCCACAATACGAGATTTTCATGTTTAAAACCCATTATGTTTATGCAGTTCTATGTAGATTACTGTAGGCAACCATTTAACGAATAAAAGTATTCTCGACCGCATCTCTCCATTTAACATTCTCATAGCAAGTTTATAAAATGAAATAAAGTAATTTTTAGATCTGGAGTCTGATTTTATAGATGAACCTTCATGCCACCATATATTTTATTTTAATATGCAACATAAGACCTTTGGAAAGATTATCCAATGGTAAATACTTTGGTTTAATCAGGTATATAAAAAAAAAAAAACCAACAGCCAGAAACATGGCATTACAGAACTTATACTTATTGTTAAAATCTTCATATGGTTTAATTTGTTTCTACATATTTCTTTATATACGTATGTTTCTAAAGAAATCTAACTTCTATAGTTTTCTTCCAAATACGAAGTAAAACAAAGAGAAGTAAACTAATGGGCCATTAGTGCATGCCCCATACTCACCATGGATGTAATGCTCAACCTTAGTTTGTTATTCAAACGATCGTTTAACTTTAATATATAATAACTTTAATAATTACTTTTTAAGTAATTATTCTAGACATAAAAAATTGAAACTAACTTGATAACCAAATCAGTTGAATTCAAGCATAAGGAAGTTTAAGAAATGGAGAACAAAGCTAATGACTGTAATGGGACAGTTTTTGTCACAAAGTATCCTAAGGCGATCGCAACGGGATCATACATTACAATTTTTCTAACAGAAATCAAGGCAATGGAAGAACCTGAAAGAATTTAACACCAAAGTTGGACCTGAACATAATAGTCTCTGTCCTTGAAACACAAATGCTTTAATGCATGTGTGTAGGAAGGACACCGCCGAATTGAACTGGTTGCAGTGGAGTGAGCCTGCATAACCCCTCCCAGGCTGCCTGTGCTCTCACAAGCAATAAATATCTGTAAAAAGACCACATTGCGTCGCCAAAGATGTTCATGTTCTGTAGTGCCTAATAGAATAAGAGATTTAGTTTTTTTAAATCACGACACAAGTTCTTAATTATCGTCAATTATTAAAAGGTCAAAAATTATTTTTTATATAAGATTGTGATTTCTGATTTAGCAGTTGTTTAATGGGTACAACGTCATTATGTACTCAAAATTAGAGAGTTAACCTACGGATTCACACATTGTTAAAGTCAGATTGTGAAATTTGATTTATTGAATCTAGCCACCAACATATAAGTTATATTATAAATGTGTTTTAGAGTTTGCCAATCAAATAGAAATCTGAATCTGAATTTTTTTTTAAATATTGTTTTTCGAATCGTGATTTTCTGTGAGAAACCTTTGTGATATTCGTTTGTGATGGAAAAGGGATAAAAAAAAGAAAATGAGAAACCACCTTTAAAAAGAAAAAACAGTGGAAAGGAAGATTGGTTTGAACCCTGGAAATAAAACGGGGCCAGCCCCAGGCTCGCGAGGGGAAGAGTGAGGGGGGATGGGGAGGTTCAACAGATTTTTAATGAAGGTTTTTTTTTTCATTTACAATTTTTTTTTTGTAATAGCTTCTAACTATTGATCTATTTCGACAAATATCAACTGAGAAAATGACTAATATTGATTTGTTAGTGCCATTAAGTAAAAACATTTGTATAATCCTAATCTGTTAACAGTGATATCGGATGACTAACCTTGAAATATCATACAGTTTTTAAAAGTTATAGCTCTTTTAATTCTTCCCTTCAATTAATTCAAGATTTTTCCGAAGATATGTCGTGTTTTCATTAATATTTTATTCCGAAATTTATCTCCATCTAATTTATTCATACATTTTTACAGGTAGACACAGAAATACAATTTTTAAGCCAAATTTTGGTTTATTAGTATCATAATAACTAACGAACATTGCCATATCCAAGAGTTTACCCAGCATATAAAATCTACAACCATAATTATAGAAAAAATATCATATTACGACTTGCATAATTTGCTAGATGACCTCAATTCTCAGAAAGGCGTGACAATGAATTATATTTGGTTCCGTATCCCTTAAATTGCGTTAATTGTTCCTTACAATACATTTAGGAACTCTCCGGAGATTTGATATTTTTCTTCTAGATTATCTTTTAAAGTAATTTATAAAATCTATTTAAATTCTAAAATGGGTTACACCACAATACGATAGTTTTTTTTTTTGTAATAAGAAGCAGAATAAGAGGCATTTATGTCCTCATTAAAATAATTGTTCTAATTATAAATGTGAATTATAATTATTCGTGAAAGTTACAAGGTTCGAAGAGAAACGTGTAGGTAAGACAGGATTTTATTCAGCAGATACAAGAGTTGTATAACGAATTATGACCAAAAATAGGACTACTATCCTTACCAGCATACAAATTTTTCTTCTCTGAAACAGCTTAGGATTTATTTGAATATATCGATGTCGTTTTTGAAAAAGGCCTAAGCGCCATTTAGCAAACTTTACAGAAAACACATGAAACAATTTTTTTCCAAATTAACATTTTTTTTTTTAAATTGTATTCTTTATTGTATTCAGTAGGAGTTTCTTAAGATAGAAAACCTTTATAATTACAATATATTTTTATGGCTTCTAGTACTGGTTAAGGCCAGAGTGACGACAGAGTCATTCCGTGCTTACGTCATCAATAGTAGATTTTTAGACCATTTTCAGTTTCTTTTCGATATACCATGAGCGGGAATCGATAAAAGTGGTGTTTACGTCCCATAATAAGTTTTAATTCAAATTTCGAATTTATAGCGCTGAAGCCTATTTCAAAAAATGATGTCGATATATACATATATTGCATTGTAATTATGTCGGTGGCAATCGAATTTTTTTTTTTCACCTCATGATATAAACTAGTATTTTTTGGAACCAATAATTTTCTTTTTCCATAGAAATTTTGTTATTAAATATTAGAATCTCAGTCAAGGGAAATGATCTTTAATTAAGAGGGAAAAAAACGGGGATTACTTGCTTTACTTTAGGGTAAAGCTTTAGAGCTTTGTAGCGAGTATTATTAAATTAAAAGGGTATTCACACAATAATAAAACTTTGTTCTTTATAAGGCGTTAATTAGACATACTGGTGAAGTTCTGATTTCATAAAAACGTTTTCAAAAGGAAAGTCTGAAAACAACACAATGACAATATATTACATAGAATTAATCTGGATGGAAGAAACTTTACACAAGCACTGTATTTTTCAGAGAAAATATTAAACGGTTTAAAGATTAACTTTTAGAATATTATTAATGACATTTAAATTAATTTGATTAAGATGAATTACGTTTCTCCGTTAAGTATACCGGTACTGAAACCAAATATTTATTTTTATTAATAATCAAACTATTACTTAAAATAAATAATAAAAAAATAAAATAAAAAGAATAAAAACCTACAATGCAATATTTATCATTAGCAATGCTATTTTCTTTTAATCCTCTTCAAAACCAATCATCTCAGAGACAATCTCTTAAAATCGATGTCACTATCCATCTAATGTGTGAAGTAATCAATAAATAATACTTAGTCAGAGATCTTGGTAATCATCATTATTTAGTATTATCGTTATTAAGTTTCATCACTGTTTATTTTATTGCTGCACACCATTTCCTTCTACCTATCTTATTATAATTTTCTTTTTAATATTACCATTTTTTTAATATTGAATACGCGAAAATGTCCAACGAAATTTGGTCGGAACTTTTAGCCGAACTAACAAAACATTCTGATGATTTTAATATGTTGACTAAGGCTCAACTATATATTATTTTTATTTAAATTGCTTCTATTAAAATTTTTATTGTACCTCTAGAATTCATTTCAATATTTGTTCAGATTATAATAGTACAATAACTTACGGACGGTATCATATTATTGGTTACCAAAAGAATATTAAATAATTTTTTAGGTTTATTAAGTACTGATTGTTATTCATCTTTATAGGTGGTACAGGAATACGAAAGGGCAGTTATCTTCAGATTGGGACGTCTCATGTCTGGTGGAGCTAAAGGACCCGGTATGTATGGTGTTAGATTCTAGACAATGTGAACTTCAATTAATTCAAAACTCTTCTTTAATTTCCTTTAGCCTATGTTACCAAGAATATACAATTTTTTTGTCAAGTTTTTTTCTGAAGCAGACATTTTTGAAGAGGTATGTATGAAGAATATGCGATTAGGTTAAAAAAAAATATCTGTTAATGATTTTTTTCTTCTAGTATTTTATTAAATTTGGTGCATTGTCAACACTTAATTCTAAAATGAGATGATTTAGATATAATTTATATACTCCTAAAAATAATCCAACATAGGTAAAGCTTGATTTGTCCCTTCAATATCTGTAGATATTATACTGCATTTGTGATCAGTAAACTGGATCTGCAGGTTTTGCCAATGAAGGAATTAAAGTTGTTTACACAAGAAACATAGAAAAATTTATGTAAAAAATATAAGATAGTGTAATCATGCTTTTTGGAATAACAATTTTTTGTTTTCCAAAAAATAATTTTTTGTTACTTTTCTAATTGTCAATGCTGGCTTTTAAAGGTGAGAGTTTAGATAAAAAGAACGTGCATACACCTGATTTTCTTCTGCAAATACTTTACTGCTCCAGGAGATGGTAGATGGCAGGTATGATAATAGAACTGCACTGAAGAAAAACTTTTCATCAAAACTAGAAAAGTTTTGTCGCGAATTGAAAAGTAACATCTTTTGATTTAGGTTTAGCTTCTTGAGTGTGAAATAGGCTCTAAAAATTCCTAGCTCAATATGGTTCCGAGCTAAAACTATTTTCCAAACAGCCGTGAATACGAAAGAATATGATTGACATCTAGTTAGAATCTGAAAACTAAATAAGACAGGTTTAATGATGTAGTTAAGAGATTTTGAAATAATGAACTATGCGAGACAGAATGAATTGAATAGTCCTATTATCGTTCTGAGATTTGGTTCATTTATCATTCCGAATATATGTATAATATGTGAAACAAAGATTAATTTTAGTATATTTCATTAATTAGAAACAATTTTTAAAGTAATCAAGGAGAGCATGGTTCGTGTATCGGGAAAGGCCTGCGCTAGCGCTACAATGAACAAGAAACAATGAAGGTGAAAATTATAAAAGTACACAAAATGGCAGTGTTTAAATAATAAAGTGAAAAAAACAACACAAATTATTGATATAAAAGAAATGAAGATCTAACATCTGAATAACTTGGCAGACGTTTTTCTGTTACTTTTATTCCTTTATCTTTACATGTTTACCTAACTTTATTGCTTTTACTCCATTATTATTACAATTACTCTCTGTATTTCCTACATCAATGTTGCCTATTTCTTCTACCATTATTCGTAATTCATTGTATATATATTTCATTTCAAATGATAAATATTTTCACTTTTAATCAACATCACTCCTTTGTTTATTCTGCTACTTTTACTCCTGGTTAATTTTTACCTTTACACGTTTTTCTATTTCTTTTTATCTATCAGATAAATCAATCTATTCAGATGCTAGAGTTTTTCATTTATTTTATATCGATATTTTTTTTTTCTTTTTACTATTTATGTAATGCCATTTTCTTCACTTCTATCATTATCACCTTCGTTTTATCTTGTTCTTTGTTGTCCTTAAAGAAGTTAGGATTGATGTGTGTATAATATCAACTTCTTGTTAATATTTTGATCAGATCATTGTAGGTAATAATTCCCAATGCTATATCTCTGCATGGAAACCTAGTGTTTCATGAATTTTGTTGTTTATATAAAGGAGGTTTACAAAGATCAAATCGACGGTTTGGAGGATAAATTTAAGAGAAGAGAGCTGGGAGACAGAGGAAAAGGAAAATCAGAGCAAATTGGGAGGTTATTCACGTTCGGCGGGAGATTAGCAATGGCTGCGAGAAAAATGGAAAACAAACTGTCACTGAGAGGCACTATTTACTCCTTCTCCTTGTTAATCTTTCTTTATATCTTTTGACAAGCTAACTTCTATCCCAATGTTAATCTTATATCTGTAATCTTGTGCTTCTAAACAAACAACAAAAATTTTAATGTCTTGGTGGGGTAATTATGTTTAACTTTAGCATATTTAAGTAAAAAAAAAAAAAAAAAAAAAAAGAAAAAGAAAAATATATAAACCTAAACTTATAACTTCGGTAAAGTAGGCTTATTATTATTATTTATTTTTTTTGCAAAGTCTTGAGAGATCTTGCTGCTGAAACTGTGTCAATAAGGGGACGTGAACTGCATATTTTTTAATTGGAATTTCTTCAGACAAGCAGATGGTCAAAGCCCATCTGCCCTTAATTATATTCTAGAAAATGAAAAATAAATTATTTTAGAATTATTCTGATATATATTTTCTACTTGTGCATTAAAGGATAAATTTTTTTTACTATTGTTTATATGTACTTATATACATACATATATATATATATATATATATATATATATATATATATATATATATATATATATATATATATAAACAGTAGTAAAGAAAATTTATCGTTTAATGTCCAAGTAGAAAACAAGAAGCCTGTATATAGAAGTACAATGGTGATTTAATATCTTGATGTCTAAACGAAATTGTTGATTGTTGGCAGCGAAATGTCTTATGCTAGTAAAATATAATCAGCTGTCAGGAAAGGCTTACAGAAGAAATTGTAAATGGTTTCACAGCTTTATGAATTGTTCATGACAAATTGATTGATATAAGGGCATTAATTTATTTAGTTTTTAGTCTTTCCAGTCTAAGTAAATTTCAAAATTTTCAGGGATCTCTACTAAGGAGAGTGCTAATGTACGGATCATAGAGTCTAATGTATGGGGGATTATTTCTCTTTGGTTATTGATATCACTACATAATGATTGCTATTGAAATATTTATAACTGCTCGTTCAAGCATATTTACGGAAGTTGTTAAAATTTTCCTATTTAAAAATTGAAATTTTTTTCGGTTATTTGAAATATTAAAAAATAAAAAACTGGATCGGTACAGAAGGGTCTTTTGATCAGTAGATACGTGCTATGGATGTGTTGTTTCTTGACCGGCAGTTATGTAAGATGATGATTCCAGCAACACAACCATCTAAGCACATTATAGAGGCCGGGTGTGCCCCAGAAAATTCTCTTGGCAGGAAATAAATTTTATTTTTACATTCTCAAATCCGTTTGGAGTCCAGCCTTACTCACTGAGCTATCCCACTCCTATTTGAAAGATAAAAAAAAGAACAGAAATGTTTAGTTTAAATTAAAAAATAAATAATCAACAATAATCATGTAAAATTTTCAATGAGTGTTCTACGACTAAAACAGTTAACTTAATTTAAAAAAAGATTACCGCTTTTATATATAATTTCCAGTGATTAAAATTGTCCACAACAAATAAAAAAGGATAAAATATTTAAAATACTCTTTTGGTATTAATAGAGTATAAATGTAACTTTGTTAAAAATAAGCAAACGTTTCGTTGGACCAGATTTTTTACGTACCCTAACGATGGCTTGAAATATCAGATGTCATTGAAGAAGAGCTCTTTTATCTCGGATTTCTATGGTTTGGTCTTGAGGAAGTTTACTTGATGATCCAATTAACTTTTTCCCAATACTTTATGCTCAATATTATCGTAAGCAATTACCTTAGTTCGTGTGAACTTTCTGCGATACCCTCTTTCCATATATGTTAAGATTAAACAGTAGTAAAATCGTAAGAATGATAAAATTGTTATATTCGGTCATCAAATCATTTTTAAGTGATCACTATTTGGCAATGAAGGTTTCCTAAGAACTTTCGGGTCCCATAGAATTCACATGAGTTGTATGAGCCGCAAATGCGCGGTACTACCCGCTGTATTAAAAAAATTATTATATGTCCGACCCTGCCGTATGGCGCGCTATTATTATCACTCGTTGCAAAGTCGATAGTTACAACAATTTCAAAATGAAATATTGCGAAGAATATTAAATGGAACTTCATTGAAAAGATTTAGAATATTGAGGATCTATGAAGAATTTAAAAGCCAAGAGTTGTAGATATTCAGCAATAACTAACAGACAGGGATAATAGTAAAACAGATAATGAATCGCATATGCAGTGAGCTTATACCTTCTGGATTGCAACAATTATTTGAAAGTTAAATTTTAGTTTTAGTTTTGTAAGTTCGATACAATTTTAAAATGAGCACCATCACCTAATTAAAAAATTAAAATAAAAAATATGAAAATGAACAGAAATTGAACATTCAATAAAGACCTTATTAAAGCGTATATTTACAGAAAAAGTAGAATCAATCTATCAGGCAATAAAGTTATCAAAAGCATAATAATGAGAGGCTATGAAAAAAAAAAATTGAAGATTCTATAAATAAGTCTCAGACTACATTACACAAAAGAAAACCGGATAAAAATGGTTCCCACTTAATCAAGAATAATTAAGGAAACCAGCTACAATAAATTATAAAATTTTGCTACCTCAGACTTCGGAACAGGTTAACAGATTATTAAACCCTATTAACTTTCTTAGGAATATTAATAAAAATATTTTTATTTAAATAATTTATATTAATGTATACAAACATTTTTATTTGTGACACGATGTATAACTAATAACACATGTTAAGAGCATTCAACTTATTTCATGTTATGAATAACAAAGGTATAGCAGGCCTAGAAAAAGAATAGGTAAAAAAGTCACTAATTATAATTCCGGTAGTAACTACCTTCGAGAATTTCAATGCAGAAAATTTAACTATTTTTATAGTTAGTGCTTAGTTATAATTAATTTTTAATTAATCATTTTATAGATTCCGCTCCACTGAAAATTAATGTTAAAAAGTTTGCGGAAATTGAGGCGGAAATCGGAATCATTAAAACTTTCTTTTGTTCAATCTTTATCATTGTTCTCTATAAAATAAGGAAAAATCAATCTTTGATTCGTTTTAAAATAATTCTTGATTTTGAAGATGATTGTAGTTTATAGAATAAATTGCAGCAATAGCGATATAATGTACAAAGTACAATGTACAAAATGCAACAATACAATACAACGTACAAACAATACAATCTACAAAACTTACTAAAAAATTTCATAGTAGAATCAAGCACATCAGTAATTTTAAAAATAAAAATATTACAGCTTTGGCCTATTATAGCATTCTAAGTGATTATAAATTTGATTTTGATATTCAAAATCTAAAATGTAGGTTTAGGAAATGTAAGACCTTCATCTTATTTGCAATGCGGAGGTTTTAGAAATTGTGCTGGATTTACGTACCTACTTAAGGACCGTAATTAAATTCCTCTGGTAAGATTGACCCAGATATATCCCACAGGATTTCTAAAGCCCATCAACTTTATAACCAGATCTGCAATAGTATAATTTATAAATTTCCTACGAAAATGTAGGAAATTTTCCTAAAATGTTGGAAAATAAAAATAGAAAAGCAATGGAAGCAATATACATTAAAAAAAAACACATTGATAATGCAGTTAATATTAAGACAGATAGAGTAAATTTAAATAGCCATTCTACAGATATTATCAATTAAATAATTAGAATAATCAAAAATAACTTATAATTATTAATAGTAAGGTAAAATGGGATAAGTATGTAATTGTGCCGTTAAATCTATATCCTGAACTTGTGATTACGGCCTTTATGGGATGAATGAAGTTTAATTTATCAGATTATTAGATTTATCACAAATCAGCCACGAGAGTTCGCTAAGGTGAAGTGTAACGAGTTGTAAAAATATCAATTCCAACCTGTTGATAAAGTTGAATCTTTCAATTTAAGCTGAACAGCTGTATCGGTGTTTGTCCACCACTAGGCCTAATTTTTCTTATTAATTTTTGCGGTATGTGGAATCTTCAGAAGCTGTTATTAAAAATATTTTGTGATTTACATTTATCGTTGACAGTTTTTAAGTGCTCGTGAGTTTTGTCCCGGCAAAACATGACAGTAAAGGTAAGTGCAAACCTCTCCTGCAGGACAAGTTAACTTACCCCAACTGTCATGTTTTGCCGGGGCAACTCCGGACGAGCGCATTGAAGTAAAATCCTTTTTTTCAATACATTTATTAAATTATATTTCTCAATTCTTTTCATAATTGTCACTGAAGATTGTAAAACGTGATTCTTAGACAATTTTAAACTTTTGTCGATCATTGCGACAGTGTAATAAATCTTCGAAAACAAACTATATTATACTTGTCTCACAACCGCTACTGCTTGAATAATGAGGCTTTCAGATACCTTGTACGCACTTGCCCCTAAGTTCTACTATACTATTGTGAATATTGTTTAGCTTTTTTTTTTTATATAATAGAATAAAGGTGCTTACCTGCGTCTAAGTAAATGATTTTTTTTAATAAAGACTGCTTTTAAACACGATAAAAAAAGAAATCTTTCTTATTATTATCAACGAGAATAATTTTCAAATGTCTGTTGCCATAACTATGTTGTGGTTGGTGGACTGTAGACCCGGTCGAGAACGGAACACAATGGTTAATTGCTTTTGATAAAGGAAACACGGGGGAATTCTAGCCTACAATTACAAACTGTTAAGGTTTGAAGACTAGCCACCGCAAACAGAGTTATATTGTCCTTCTACACTGTCCTTCTACAATTTCCTTCTACAATTTACCTTAGAGAACCTCCATCAGTTTGTCTCATCCGGTTCCAGCAGTGCAAGGGAAATCTATAACGGACTGTTCATTCTGAATTTTAAGTTCACCAGACATTCAAAATTATTCCTCCCTAGAGATCCAACTATAATGAGCAGCTCTATTGAAATCATCACCTCTATCTAAATATAGAGTAGACAAATATTTTCGCAGATGGATCTTCCTTCCTATGCTTAGCATCTCAATATTGTACGCTATTCCAAGGATGTAACATCGGCATGGAACCGCTTCATAATTATGAGGGTGTAGTAGCTTGTTAGTGTCATATACCAGAATGTATATAATCTACTTAAACCTTGGTGAATACCAACATGTGTTTGATTTCTTGTCTTAATTAAATTCATAATTCATAAATGTTTTATAATACTAATTTATATTACACTTAATTTAATATTTACCAAACTGTATTAAGAATTTCTTATTTTCGAATTTTTGTGTTTTTAGAACTAAAGGTAACATTCGAAACTAGTTTTCAATAAAAACTAAATTATAGATTTGGCAAATAATTTATCAAACCCCAATTAGAATGTTTTATTGGCTGACCGCCCGTTAATTGTCTTCTTCACGGTATGAGGGCTAAATTATATTTTTCTATTAAACTATGAAAATAAATATCAAAGGTCTTATTCAATTACAGTTGATCCTATTGTGATCTATTTCCCTCACAAAACCAAAAGGAGGAAATTAGAATTTTGGGGTTGATTTGAGGCTAACAATACCACAGGCATTTCAAAGCAAAAAAACAAAACAAATGGGGCTCTGAACTCCTTGGGAGACCTGCACTTCAATGTAAATATAAAAAGAATCAAACTTGCGTTTTTTAAAAAATCACTGTATGAGGGAGAATGACAAATGGCGTGATTCGAACACTTGAACTAACACAAACTTGAGAAAATTCGCAGAGGAAGTTTATTGTAACTCAGGTTACCCTCAGTTTCGCTGGAAGCTACTGCAGTGTTAACAGCCTGAAATATAATTGCATGAATTTTGGTTATGCTTTGGCGGGCTTTTTCAAAAAATCTGAGGGAAATAGATTGAACCTCGGACCGAAGCACTAAAGGTAATTGTTATTATAGTAAGCAATTAGTCTCACTATCCATTCTAAAATTCAATATATTGCAACTTATCAGAGGTACTAGAAAAAAAAGTAAGTTAATAATTGCAGAAATGGAGAACTTATTCGCCTTCAACGTTACCATGTTATGGGACACGAGGGACATAGATTTCGACGTTTTGAATTTAAATGTAACCATGAAAACAAATCAATAGCCATGGGAAAACTACTTTAAATTTAAGATGAAAGTATCTTGAAGCTACTTGTTACAGTCGGGGTACAAGAAATTTCATGTAGAAACCACAATCGGTTTGGGACACACTTCGTATGTAAAGGTAGAATGAACGGTACATATTTTGTGCTTAGTAAATTATAAAATTCATAAACATCAAATAAGTTCAAAAAAATCAACCAACGAATTTTTCAAACGCACCACTTTTAAATTTGATTAAATTACTTTTCTTTTTCTCATCTTAAGGTCCATAGCATGGTGCAGTTACTGAATTCTTTAGCCATAAGAGAAACCCGATGCATAATTTTGTCTGTTTGAAACTTTAAACGAGTTTCCTAACTCCTTTGTGTTCTTAGTTCAACACAAGGCTCCCAAACTTATTTACATTGCACTACATGGATTCCTAAAGTTATTTAACTTATCTCTCTTTTTTCAAAATGAAGATTACCTAGCATCTGCTAATTAAAAAAGTGTTGATAAAATTATAATTAATTAAGATACTGTTTGATTTCATTATATAAGAGCTACCTTGTCCAACTATTGAATATACGAAAATGGATTTTCATTTTCTTCTCTTTAAAACGCGCTAGTTGAGGCATGCATTGTGTCAACGCCTAGAAAAGGTACAAGACGTCAACCTTTGAAGATTATTAATTCAAGACTTTGCCACAAAGTGTGCCTCGACTAAAACGTTTCAAATTGACGAATATGAAAATCCCATTTTTGCATATTCGATATTTGGACATGGTAAGTATATGTGTCCAAGCTATCCCATCGTATGGATTATTTATTTATATTAAAGTTTATTATTTATTAAAATTAGTAAAGTTTTATAACGACTCTAAAATAGGTAAATAACTTACCTTTAGCCATTAGCAGGGAACAACAACTATAAATGCGTATATTGGGTACAATCGCTTCTCAGACAGGAACCTCACTTTTTTGTTATGATCTACGATTTTTATTTTTAATTGAATTACTCACTTGACCCCAGCTGATTAAATATTGTTTGAACCATCTAGCACTACATTATTTAGGCACAGAATAACAAAGCTTTAATAAAGTTCACAAAAATTGCAGAAACATTGGAAATATAAGCGGCCTTACGGACATTACAAAAAGTAATACAAATTTCAATTACAAAATATTTATTGTATATATGCTCAAAGAACTAAACTATTTAGAGCAAAGGAGTGGGATATATCAAAAAAATATCATATGAAACAAGTCGAAATATTATAGTGCATAAGAAAAGAAGTAAAAATGAAAATTTCCATCTGTGAAGCGGGTAGATTTATTTACGTTTCAGGAAAAAACCGTCTTAGAGGCGGGATATGTTCCTCAAAACACCGAATGACATGAGAACTGCCCTAGAACACTCATTTCACGTAATGCTAATCCACAACTCCTGGCATTTCGGCGGGAAATGAATTTTCACCCTCCAGTGGACAAAATATATCCATACTAAGCGTTAAAGTTTGTTTTTGTTTTTTTTGTCAGATTGCCTGATTTTCGTTGTTAAATTATAATAAAGTTTTGATAAAACGACGATTGAAGGCATCATTCCATCAGAAGATGCATGCACTTTTTCACTTTGAAAAATCCATTAGTTGATTTTTTAAAAATTATTAGGTGTTTATGAATTTTATAATTTAATATGTATAAAATATACACATTCATGTATATGACACTGCCAAGCTCTCACTCTCATAATTATGAAACGGTTCCATGCCGACGTCCTTGGAATAGCGTGCAATATTGAGATGCTAAGCCTAGGAACGTAGATCCATCTACGAAATTACCTATCTACTCTATATTTAGATAGAGATGATGATTTCAATAGAGCTACTCATTATAGTTGAATCTCTAGGGAGGAATAATTTTGAATGTCTGGTGAACTAAAAATACAGAATGAACAGTCCGTTATAGATTTCCCTTGCACTCCTGGAACCGGATGAGACAAACTGATGGAGGTTCTCTAAGGTTGCGATTCTCCTTTTAGCTGCCCACATGACGCCGTAAGAGTACTGTTGAGCCTCTCTACACTTGGTAATGCCTTCATTACTTTTAGCACATCATTAAGTTAAAGAGAAGGCAACTGAGTGCTGCACTCAGGGACAATCTCCGTCTTTTTTACGAAAAATCGAGGATCCAGAAGTAATAAGGAATTCTAGTCAGTCTTTGGAGTGAAAGGACATTATTTAAAAAGAAAAGCTTAACATCAACTCCATAATCCAAGTGCTTGTGGATTAGCATTCGCAGCAAATTGTATTGTAAGCTGCTTTAACCGAGGAGAACTAGCTACATAAAGTGAGACGCTAGAATTCACGTATGAGATTTTCTCTGAATCTCTGCGTTTTGCAAACAAGTTTCAATTTCTAAACACTAAATAAAATTATTATAAGTTTGTTTTTTTTATCACAAAACTACACTGATTTCAAAAGCATGTTGTTAATTGTATAATTTATTATATCCAGAAAATTAACCCTTTAGACTTCACACTTTTTATTATTCCTTTATATTGTGATGTTTCGAGACGTTAGTTTCATTATCAATTTGAATTTCTTGTTATGACCCTTCTTATTTTCTAATTGTAAGATTTTTTCATCACAAAACGACACTGGTTTCAAAGGGTTGCAGTTATTTGTAAAATTTATTATACCAAGTAATTTAAACCTATATACTTCACACTTTTTATTTTTCCTTTACTTACCGACATTTTCGATACAGAAACCTTATAATTGAAAGATTATGAAAAATATAAAAGCCAAATTGAGTAATTCAATTTTAAAATGAGCCAGACGGATCGAAACGTCATTATGCTACAGAAAAATAATAAGTGTGACATATAAAAGATTAAATTCCTTGATATTAATATATTATAAATTATACAAATAAAATTATTAAATTTATTAAGGGTAAAGGAATAATTAAAAACTAAAATAAAGAAATAAAAAAACATATAATTAAAATGCTACAATAAAACATCTTTAGCAAGCAATGGATGTCTTGCACATTTTGCCTTTCCTTTTACCACGAGTAGATGTACCATAATGTTGTGCGACCATATACAATATATTGTTCTTATCTATATATTTACAAAAAAAAAAGTATGATGTAAAATATTCATCGCATGAATAAAATGTTTTAAAAAACAAAAACCAGAAATAATGTACTAGAACTGACGTCTGAGATTAAATTTCACAGCTAAGACCGAAGGCGTTCCACGTTTATGAGAGAACATCTCACGATTTGTGAAACCTCTTATTAAAAAGTTCTCTATGGTGTCTAATAACGCACTAAATTTGAATATGGTGTGCAGACGTCTTCCCATGCTCCAGCCAGGGAAGAGCTTAAATACCCCTTCTTTGTTTTTTGTGGACAGCAAAATATTTGAAGGCGTAAGAGAAAAACTCACGCAGCGAGTTCTCTCGGGCCAAGTCAATGAAGATTTTAGGAATTTACCTAACGTTTCCAGTGCTGTTGGTTTTTGCCATTTTTAATAATGAGGTTTATCATTGATTATGAAAATATCCTAGTATCTTACAAAAAAAAAATATAAAATATTTTTAAACTTTAAAATAATGCTCATAGCAATCCAGAGCAGGAAAATTAATAGTTACAGAATCAGGTTAGGTCAGTTACAGAAATTAGGTCTTGTTAATTGTGACAAAAGTTATTAACTAAAAATCTAAATAATTAGAAACAATATCAAACAATGACGATTTTATATAATAAATTAGTAACAGAAAATCACTCTAATACGATAATTAAATAAAGTCCATGCAAACTGTTCAGTTGTTTTATATCATTCAAAATAAATCATAGAAAGCAAGTAAAAATTCCTTTAAAAGATTACTTATTTATTGACTCTATTCATGAAGAGAAAAGAGCCGTACGACTTCTGTACCTAAATAGTGTATTTTTAGTCCGTCCTCGTAATATAATATTCATGAAGTTTTTTAAATTCTGAACGCATTAGTATTCCATTCAGCTCTCTTTTCCCAACACGGCAATTACATGAAAAGGAGCTGAAAAACAAAAGCCTAAATCCTACTTGGGCCCACTAAAGAGGTTTGTCAAACAATCCTTGACAAAGAGCAAATATGACTTGAATTTCACACGGTTCATTCTTGGAAAAAAAACACTCAATTCCCGTATTCCTTCCTAAATTAGCTTGTTGAGTTAATAATGAATGCCTAATTTATCTAGCAATCGAAAGTTATAAAGTTATAAAGTTATAAATATAATTTTTTTCCATTGGATACTGGATCCTTGCGATAAATTTGAAGATGTATCGAATGGAAAAATATAAAATAAAATTGTATTTTTAGAAATTGGATCTCATATCCTTTTGGAAATTTCTAGCAGTATATAGCTTATCTGAATATAAACATATTTCTTTTCTTCTTGAAGTTCCTTGTAAATTTTAATGATTTAATAGTTAATAAATTAAATGCCAGAAGTAATTAAATATATTTGAATAAGTTATTAAAGAAGAGGTTGGCCTATCCAAATTTAAGAAATTTCGTTTTTCTTAGTGATGAGCAGGCAGATACTAAAAATGAATTTTAGACCTATGGTATTCCGACTATATTTTTAAATGCAATAATAAGTCGAATGCATGTGTGAAGTTAAAATATATAATAACTTACGTCCGATGCAATCTTATATAAAATAACTTATTTTAGATGATATCTTTAATTCTCAGAGATACCACGTTTTGCATCCTTAGCCATAGCTTTCCTAGTTTGAGTTTATCATTAATAATTCATCTAGTATTCGTTTATTTACAAAAATACAGTCTGGTTTATAAACATACAATTTTGGTCTATTTTTTTTATTTCGAAAAAGTTTTTTTTTTATTTGTTTGTTTAATGAATATTTGATAGTTAAATAATTAAACAATTAAATTATATGCTCTTACGAGCTCCTTAGACATTCATTGATTTAGGATTGATGTGATTTATTTGTTCAAAGAATGGAGACCGATTAGATATAGCATAAAATTAAATCTAATTACAAACTACTGAGAATCATAGTAGCACAAATTTTGATGTCCATATATTTTTATTTTTTTATCAGATAGGTGTACTTAATTAAAAGATATCAGATATTTTTAATGAAACTCTATCATTCCTATGGAATTGTTGATTTTGAAGGGTACTTGGATGTTGAACCACCGAGAACATCGGAAAAGGCGATCTTCATTATCCTGATAGTAGCAAAGAATAATGCGCAGAATCCTTATTTCCTAGTCGTTTTTCTTTCTCTGTGGATATGTTAATATATATGTATATATACAGAGTGTCCCAAGAGAAAACGTCAGTAACTAAGGGAGGAATAGTCTATCAACAATGTAGTTCAGTGCCGCAAACTGCACCTTCTTATCTCTATCCGTTTTCGGAATATGATATTTTAAAGAGTTTTACAAAAAAAAATCGTTTTTTCAATAAAAATTTTTGGACTGTAACTGAATATTTTTTAACTCTACAATTTTTAGAATCTACGATAAATTTCCTATAAGATATTAACCAATTTATAGAAAATCATTTATTCGTCAGGCAATCTTAGAACCCAAAGCTTAGTAAGCAAGTAAAAACTAATAATTTTCAGAAATACTCGGTTCAACCTCACGAAATAACTTTTCTAGCAACGACCTTGGCGAATTAAAAAAAGTTTTATTTTTATTTTTAAGTGCATAATAAGGTGGCTATCAATAAGCGGTAATTACAAAATTAAATGGAATTGAATATTCCAACGGCTGGATAACCACCTTCACTCCTAAAAGAAAAAAAAAAGTAAAAAGTAAAATTGTTGGATAAACAAATAAAAAACATTTTAAACTAAACACTCTGTGTTTGCAATAGTATCCCAATTTTGAAAAAACATGGGAAAAAAAAGTACGAGATAAGCCAGGACAAAAAATACATTAGGTACTTTTATTATCTTTGGGTGACGTTTTTGACATCCAAACCTCAATATATCTCCGAAATTAGACTAACTTCCGAAAGTTTGTTACGTCGTTCAAAGACTGATGAAAAGTAGCACTTTTTGGATTCCCCAAGGTCCTAGCTAGATAATTCAACCGAGTATTTCTGAAAATGATTCGTTTTTCTTGCTTACTTTGCTTGGGCTTCTATGATTGTCTGACGAAGCAATAGTATTCGACAAATTGGTTTGATATATTATAGGGAATTTATCATAGACTCAAAAAATGGTGATCAAAGTTATAAAATGTTCTGTTATAGTCAAAAAGCTTTTATTGGAAAAAACACGATTTTCTTGGAAAACCCTTTAAAACGTCATACTCGAACGCGGAACGAGATAAGAAGATGTGTTTGGCGGCACTGAACTACATTTTTGATAGACTTTTCCTACCTCAATTACTGACATTTCCGAAATTTTATATATACCTATATATATGAAATTTTTTACTGTTACTGGCACCCATTATGGAAAATCAATCTGGTGTTACTATTCTCATTTTTCCATTGTGATCAACTTCCTTGAAATTCTCTTTTTGTTATCTTGCTATACATTTGTTTCCTTTGAAGGGAGTGTTATAGGAATTTGGTCCAAGCAAAACGATATCTAGGTTCTGCATCAGCTCTATAGCATATTGTGGTTGTATTGTCTCTGTAATTATCCCTAATGGTGCAACATGCTTCGCTTCACACTGTGTATTCAGGCAGCTCTACTGTTCCGTCACAGCCGGTGTTCTTTGTCAAAGGGTTCCGCATAGCGTGAAACCCGTGTATATTCAGGCTCGATTGTTGTCTTTTTAGCATTAATCAAGAATAAATTTGTTTGTTCAATCGGTTTTTTTAAAGGTATCAGCATTTTTAAAAAAATATTAGTATAACTATTTCAGTGTATCTGCTGGCTGTAAATTGTAAAATTTTAGTTATTTGCAGTGAAATTCACATTTAATTGAATTCTTTTAAAATTCAAAATAAGCTCACAAACTTACCTTTATCTCGGTATAATAGAAATTAAACCTTTATCTCATTAACCCACTAATGGTAAGGTGAAGTCTTGGTACTTACTCGGTAAGGCCGGGTCGGATCCGACCCGAATCTATTTTCTGCTTATTTGGAGAGCTAAAATGGTTAAAATGTTAATAAATGACACCATTGGAGAAATAAAATGGTTAAAATGTTAATAAATGACACCATTGGAGAGCTTAAATGGTTAAAATATTAATAAATGACACCATTGGAGAGCTAAAATGGTTAAAATGTTAATAAATGACACCAAAATGAATTTTTAATTCTCTATTTATTGTTTCAAAACATTTTGTTTTCAGTCTTAAATAGTTAAAAGTTAATCACATTGGTTCCAGATAGCATTATCACAATCGTTAAGTGACTTATTACAATAAATTATCACATTGGACAATTAAAATAAGTGAAGAAAAATTAAATGAACACATAAATAAAGTGAAACTATACTAGCATATACTCATTTCAAAAAGTTTGTGGGAAAGCTGCAAATTTATCTGAAGACTTTCGTGTTTCTCGGGTATCCTTGCCTTCGAATCTCAAATTTGCTGAAAGTAAATCGAATCTCTTTTTGGTCATTGTGGTCCGAAAAATAGGTGGCCCAAAGACGGAGAAAAAAAAGTCTTCGGGATTTAGGTTGCAGTTGTATAAAACAATCCCATAAGTGCTTTTAACTCCAATGCGTCATTAGTTGATATAAACCACTGCTCTGATTCATAATTATTTCGGGGTTTTTGGATTTGTTGATTTGTACAATTTCGTCGATAATTTGATCTGTAATAAAAAGAGAAAATAACTGTAATTCATCTGTGAGTTCTGAGGCTTTTCCTTTCGACCCAGGTAGATGGGGGACAACGTTAGAAGCTGGTGTTTTGGCATATTTTGAACGAACCGGAGTCTTTGTCCAAATGGTGTCCTCATCCCTTCCTAGTTCAAACTCTCTTTCCTCGTCCTGTATCTGACAATGAGCTGAGATCTTTTTCGGCATCGAAATCATCGTCGTTTGGAAAAATTTCGTCAACTGCCTCAAATACTTCACTTTCAGACTCTGAATCTTCCTCTTGCTGTCGCCGTTATTCTGCAAGAACTTCTTCGGGAGTAGTGAAAATTATTTAATCTGCCATTTCAGAACAATCTGGTAAAAAAAAGGACATTCAATTTGTAGCGTCAACAGTAAGGTGGGTCGCATTCGACCCAGCCGTCAGACAAAAAAAAGTCGGTGAAGTGTGGAGGGGGGTATTTCACTTACCTGAGTGATGTGAGCTTATACACCGATAGAGAAAGAGTGGGACCAAGGACTCCTGAAGTCACACCCCTCCAACTCACGCATGGAGAGAGTACGAACGAAAATGTAACATCATGGGTAGTATCCGACCCTTACCTTACCATTAGAGGGTTAAGGTTTTAATAAACATAAAACTGACACTTTATTAAACATAGAATGCTTGAGTAAACATTGAAAACTGAGTAAGATAACAAGAAAATTAACTATAATCGATAAAAAAAAATATTTTCTCTTAAATCACATATTATTTTTCAATTATAATTAAAATTTTGAATTTGGAAAAATAATTGTTATTTTATATTTTCTTCAAAATAAACTTTTTTTTTTTAGTGATACCATCTTCAAATCGAATGATTTCAAATTAAGTATATATACCTTTTAAAGTACTAAAAAAAATCGTATTTCTCGTTTAAAAGTGATTAAACGAGCCTCACGATTTTACATTGACTTTATTCAGACGTTAAGCTGCATAATAAAATTTCACGTTTACAGTTTGTTTATTGAAATATTTTTAATTTTTTTTACAACAGATGTTCTATATTATACCATTTTTTCGTGGACACTTTGGTAACGAATATTTATTTAATATTTTAAACTCGATTAAACTTACATATGGCCACTATAATCTAAACTCATCTGAAGAAAGGATGAGGCATGATAATGACATAAGGATCCGGCGTTTCAAAATTAAATTATCAAATAATTTAATGAAATTTATTTATCAATTTTCTATGTACAAGCATAGCCATTTGGTATATAATAAAAAAACATTTTTTTCTCTCTAAAAAACAAAAATAAACAAAAGTAACTGTGTGTTTCAACAAATCGCTCTCCTGTTGTGTTTGAGGCCATCCACCCAGAACTATCCAAGTTAGAGAGCTTGGACGAGGTTGCAATACCCGTCAATATGCTGCGAGAATTCATGCCAAACTTCCAGGTACGATCCATAGAATGCATAAATTTCAATGAAGGATATTTGGTAAACGTTGTGTTAATGAAATTGTTTTTTTTTTTTTTTATTATACCTAAATGGCTGTTCTTGTACTTTTTATTTATACAGTTTATATTTTATATACATACAGTTTATATTAAAGTTAACATTTTAAACTTTAAAATTATAAAATGACCCAGGTTGTTGAAAAATCCAAAATATTTCAATAAAATAAATAAATAAAACTTTAGAAGGGGGAAATCTACTGTGGACCATCTTGGATTTTCTCTGAGGGCTATCATGGAGAGGGAAACTGACTACAACATGACACCCTATCATTTTTTTATAGACTTCAAGAACGCGTATGACTGTTTTAATCGTTTCAAAATATGCAAAGCACTGGCATACCTAGGAAACTAATCCGTCTTGTTAAAATGACCAGGCATGACGTAAGGAATGTCAACTGAGAGCGCTCAATCGAGTTTCAGACTGATAAGGGTTTGTGACAGAAGTATGGTATGTCTGCTGTTTATTTCGGGCCTTGAAAAGGCAGTGAGAGATGCAGAGATACAGACATAATATTTTAACTTAAGTGCATTGTGTTTGGAAGTTTCTGTGCTGATGACTAGATCCTCAAACTGTACATTTTTCCTTTTTTTTTTTCATTTCCTTGATTAGCTGATCTTAAACAGTCCATTTTGCTCCGTTATCTATTTTTTTACATATCGTCGTTCCCATAGTAAACTAACGAATAAGGAGATCACTGCTTTTTAGTAGTGCAAAAAAAAAAAGTTGTATTCTAAGGACAACTTCGATAATTTTATTTTTTTCTGTTGATTCTGCATTTACCAATTATCGAAGGTGTCCCTCATGCACAGAAGGATACCACGGTGTTTTTGCATTCCTAAAAAGTAGTAATTATCTTATTCGTTAGTTTATCTCGTGAACTACGATATATATTCTTGTAACTTTGGTGTAAAATCTCCAGGCCCAACATTCTTAGTAATTTTAAGTTTTAAATGTTCTTATTTAAATTTTTAATCAAGTTAAACTATATAATATGTAAGTATTTTAATTGCATGAATTTTAGGAAATATGTGTATTTGAACAAAATTTTAAACAATTATTTATGAGGGTATATCTATCCAAGTCTATGTCCTTCCTTTCTGTTCGTTAGATAATTTATTTACTAAAGCCTATAAAAGAGAAAACAGGAAAAAAATGTATGTTGGGATTTACATGGTTATTCCATAATAATGGTTTTCCTTAATAATGAACAATAATGGTTTTTATTTTTTAAGGCATACTTATGATGAATAAAATATTTAATAATATAATGCAACCTATAAAATGAAATATCTATAATTTCTTTTACATGTGATAGATATTAGCTCATATGTATATTTTATCTTATCCGCTATAACCAGAAAAATATTGCACCTATCATGGAATAGAGATAGTACTGAAAATTATAAATTGTTGGAAAATCGTATTTAATGTTATTATTTACACCTTTTAATAGCTTCTCATAAAAACATACTGATTTTAAGTGTAATTTGTATTAATAAGGAGGTATTCAAAAAGAGAGAAAATAAAATTTAAATATTATTTTCAAACAATTTTAAATTTTGAGTTGTACCTTTATTGTACGAAAGGTACGATATTGTAAATTGCTGAAATATTAATACATTTATAAATTGATGTCCTTGCAATGGCATTACTTTGCCCAGGTCTCATCTACTTGTTACCATTCGTCGACAGGATCGTCAAAGTTGACATCAGGCTCAGCACCTACGACATCCCTCCTCAGGAGGTATATCGCAACTGGAAATGGATAACTGAATTTATTACCTAGGCATCCTAGAATACAATTTTGGAAATTTGGATGTTGGAATGAAAGCAAATTTTGTGTATTGATTTGGGATTAGATTTATAATTATGCATGCTGTAATCCTTTCTGTTTAATGAGTAATATTTTGTATAATTACATTAGGCAATATAAGAATTAAAGATTTCCACAAACTAAGTTTATTAATGATGATCATCTGGACAAATATCTTATATTTTTTTGTCACCAACGTGGTTAAATATTGTGTTCACATAAGTATTCCTCAAGTTCAGTTACATCCATATTTTTCATATTTTGTGAATTATTAAAATATTTAAAAACTCAAACTATTAATGAGAAATGATCTTTTATTGTTACAGAATTTACTTATCAAAATTATTTATTGATAATTTGGTTATACTATTCATACTTGCACAGTGAATATTA
Source organism: Rhaphigaster nebulosa (assembly GCA_948150685.1). Taxonomy (NCBI): domain Eukaryota; kingdom Metazoa; phylum Arthropoda; class Insecta; order Hemiptera; family Pentatomidae; genus Rhaphigaster; species Rhaphigaster nebulosa. The sequence goes on from OX411306.1 coordinate 155,214,129, forward strand.
TTGAAGCAATATTATTTAACGATATATATATATATATATATATATATATATATATATATATATATATATATATATATATATATATACATATATATATAGTCGGTTTGGTGATATAAGTGATCAACTGCATTTTTATGAAAATAAAAGTTTGTTCCTATTTACCTTTGTCTGAACCAAATTTACTCTTCATTATTGACAAAATTGTGAATTTTTCTATAATTATTAATGAAACTTCGGAGGCACAGTGAAACTTCGGGTACCAGATTACGACAGAGCATGAAATTATCCAAATGAGTTGACATTTTGTGAAAAACAATTTATTTTGCTTGGTGATGTTCCAGATGTAGCAATATCACTTCGACAATATGTGTTAAAATCGTCTCTTTCTGGAGGTCACTGATATCAGCAATGTGTTTGTAATAGACAATGCAAGTCAAATAAGTGCAAACGTTCGCAAACTTTGTAATTCTAAAAGACAAACATGTTCAAATAAATAAACTTATTTAAATATCTAATATATGCTATAAGATAACAAAATAGTTAATGATTCGTAGTAGTGGAATTAAGTATCATTAGGAAATAAAAAAGTGTTTTGTCTATAATATGGATTTAGTTTGTTTTTGGCTTAGATAACAAAAACAAACTAAATCCATGTATCTGTTCTATTAAAATTCTAATAATGAAATTATTTTCTCTACTTAGGTTTTTCACTTGACAAGAAATGTCTTATCCAGATTTCGTTGAAGCAGCATCCACGTGACTAAAAATAACATTTTACTGATTTTTTAATTTTTAATTGTAAATTATTTAATATTGTTACTCGCAGTCTCTTGCTCCATAGTGTCCAACTAAAGGTACGTTTTTCTCGGTGAGACTATCACGATGATCGTTCAACGATTCAGTTATTAGAGTCGTTCAACGATAATCATAGATCATTATTAGACGATATTTCAAAGGAGCTGTGTGCTAGGAACAAAGCTCCTATGAAATACAGTATAATAGTGCTCTATAATTATCGTTGAAGGACTCTAATAACTGAATCGTTGAACGATCGTCGTGATAGTCGCACCGAGGAAAACGTACCTTAAGAACTATCTTTCTGACCAGTAACTACTCAAAAAACTGCTGTACTCTACCTGGCTCAATTTTTATTACCTCTCAATTAAATTATCACTATCCTATAAATTATCACCCGTCATTACGAACCAGGAATTTTGTAGACACCGATTAATTTGATGCATATTAAATTATTGAAAATATAATCAATTATAGTGTTGATTATAAGGCATATAAAAACCGGCAATAATGCGAATCATCAGTTATTATACTTCTAACATATTATTTCTATATATATTTTGTATGTGCGCGTGGGTGCGCGCGCGTGTGTGTGTGTGCGTGTGCGCGCGCGCGCGCGCGTGTGTTTGTGTGTGTGTGTGTTTCTAAAGCAATATAGATTACCGTAAAACGATTCAATGATTAATATGAAAAAATAAACGTTGGAAAAACTAATAGCGATTGTCAAAAAAATTTGGTTCTGAAGGTTAACAATAAGAATGTTACCAATTAAATATTTTGTTGTTACCTCTATCTTAGTTTAAAGTGTATGCTCAATTAGTAAAATGTTCTCAGAACACGTATATCATTATAAGAACCGCTCAGGTGTCTGAAGGATATTTTAGATGAAACGGCTAAAAGCTATTTTAATCCACATTAAAAATTAATTTACAACTGGGACAACTTGGTGCCCAAGATGGGTTTTAAGAGGGCACTTTCTATTTTCGCACCTCCTCCTATTTAATTATGAAATAATGATGGGTGGGGACTCGGATTTTCGATCGTCACAGTAGCTAATTGTCAGATAGTCACAAAGTTTAAACAACATAACGTTTTTTAACAGAACATTAAATTAAAGCATTCGGTTCATTATTAAATGGACACGTTCGATTCAATGGCAGGCAATGCGTATGTTTTAATTTTTTCTAATGGTACTGCATTCCATAGAGTTAATTATTTTATAATAACTGAATATTCTTCAAAAGAAAAAATGTATCAATCTCTTTAATGAATACTATAATATTCAGAATGAATATAGAAGAGTTATTGCATAATTATCAATTCTTACAATAAATAAACAAAGTTCATAGTACGATTAAGACTAACATTAAAATAAAATTTCTCATGTTTATAATAAAGTGTTTTAGGGACAATGAATTTAAAATCTTCCATTGGAAATTTAAAAATAAGCGATTCGCTTGATTTCATTATTCAAGGATTTCAGAGGTCACTGAATCCACATCAGAGGCATGATTTCTAAATTAGTGAATGCCGAATCAAGTAGGGATACATTGATTCAACTCGCAGGAAACGTAAGATGGTTTTCGGACTGAAGGAATGTCAGATTGTCCAACTATATCTAGCATTCGTAATTTGAACTCAGATATGGGTCTAACAAGCCAAAAGATTCCGATTTCTAAAATACTTATGCTGTGGCAGAGAACCAGACTTCTAGTTCTCTCGTCAACTCATCGAAAACCAGCTGAAGGGCTAGAACAAGGATTGAGTTTTGAGGGCATGCCCTTTCTATTGTAGCTTCCTCTGATGCTCAAATTTCTGTCTCAGAGGTAGCTCTTTGCGAGATCGTATAACTTAATGGGAGCATCTTATTTCTGCATCTTCGGGAGCTGTTTTGGCCACGATACACTATCGAAGGCTGAGGATATGTCATAGAGCAGCAGCATGACATAACGCTTCGCGCTCTCTTTAATGATTGTACTCTTAACTAGGCATCAGCGGTTCTTCGTCCTTTGTTCGATATATATTGCAGTTGAAGGTTTACCCTGTCAAAAATTGGACGTAAATTGGTTACCTCTAGGACTTCCAGGACCTTAATTCTTTCAGGTAGGGGACATATTGGTCTATATGACATTATATTCCTATAAATTCTGTAATACATGATTGCAGAAAGAAAAATATCCGAAGATAGTTGCACTAACCGCATCAATACAAAGAAGATAAATGGGCTGGGGGGAAAAAAAGCCAACCCTCACAATCTGGAATCAAACTATCATCTCATAATCCGTCTTGATCGTGAACCTAGCACGAGCACTTTTTGTATTTTTTTATTTTAAAAATGTTCCATTACTTTTTATTACCGTAACACGTAATTATGTAAGGCAGACAAAAGTAACGCGAGTTATCAGACGACTATTATATTCAACAATTTTATAACTATAATTTTAAACGTTAGTTTAATATCAGTAAACTGTCAGGGCTCTCTAATGTCTTAGACCATACATATGGGAATCCTTAGCATGTGGTAACACCTTGTCACTGTCAGTGTCGGCTGACCATAGCCCAAAGATCTTTTGTTTCCTACCAGAAAGCCTCAAGCTCTCTCTTATATTCGACAGTTTATTGCTATCATATTCTAGTTCAGATGCCAATTGTATATTTTAACTGAACCCTCAGGACAGCCCTCACAAGAAGTTCACATGAGCTTCTAAGAATTGTTCCTAAATAGGCCACCCAGAATTTAGGTATGGAGGAAATTATCTCCCTCCTACTTCTCCTTACAACTTCATCCCCCTCCATTTTCATTCCTATCAAGCCTTCTCTAAAATTCTATATTAGACATTCCATATCAGAGTTAGCCATGATGTAAGATAGCTAAGATATTGTAACTTAGTTTGTAAGAAGCATTATAAATGTCATTGTAACATTTTGTTTAGACAATAAAAGTATATCTTAAAGTCTTCACTGTTGTTTGTTCGTTAATTCGCGGAATAGGAACACGCAGCGTATTCCTAAAAAATCAATCGTTTTAAATCATCATCATTACTGCTCCTTTTTTTGTGTGTTGTTATATATTTTAGTGTCCTAACTACTTATACTAATTCTAGGATATAGAAAATTTGTTATTTCGTCAAATTTTTTTTTTTTAGAAGGTCTCTAGTTCACGGCTTTAAGATAATATCAAGTTTTCCAAGAAAGAACTTCTATAGCTCAGCTGTAGGTATTTAATACCCTGTCCATGATATTATGATACTTCGAATAAAGTAATACCAATTTTATGTGACTTTTGCAGTTTGGTCCTGATTATTTACTGATATGTGATTTTATCTCCACCGGGAAATTTAAAAAAAAAATCCGCGATATAACGTGAGTCAAACTTCAAAACTTTTATAAAACAAGGTACCATAATTCAATTTGATGGTGTTTTATGTTTTCTTGAGAGAGAGAGAGAAAGAGAGACAAAATGAGTACATTTGTTTACGATTTATTTTAGAAATCATCTTTAAACTTATATGTTCTTCCTAATGTGGGGTTGTTTTATTTTATTATATATATATATATATATATATATATATATATATATATAAAAAGTAAGATTATCAAAATTATAAAATGGTTGTTAGAAAAACAGTGCATGAAAAAAATATTATCTTTTGTAGTTTTAAAATTCCGATTATACTAAGTATTATGAAGTTTAATGATGTACATTCAAACATCTACCCTCCTTTATTAACATATTGATGTTTCGGACGAGCTGTCCATTATCAATCAACTTTTATCTATAATATATCATATACATAATTAGTCATGTATCATATGTTATAAATAAAAGCTGGTTGATAACACTGGGAAACACATATTTCGTGGACTTTGATCTGACACATTTATCAACTAACTTCTGGCCTCTGAATCCAAAAATGTACCCAGTTTTTGTCTATCACATCAACTTTTTGAGATACAGGTACATCCTCTCTTTGTCTAAAAATGCATACAAAAGAATACAAAAAAAAATTGCAAAATATGTTATTCATAGAGAATACTTTTATTCATACAAAGGATATATATAGGTTATTGTACGTCAAATTTTGTTCATACAAATTAAAATAGAGTTATTTTAGTAAACGGCAAACATACATATCATGGTAAAAATGTTCGCTTATAACTTCTCCTAGTTTGTTCTATCTGTGGACAATCTCATCTGAGGCTCCAACAATAGTCAGTCATCACATGCACATTCCATCTTCCCTGATGTCATACCTCCATGATTTTCAAATCTTGGTGGAATCGCTCACCCTGCTCATCTCTAATTGCACCAAAATTTTCAACTCAGCAAGATGGCTAAGCAGAAAATGCACCTTGATGCTCATATTGCAACCTAGTAATTTGAAGGTCTCCAATAGTTGTTGAACAATTTCTGTGTAATTCTGTGCTCGTTTATTTCCAAGAAAGTTTTTTATAAGGTCTTTGAATGCTATCCAAGCATTTTTTTGAAGTGCTCCGATAAAATGCTCATCTTTAGAATGCCACATCTGCCGCATCTGTGGGCCGTCAAATACACCGGCTTTTATCATTCCAAAAGACAGACTAGGAAATGCCGTTATGAGACACTTGAAACAGTCTCTTTCAGTTCGTAATGCTTCAACATGTGACTCAGTTTTATATGCATAGGTGGAAATATAATGTTCTTTTTATCGACAATTGGCTGGTGAAGAATATTAGGATCACCAGGTTTTAGGTCAGATCTTGGCGGCCAATTTGACTGCAACCAGTGCTTCTCACGGCTCTACTGTCCCACATATTAAACACAATCGCAATACTTCCTATATTCCTATTCGCAATACTTACTTTCCCTTACTATATACTTCGTATATAGTAAGGGAAAGTAAAAACAGTGATACTTAGTATATCCGCGTTGCTGGCCAAGAAGAAATCAAACCATTTAAGGTCAACACAAATGATCCATTTGCAACAGATCAATGACTCTCTTTATGTCTTCATATTCTTTACGCAAACAAACTGAATAGTCTATTGATACTGCACCAAATAAATTTACATTGTGCAGGAGGACACACTTCAAGGTCCGCTTTGAGCTATCGATGAACAATCGCCAATCAGTTGCGTTGTAGGCTGGAATTCCCAACTCCTCCAATAAACCATGTACGCTATGCAATACAATAATCCACCTCCACATTGAAAGTATTGCAGAAATGTACTTTCTCATTATCGAAAGTGCCTTAAATCCTTTTTCAAGCAACTTTTTATGGCGCAGTCTTGATGCTAGGAGTTCTGAAGCCTTTTTGGATAAACCCAAATCTCGTACCAAATCATTCAATTCATGCTGATCAAACCCCTTACGAACGGAATCATTTCCAATTTTAAAATCTTCATAGATTGTGTCACTTCGATCTTCACCACATTCGTATTTCTGTAATTCGAAAAAAGGTATATCTTTATGAACTGGCACTGAGATTTCAGCTGAAGGGTGGGCCACATCATAGGTATACCAAATGGCAATTTTTCACGTGTTCACTTCGTCCACATCCGTAAACTCACGACACACTGCTTACAAACCTTGGAAAGGGTCCATTTTTTTATCTAGATCCCCAATTTTCAGTTTAAAATATACAAAATAAGCTTGTCTAACAAATGCGCTAATGTTTGTCCTTTGACTGGGAATGGTAAAACTGCCACATACATAACAAAACGACTCGGGGCTGTTGAAACATTGACCACGCGGAATAGTAAAAATATACATGATCTAAATTAAAGGATATAACTACAATCGTAAATAAATATTATTAATTTAATTTATCAATATAAATTAAAAATAAATAATACACTTATTTATAATATCTATAATATTCACTATAAAGAGCGACATACGACGTCTTACTATGCTGTCTGAGGAGTAACTGAACAATATAATGTCAAGCCCAGACAAGTATGACCTGTCTCTGGTCTGCGTCATTTACCGAGTGAAGAGTCGTCATAAGCTATAGAGATAAAACATGACGTGATAGAAGAAAACTAAATACAGTTTTGAAACAGCTGAAAAATCTAACTCAACCGAAATTATGTTAAGAATTGTTCCCCACTGTAATGGACAGCTTGTCCGAAACGTCAAAATGTTATAAAGAAGTGCAGAAGTTTGAAGGAGCATCATTAAACTTCCTAATACTAATGTTAGTATCATTGGAAAATTAACAGCAAGCCTTCATCGAGAAATAGTCTACGTAGTTTAAAATGTTTAATAAGATCTTTGGAATGATTTTTGTTTGAAGCGAATTATTATGAAAATTAGATTAAAATAAATCGCTGCTTGGATCATAAAGTAGAATTATGATTTTTTTTTTTTTTGGTTCATTTATTCTCATAAGAATAATTTTACCTGATGATAGAATGCTGCTAAATACATTAACCTTCGTAAGAAATAACCTTATGAGCCTTGAGGTATTAAATCCCATATATGAATTCATAATTGATTTTGGTAAAGGCAACTGCAAATTGGAATTGGAATAGTATATTTTGGTAAATTAATCTTGTTGTCACTTATTTTTTCGTATGTAGTCAATAGAATATTCAAGAACCAACATTTTTATATTTAATATAATTGTTAAAAAAATCAAAAATTATATTTGTTTATTATCTTGAATTGAAGCTTTTAATACTTTATCTAAATCCTATGATATTTTATGGATGGTTTTTTAATCATCCTGTATAATCACATTTAGATGTAATTAAAGATAACGAGTAGATAGTACAATGAAAGGCAGGGCAAATAACAAATGGAAAAGAAAATCATTTAAGAAGTGAGATTTGAAGTACATTGAATAAGGCTAATGGCTATGGAATAAAGGACCAAGTTGGCATCCTGGAAGAGACATTGTAAAATTCAACTGGATGAATTTTTCAAATGGCTCAGCAGCCTTCCATCTCTTTTTTCCAGAGCATTTCTTCGGTAACTAAGCCAATTACGACGAAGTCACCAAGACAGTTGTCGAACTGCGACGATAACGAATGTATTTTTTTCCTTTTAAAATCATTAAATGAGATTGAAATAGGGGTGAGACAGAACGTATTATTGTGTAAGTGGTTGATATATTTAGGCAGATATTGTGGTACTGACCGCATGATAGTATGGTAGAGACAACCATTTTGAATTTAATCATTTTTTTTTTGGAATTAGAGGTTGGGAAAGATGTCCAATCGGGCAAAGGATTGTAGGTGAGTATGTATGACGAGGACTCCTATGTTTAGGAAATTATAAATATCCATTTAAACAAAAACTTTTTTCTTCACAAAAATTGATGAAAATAATAATAAAAATAATTAATACTGTTTTGGAAAAAATTGCGAGTAGCCATTGCTTTTTATTTATTTTATTTTAAAACTAGATTAAGAGTCCTAAGTATACAAAGATGAAGTTACTATATTAAAGAAAACTTTAATTAGAAAAAAAAATCGACAAATACTTATTTATGAGAATACTCAAATAGGAATATTTTCATAAAAAGTTATATCTTTGAGGTTGTTGTTCAGTGTTTACAAAAAAAAAAATATTTGCAACCTTTTAGACAATTTTACCACCAATTCAGTGCAAAGGATATACATTTATAGACACACTTTCAATAAAGATGAATAAATAAACAATCAAAAGATTAATTAGACAATTAGAATTAAATTAAGTTCAGTAGAGCAATCATCGAATTTTAGGTAGTAGTGATTCAAAAATGTTTCATTACCGCTCAATTTATGCCATTACCGCGCTAATAATTCGGTTGGTAAGGATTAGTGACAGTTCTACACATTCTACTTGGCCATACTAAAATTTAAGAAATTTTGTTTCTACAAACGTTCTTACGACATATGGTAGTGAAAACTTAAATTATAACGAATGAAATAATTTGATGAGATAGCGGGATAATAAATCCCTTGGTAATGACAACAATAAAGGTACGTGACTTTCTTAACGAGGCGCATGCCTTGAGGTAAGCTCCGTAATTGAAGTCATTTGTCCGCTAGAGGCTGGTTCTTTATCTCAGAGCGACTGCACTCGGAAATATTATTCCCACTAATGGCATCAAAGGGAGAGGACTAAGTTTAGAAAGTACATAAACATAATTTATTGTTAATAAATATTTTTATAAAATATGATCCAGAATGCTTAAGTTGTCCCTTCATGAGCGGAAATAACGTTCGCTACCATTTAATGTAGGTTAAGAAAGAAAAAAAAATACATGTTTACTGCAAAACTGAGGGTGGGACAGCGCGTTATAATGAAATTTTAGTAGCGTAAGTAATTATAAAATCAAATTATTCTTTAATATTTCATTATGGAGAAATGTTTCTTCTCTATATAGCAGTGGGAAAACAAAGTTAGGTTAAACTTAAATAACTGAATAAAAGATGTAATGAACTAAAACTTGTCGGTAAAATGAGAATCACCCGTATGATAATATCGGCAATTTCTGCCTCTTTGACTATCTGTTAACTCAAATAAACCTTAATATTATTTAATTTTTTTAAATGAAATTAAATTAAAAAGAAAAAGTCAATGAATATGAATACTTTAAAATTTCCCTTTTAAAAAAACATTTTTTCTATCATTTTTTATGATTCAGATACTACTGAAATTTAATTTAAATCAGCTCGACAAATCTTTAAAATTATTGACGGCATATTTTGTCTGCAATTTCAAAAACTACTATAATTCATATTTATTACAGGATTTTGACAAGTTAAATTTGAATCTGAGAAATTATTTGATATGAGCTTTCAAGAGTAAAAAAGTATGATATGATTCAATAAAAAAAACAATAAATAAAAAAAAAATTGTAAAAAGTTTCAGGCGAAAGTTCAGTAAATTAAATGCCACTTAATGTAGACATATTATAATCACTTTCTGACATTGAACTAGTCAAAATGGATTCAGGAAAATGGTCAAAATGGATATTTCCGTTGAAATCTGAGGACCGAAAATTTTAGCGATACTACTTCCTTTACAATACTGCGCACAAGGAAGTAAGCAGAAAAAAATTGTATTCTTGAATCCATAATTAACTTCAACGAATTTCTGAAGTTTTTTACGAATTGGTCAGTAGTTTAAAGATTGAGTCCGTAAGTTCTTAAAATTAGAAACGACAATAAAAATTTAAGTGATTAAATTTAAATATATTTAACTTTAACAGATAAAATATTTAAAAATCACTTTAATTAATCACTACAACAGGGAAATATAAAAAATAAAAATATGATTCTATATAAAAATAATTGATCGGTTATAATAATACTTCCGTAGGGAAGTGAGAAATAATAACGGCCATTCATGGGAAATTGACAGTTTTATTAATTAGTTATGAGCATATACGCTGTGCTAAAAATCCACATACTATAGTGAAATTTCCGCTAAATCTCATATTTGTTTTCTAATGATTTGAACTGTCAACAACTTTATCCACATAATGACAATACATTGAATTAGACAATCATTAAAGATTTTTGAACTGAAATATAACATCTGCGATAATTAAATGTATTCATTTCATCATTTATCAGAAACAATAATTAGGGAAATAGGAATAGGTTGCTTATTATGTTTGTAGCTAATTTAAAGCTAAAACGGATGAATAACCACAGGGTAAAATAAGCTTTTGTCTTCATCAGAGGAGATTTAAGTTCAAAGCACGTTCCATATCCATCCAAACATGCCATCTCAGTTTCGGTAACATTAATTTGAGAAGAGCCTCTGTTGACTGAAATTAATGGCTTCCGCTCCCATCTTACATTCTTCTCAATTTCCAATCTCTATTTTTCTTAATCATCAAGCTCAGAGCTTCGTAATTATAAGATTGGTCTGAAGTATAAATTAGTTGCATCCTGTATCTAAATTTGCTCTGATGAGATGCTGCAGTAGCGGACAGCTACGCAAATACCGACAACTTCAGCTAGTTCACGCGCCTATAACGAGATACCAAATGATCACGGAATGATTGTCATATAAAAGAAGACGATCTTGTTTATAATAACATTGTCATTTTCTTATATTGTATATTTTATTATTAATTGATATATATATATATATATATATATATATATATATATATATATATATATATATATATATATATATATATATATAGTGTTTTATAATAATAAAGCCATGGTAAAGAGATTACTGATCTAAGCAAAAATAATAATAAATTGTAATAACTCTCCACGTCCATAATGTGTCAAAGCGCTATAAATAGACCAGAGTTTAATAGTCTTTATAAAGTTTCTCCTCTCCGTCTTTCAGGAGATGAGACAACTAGCAGATCTCCGTACATACTTCCTCTTCTTAATATTTCCTCTATCCAGACCTGAGGGCGATTATTCCTTAGACTGTACCTCTTCGCCGCACTAAGTCAGGAATCGGAAACCTTCCGTTTGTGGGCTACCTTCGTGTGATGTTTATGGCGAATTTCCATAGCTTTGCCGATCTTAAGTTACGTTGGTTGATTCTTAAATATTTATCTTTTACATCCGCCCAGCTGCTCATAGTCAAACATGGACACGCATCGTTCGAGGCCTTCTGGTCAATCCCATAACTCAAACCTTGACACTACCAAAGTTTAGCACCGTTGCAGATAGGTGTCTTTGGGTTCTTAAAACCGGATAAAAAAAGTCCGAACCAAGAAGTTTGTGAAACACTCCATTAAACAGATCATTCTTTAAGCTTGATAGGTTGTTCATCTAACTATAATGAAATAAATTTCCCCCACTCTTGCCACTTCTTGTAAAGTCAATCGGAACTCAGACATTGTCAGAATTTCAAGTCTGATAGTTATCAGTGGTTTCATCTGTGGTAGTTGTTTTCCATACTAAATAGTGTGTTTATTTACCTACTTTATTTTAAAATAATCATTATAGTGATTTACTGTTTACTAGCCATGTTTATGAAGAATGTTTGGATAATTCTTTTTGTTTACTTAATGTTATCGGATAAAAGAGTATTTTTGTTTGAGTGTTGGGTCTTGTCTGGTTAAATGTTAATTATAAACATAAAATTTAGGCCTTTATTATCTATATTATACAAAAAAAATTTCCTCCCTCTTCCTCCATTTTGATTTTTATTATTTAAAATATAATGAATATAAAAAATAATTATTTCAAAGTAGGTTTTTTTTTTCTCCTAGATTCTATTAAAACCGTCCAGAATTACACCAGGAGAGAATTACAAGACATCCTGAATGAACTCAGTAGGATGAAAATAGATTATCAACCTTGAAGAACTATATGTTTAATAAAGTTTCTCACAAACTTCCTGATTCGAACTTTTTTTCCGGATTTAAGATTCAAATACTCCTGTATGCAATGTATCAAATCAGGATAAACTCAAAAATAGAAATATTTTCGTCAATCGTTTCTTTGGACTTCACAAATTGTTGCATGAACCAAAGATATTGGTAAATCTGTTTAAGGACCAAAGATATTGGTAAATCTGTTGAAGGACTAAAGATATAAATCTGTTCTGTTGGTTCATGCAAGTACTTGCATTAACTAAAATATTTTAATTTATATTTAATTGAGCTATTCGATTAAACTGTTTTAGGCTAGGTTTGCAATGTAGATCCTGAATATTATGAAAGTCTACATAAGTTTATTTATCGTATCTACTTTGCATTTAAAAGTTCGACAGGTCTCATAAATTGTTATAGACGCGAATTACAAAATCAGAAGCATACTTCAACATAATTATAATGATAAACCAGACCATCAAAGAAAATTTTATTAGTCTTACTTTCTATGAAATGAATTGACCTTTGCACTGTATCGAAGGTGTAATTAAAAGGTGCATTTTAATTCCATTTCATAGTCCCTAGAATATGGTTTTGGTGGTTTCGAGGTCGAATATATATATACATATATATATATAATTTTTTATTTTTTTCCTTCCCACTACATTTGGGCACTTCCAAGATTCAGTGAGCTGAAATTTGATATGAATGATTGTTTTCTAGGCAGAACTATACCATAGAGGTAGCGGTAATTTTCAGACAAAATTTCGGCCATCGTTACGACGTTAACCGCTTTTTAAGGTATTGTGCACCTCTGCAGCCTCTCCCGATTGAGTTGGAGGGTTGAAAATTTGTATGCAAATTGAGTTGTCAGAGAAGTGCTTTTTAGGGACCTCAAATTTTATTTCGCACATTCGCCATTTCATATTTTCATTGTTTAATAGTGAAAATGCGATTTTAGTGATTTCCTCTTTACGCTTTTTTTCAGTTGGCCTAAATGACATGCCCAAACAACACTCGTTTAAAACTAAGAAATTGTAGAATAATGAATCTCCTCCAATAAAGAAACATATTCTCAAGAAAGACGATGCCACTGGGAATTTCTCCACCTGGTGAAATATTTGTGTTCAGTTGCAGATATTCAAATACAATTGACTTGCAGGCATTATAGATGAAAAGCATATTCTAATTGTTAAAAAGTCTTCTTTTTGCTATGAATAAATATTAAGCTAACACGAAAATCATATATTCAATTTGATTGAATTATACTTTGTTCATGTTTTATAAACTTTACGTTGGAGCTATGAATGATGAATATATCATGGTTATTTTTCATAGTTCTCAGTTGTTTTTTCTTGGACCGAACAATACCGGCTATGACCTTTACGTCATTCAACATGATGGATTCCCTTTAATAAACTCTTGTTAAGTCGCTGCGGCTACTGAAGGGCAACTTGGGAGGGAAGAGGGATTCATAGGCAGGAGGTCTTTGAGGAACTCCAAAAATATTATAAAACTAAACTATTATGTTAAAAAAATTCCTATTCTTTACGATTAATGAGATTATACAAAGATTATACAAATTTATTATTCAAAGGTAACACCTAATTAAAATTATTTGAAAACACTTAATATTAAAAAAAAAATTCTTGAGACAGCTATTGTAATTTAGATTTGCTTTGAATGTTTATATTATAATAATTGAATAGATAACATTTGCCATTTAGTGATATCCTATGAAGAATTATAAGTTCTCTTATAGGATTTGTGAAGTGAATCTTTCAAAAGTTATTTTATAACTTACATTACAAAATAACGAATAAAAGGAAATACTTTATAAATATCTGTAAAACTTATGTTTTTCTGGAATTTTAAAGGATTTATCGCAAATATTGTCACAAAACATGAACTTTCGTTCCAAAACCACTGAAATGAATTCGATTATGTTCGTAGGGTCATTTTTAGTTAAACGGTAACATCAAATCGTATAAAGTTTAATTTATAAATGAATGCATGATATAATTTATAGTTAGTTATTAATTGATTTTACAAATGAATGTATTACAAATGTTATTAAAATTAATTTTTTTTTAATCATTTTTTAATTTTTTGGAAGTTAGATATCGGAAAAGAATCTACCAAGTGCTATCAAATTGTTCACCTGCGTAATAAAAAAAAATGAAACCGCAAAGTTTCTTTGGATCGGTTTCGATTTATACAATTTATAAAATTTACGTCAAAAATCTAAATTTTCCCTTACAACCATAGTTAAGTTCATGGCTTCTGTAAAACCAATGTTTGTTATTTTTACTTAGGAAAGCTCAAAGCCAGTAAATAATGTTAGAACTAAAAATAATTGATATTGTTTGATCTAAAAAAAAACTACTCAGTCAGCTACTACTACTATAAATATTTCAATAAGATTCTTATTTATTTATTTATGCCTTATTTTCAATTCATAATGGAATGAACAATGTAATTATAAGTGCAGAACCAGCAATTTCGAAATTTATTTATCCAGAAGGAAAACTCCCGGTTATGATTTGATAACGGCAGGAGCTCTCCCGCAAATGCCGAGGAATGCTCTGTTATTTCTGACAACACTTCCCGACTGTGTATTTAGGACACCTTAATTCCCTCTCCAGCGGAAATACTTGAACATTAAAATGATACTCAAACAGGATAAAATATTCACGTTCTATTATCCTATTTTCTGTATTGAGTATTCAAAAAAAAATGTTTCTCTGAAAATATTTTTTTTATTTCTAATTCCAAATACTACAGTTGCTGTTTAAAGCACCATTCGGTTTTCCATTCGAACACATCCTCTGTCACATCATAAACCTTACGTCTTCCCCTCTATATACGATATCCTTCCTCATGCTTTAGGCTAGGTCTTAACCATTGACAGAGGTTATGGATTAATTTATTCACAACAGCAATTTTATTCGGCAATAAATACGCGCTGTACAAATTGATTACGTTATTTTTTGGCGCAGGAATTTACAGGTGAAGCACAGTTCGTCCTTATAAACAAGCGTTTATTAAGATTTTTATAAAGCGTTTATTGAGCGTTTATAAGATTCACGAACCTGTTATGATTCCTTTTCATTGTTCTAACTCCAGCTAGAAAATAGCATTTAAAAGTAGTCGAGCAAGGAATCTCGCCCAAAATTTACGCTATTTAAATCTTGAAAAAATAAGTTAATTTGAGTATTTAGCAAATTCTCTTATTAAAGATGATTCATCTTTTTCTTCCTTGGTTATCTGCAGGGGCGGATCTAGGATTTTTTTCAGAGGGGCAAGCTTAATTCTGCCGCCCTTTCTTTCAGCTCCTCTCCCCAATAATAGTCAACAGTTTCATACTTATATTTTTGATATATATTTCGAAATAAATATCAGCTCATAAAATTATCACGATAAATTAAGGTCGAAACAAACAAATAAAATATCAAAATTATGAAGATGTTCCAATAAAAATTAATACAAATTAAAATTTCACTTTTCGAACTTATTTACCGAACTTATTACTGTACCGAAAATAATTATGATCTCGAAATAGTTTATGGGAGCAGTTCGTTTGTGCTCTAAGCCACAGAGTACTAATCTGAGTATAATCTCCGTAGAATCTATGAAGATTATACTCAGATTTGTTTACCATTGTTGAGTGATCGTGCTTGTTATATTAGGCCAGTCAGTAGAGGTCTTCAATGATGCAAAAGCGTGAGGTAGATTTTTTATGTTTTCAACTTGCTTGTATTGTAACAAATATGTTAAAAACAAAAATGCTAACGTGATCTCGAGATAATTTATGGCAGCCCAATACAAAATTTATATTTTTTTCTAGGTACGATTTTTATATTCAGGATTAGTCTGTACCAAAAAAAAATTTGCCTAGTGGAAGTCTTCAATAAATAATAAAACATTCTCTGTAGGTCGCATCATATTTTGTTTTTATCTCACCCTCCGTGATTTTTACAGTTTATTCCTCAGTACAATATGCACTACAAGAATACATACATATAAATACAGGTACATAAAAATTTCTTTTACTACCCGATGGTGTTTTAAGGTTACAATTTCAATAATTTAATATTAAGTCCGCTGTGTGCAGAGGTTTGTAGTTGGCTTTGGTCTTTCTTTATTTAAATACAAAGGATGGGGAGTCCAGTCCAGTCCCGTCCTTCGGCGAGCACGTCGACCGGGGATAGAGAGAGCCTTGCTACCTCACAGGCCTGAGTGGTAGGGCGATATCTCTGAATAGAGGGTTGGCACAGGCCTTCAGTGAATTTGATGTGCTTATGTATTCTGGCACTGAGGGTAGCTGGAGCTTCTCATAAGTTGGAGTTTCTCGATCGTTGGAGTGAGGTCCTTCTTCTGACGATCTGCCGAAGAACGGAGTCGTATCATTATAATATACGTTTTTTTTTATTTTTACGTAATTTTTATTTATTTATGAGCCAATTTTTTTGCCTTCAAGGTGCAAGCTAATTTATTTTCTGAGGCTAAATGATGCGAGGTTTTTCATTTATTTATTTGTTCAGCATATTGAGCATAAACAGCCATTATTTGGTTGTGCAAATTTTTTAGATTTTAAATTAGGTAGTTGATGTTCATTACATTAACAATTCAAACCAATGTGGTTAACCTATAACGTCTCTATCTATCGAGTTGGCACTACAACCCGGAGGTGGTTCTTGGCCTGCTCTAAGAGCTTCCGCCATCCAGCTCTATCCATTGCCGCCGCCTTCCAGTTTGGTGTTATCAGATATCAGATTTATTATAGTGCGCGGATCGGACCGCACCTTCTTCTCCCTACTTTGGCACGCCGCTACAAACAATTATAATAAATAGGAAGAATAAATCAGTATATCAGGGGCAAGTGGTCGGAAGTCTACTTTTGCTGATTTTGATTTTAATATTGAATTTGCACTATATTATTCTGACCAAGTTTCCCAAGTACAAGTATCGTCAGTAAGGTAAAAGGATAATAAAGTATGCAACACTTTAAATATAAAGCTCGACTATCTACAACAATTAATACAGCGCGATTTTTAAACCTCTTTGGTTCTCCCTTTAAACTTTGAAAATGTTACGACAGTTAACCTCTAGCATACAGACATATAATAGAAATTATTGCATTGAGCATTTTAAAACAATAAAATATTATATAAAAAAATATATGAAAGACGATGTAGTATGGTCTTTTGAAACTTTAAGAAAAATATGTATGCATGGAACATGAAAAAGAAATTATTAGTGAAAAAATACAATATAAAAAATATAATAGTAGAGAAAAATAAAAATATAAGAATTAAAATAAAGAAGTTAAATTAGCCAATTGAATATAATGTAAACAGTAATAAATGTTAATCGTATATTAGCTTTTAAACAAAATAATAAATGAAAAAGAGGAAGTGGGGTGTTGATGTGAAATGACCAAAAATTATAAGATTTATAAATTACTTAAAAAAATTACTTTTTTTATAAATTTCAGATATAAAGGAACAGGGTAGATTCATTGGCTGCATTAAAAATAATACTTCAATTTCAATCTTCATCAAAAGCTAGTAAATGAACAAGCAAAGAATAAAAATAGTGCATTCAAAAATTGTACTTAAATATGCGTTTCTTGAATGTTCGATACTTCAAATAAATGACAGTGACGAAGAGATGAAAGGTCTTTAAAAGGCACAAAAGATACTAATAAATAATTCTTGAAGGATCAATATCGTAGATTCTAACCTATCTGTTGTAATTAGATTCGTCTTCACCGACAAGTCCTTGAAGAACCAATCACGCGAGCAAATTGATTTTTATCGAATAGTTGAGTTTGCGAGCTGGGAACAGCTTTATCAATTCTATGAGGCAAGATAATCGAATGGATCACGCTTTATTCAACATCTCAAACTTCTACTTTAGCACTTCGTTGACATAAATGCTAAATATAAATTCGCAGTCATGTAGTTTGCTATCACAATACATGGCGTTACATGTGAATTAGTGAAATAACATTCGATCTTTCATAATTTGGAAAACGCATATATTTTTTTAAAGGAGCAGGTGCATGGCTTGTCTGTATCTATTCAATTTGTAGAAAAGCCAGGCCGTCGAATGAGACAGCATCCTCCCATTTTCCTTTCAGTCATTTAGATTTCAAGTAAACGCAGATCGATTCTGAATATCAATCCATATTCTAAATCAATGGGATAAGAAGTAAATGCTACAGTGCAGCTTGGAGGATGGAATCGGAATTCAAATGGCCTTCCTGATTGAAATTTTCATTTTTTAAAAATAAAAATAGTTAAAAGTGAAATAAAAGATCGTGCTCTGTTATGATTAAGTTTTTACATAACTCTCGAAACAATACCGGTTTAGTTTTCCGGTTGGTTGGATTGGCCTCTTGTAACGGCACACGGAAATAATATGTATAAAAATATGTAAATGTGATTTATAGGCCAGTCAGTTGAGAAGCAAACAGGGGGGTATGTAGTGAAAGGTAGGGTAAAAGCTTTTATTTTGTAAACATATAAATATGATTACAAACATGTAACAAACAAGAATGATAACTTGGTTGACCTCAGGAGAACTTTTGGCAGCCAAAAATCTAGATTTTTTATGACTTCTTTTGTCTTTTACTGATAGAGCGTCCTATCAAAATTGGCACTACATTAAAAAAATTAAATTTTGCATAGAATGAAAACCAAAACTTAATAATTCGGTTAAGTGGTATAGTCAAAATTGAAGAATATAAAATAAAATAAAAGCTGTAGAGCATCAAATCCAGCTATCCTGGCCGGTTTAAAATTTTAAAACCGTAGAAAATTACTAAATCCGTCAAAGGAAATTTAGTTAAAGTTATCAGAAATTTTAATGAACTTATATGAACTAATCAACTCTGACCTCACAAACAAAATTAGGGTGAATAAACAGGCATTGAAAGTCAAGAATATTTTCCAGCATCATAAGTGATCCTACCGTAAATAACTTGATGAAATTTTCGTACAACAGAGGGTTAAAGCTAGGATAATATCAAGTGAAATAGTTTTCGATCAATCAGGTTTGAATATATATATATATATATATATATATATATATATATATATATATATATATATATATACGCGTATATGTATTCATAATTATCTAAGGCTAATGGTTACAACAGAACTTTCATCATAAGTAATATATGGCATAACAAATCATGAATATGAAGGAAAAAAATACATATGCAATACACATACAAATATCTACTCATATATACATTTCAAACTTGAAAAAATGTTTAAATAAATCATAAAGATTTATTATACACCCTTCAAAGAAAAAGACGTATAAAATGGGTTGCTACAATGGTGTAAATCTAATAGAGTTTACAGGTCAACCTTACATATTTTAATTTCCGAGCAGGCAATTCTTTTTTTATAAGCGGGGTTTTCAAATTATCTCCACTATGTGGCCTACATCACCGAGATTTTCCGGACCTACAGTATGTTTGGTGTAACTTGAGACTTGAAGTGGAAATAGAGGAGAGAATTATCGTTATCCAAGCCGACCAATTGGTTTCCATGCCCTGTTGACGGCTCACCAATTAATTCACTAAGCATGATATCCTCCTGTAAAGGCTTGTCGAATTTCAGTTTACTTTGAATTCATAATTTATATGACAGATGTCAAGCGGTATCGTGTATCGAATTCTTGCCTCCACTAAAATGATAAAAAAACAGAATAAAATTTAAAAATAAATTTGCAAATTAATAATAAATTTAAACGTTATTAAAATCAATATAATAGTTACATTAACAATATAATAGTTACTCAAATAAAAAAATCTAATCTGATAATTGGTATTAATAATTTTTTTTTTACGAAGGCATTATGATGAGTTCTTAAGTTCATTTATATGGTATATACTGACACTGAGTTTTGTCCAATATTGATAAAAGTGGTATATAAAGGAGTTTTAAACAATCTTCTTTATCGGATTTTACGCCCTTATGAACATAAATTAGGGCAGAAAGTCGGGTTTATCATAGTGGTTATTCAACTATTCTAGTCAGAATTAGAAGTTCGAAATTTATTCCGTGGCTCGGCCACGAAATAAGAGTCCAAGATATGTTCGTACCAGCACCGCTTCTTAGGCGTTAGTGCTGAGGCTCTGCCCCGCACGCTTGCCCATGACGGTCAATGATATAAAAAATTCGATTCCGATTTAGTAAAGCAGTAGCGTGTAGATATATGCGGTTAAAAAATGTAGAATAGACATAATGATCCCTTCCATCCTTTTCCCCTCCATCTTCAACTTCGCTTCATAGTCTGATGTCGCTGTCTGTTTGCCCGCAGGAATATTCTTTATTTTGCCCTGTATCGACAACTACGCCAGGGTTGACCTGAGGACCCGGACGTACGACGTACCTCCCCAAGAGGTAAGCCCTAACATTCTCTTCGCTTAATGTAGAGTAACAACCGCTCACCTGTGTGTTGTGTTAGTTCAAATATGCTTCGTGATTGTTTGTGACCGTCGTGTTTGTTTGCACCTCAATGAATTTTACATCACTTTAAATATTTGATATGCATTCAACTGTTCACTTAATTTTCACAATCATTTTCGAATATACTCACTTTAAGTACCTGCTTCTAAGTCTTATATACTATAGTTTCAAATTTTAAAATTGTTACTCAAGGTTTAAACTTATATATTACTTTTTATCTAATACTACATATGCATCTAGAGTATGCCATAATTGAAATTTGTTATTTTATTAGCATGGCATGTATTTTCTATTCCTTCAGTAAAATACATTTTGCTCATTGCTTTCATAAGCAGTTTTGAACTTAAAATCTAGGTATTTTCTGCTCAAAATTGATTTACAGATTTACTTACAAAGCTTTTGCATATTTTACATCTGAGATGATTTAGCTAGGCGAACGTAATAGTTTTAGATTTTGAAAATTAAATAACCTTCAGAACTTCCTCATATGAGTTGTTCCTGTTTTCTGCGGGAAATAGAGCTTAACAGGATGAATAGCATAACTGAAAACCATTTAAGGATTATGAATATTCATGAACTTCTCTTCTGGGGAAGAAATTTCTAAAACTTATATGGATGATACAGCAATTCCTAAGAAAGAGTTCTGGAGAAGAAAACTTCCGTAATATGAGTTTGAACAAATAGACATAATCATAGCTTATAATCTGAAATTCGATAATTAATATTTATTTACACTAACATTCTTAAAATAAATTAATATTATTCTAGTATTTAGTGCATCTAGTACAGATTACAACCAATAAACAAAAAAATATGGAAATAATATCAACGTGGTTCTAATATTATTCATAATGTTTAAACATGCTCAGGTAAAATTTAGGAATATAAAATATTAAGTGAGTAACTTTTCACTTTTCATCACTATATTCACCGTAGAGGAACATTGAAAATAAGCAATTTCTATTGTTATAATTTATTTATATTGGACCAAATTTTCGTGGTAGAAATATCTAATCTGAAATGTAGAGCAGGTACAAATTTATGTTATTCAAAATAAAAAAAATAGAAATTTCCTAAATTTCATCCTAAACAGTTCCTAAACAGAAAAGAGAAAAATTGTTCTTCCCGAAGTTAATTTGTTTTGGAATGAAAGATCAAATGTATGAACTATATATTAAATCTTCAGCGAAGAGGATATACAAAGCTTCAAACCCAAATATAATTTCGTGTATAATAATTTTGAGCATACTCGGTCCTGAATTTTTTTTTTCGTTAATGCTGAGTAAGGTTTCTTGATGTGCTGAATCCAAATCTGTAATAATATTATATTTGGTATGAAAAAATCTAAGAGGCTAGTTCACTTAATAATTTAAATACTTTTTTTTAAAATTAATCTGACCAAAAATCAATTATTTCATAATGTATATATTTTTTCTTTAATATACTCGATCATATAAAATTCTTCTTCTTCTTCTTCTTCTTTAGCTTCCCTCTTTAGTGTCTTTCAGCGTAGAGGAGCATTCAGCCAGGAATTCCATTCTTCCCTATTTCTAGCTAGGTTCCTCGCCTGTCGGAGGTCCTTCCCCCTTGCCCTACAGAATCGTTCAATGTAGTCGAGGTAGGACATCCTAGGGCGACCTCTTGGTCTTCTGCCATCTGGGACATATTCCATGGTCTTTAGAGGATCTCTGTGGCCGTCCATCCTGATAACATGACCGAACCATTTTAACTGACGAGTTTCTAGGAGCTCTTTCAGTAGGGCTATCTGCAGTTCCTGACGAATCCTTTCATTGCGAACTCGGTCTCTTCTTGTTTTACCAATCGTCCTTCGCAGAAATTTCATTTCGGCAGCGGTGATTCTGCTCTAGGCGGATCCTGGCCGCTAGGGAGCGCGCCATAAATATTGCCATGGTTGCCAATGTCTCTCCTTCAAATTTTTTCAAAGATTTAAATAATCGCTCATATATTAGGAATCCTTTGAATAATTCAAACCAAATTTGGGGCATCGGTAAAGGTTCTTAAAGTACGCAATTTGCTTTAACAGTGGTGTTCCTACGTGTTTTTGAACCAACGTTATCCGCAAAAAACTTCAATTTCATTTTTATATGGTAAACACAGACCATCTAAGATAATCCAATAGTTTTTTTATATGTATGTATTTTTTTATATCGATGACGTTTTCAGCGTTAAGGTTTATTGATGTGCTGTGTGCGAATCTGCAATCATTTTTGGTGTGAAAAAATCTATGAGGCTGGTTTATTTAATAATTTAAACACTTTTTAAATTAATCTGACCTGACATAAATTATTTCATAATGTTTATATTTTTCCTTTAGTATATTCTAAATCATTCTTCAAACTCGGGATATAAAATAAAGTATTTTCATCTCGTTTTATTTTATTTTTCATCTCCTAAACCTCGGAAGGATATGGGTCAACTTTTTTTAAATGTGGAATCACCCAAAAAATTTTGATCATAACACTATACTGCATCAAAATCCTTCCTTCAAATGAAATGTTTTTTTTTTATGTTTTGAGGTATGCATAAATACATAAATCTCTTTCAGGCACCACTTTACGCTAAATATTTGTTTGCTTGTTTTTGGTAAAAAATTAGGTGTTTTTCAACATTTTGAGTATTCTTTTATCGTTGAAAAGTTCAACGAAAAATGAAAATATCTATTTGATTTTGAAGCTATTACAATGTATTACAACATGAAAAAATTGTGAGGCCTCAAGAATTTGTTTGGTCTTCAGTCAGAAGTCTTATGCGGGGGCCCAGTTTATACCTGCTTCTTAGGTTCAATGATGGTGTTAGCAGGCATTAGAGTTAGCAGGCAGATTTGTTGAAAAGAGGAGAAAATAAGAGACTATTGTATCTCTCTTGGAGGGCTTCCCAGGTACTAGCCTAAACTTAGCTCTTCTCCCATCCTCTTTCTATTATTCTGCTAACTGTCAGAACGGTTACTCACCATCAAGTCTTCTATGGTCTTCTAAGTCTTCTAATCTAATATGCCGCGACAGTATAAAATCGATCCAGACTGTTCCTGTTAGATTTGCAGTGAAGTCACATTCAAGTGTAATCAAAAATCCCTGACTCCCTTAACAAAGAAGGCTTACGATTTTTACTTTGTATTCTAAGTAAGTGATCAGAATAAACCTCGTCCGCGATTTAGACCTCCCAAAAAATACAGCCCAAGTACTTGGTTCCAGTCTACACAATGGGATCTTTTGGAACCAGATGTGAAAATTTCTTACTTTCTGAAGCGAGAATCAGCGGTATTCCAATTTTTTTTCAATGAATTTTGTGAAATCCGTTCAATTTACTCTCACAACTCGTTCTTCCGATCAATCCAGATGAATGGAAACTATTCGTTGACAGCTCCAAATTCAGTCTGAAAGCTGTGCTCCTTCACAACAACAACCAACCATATGAAAGACTGAGAGAATCAAATACAATGAGTACATTTGGAGCATTTGTGCAGACATTGATTTGTGCAGACATTGACATTGATTCTCTATTGCTAAAGACACTAAATTTTTCTGCATTTTAGATGAATGGGACAGCAGAAAAAAAGATCACTACAAAGTGAGAAGATGGAGAGTACGCTCTGACACAATTGGTCAAGAAAACATTGTCAACTCTCTCCATATCAAAGTAGGACTCATTAAAAATTTCGTGAAAGCAATGGACAAGAAAGGAGTAGGTTTTTTGTGCTTGAAACAGAAGATTCATAAATTAAATGAAGCAAAGATTAAACAGAGGATTTTCGTGGGGCCACAAATCCGCGCTCTTTTTAAGGACCTGAAATTCAAAAGAAAATTAAATGAAAATGTTTTGAGTTTGAAAATGTGTGTCAGCAATTTTTGTACAACAAAAGATCGACAAATTACAAAGACATTGTTGAAGAATTGTTTTTATCATATAAGGTCATGGGTTGCAGCATGCCATTAAAAATTCATTTTTTGTACCCCCATTTGAATTTCTTCCCTCCCTACTTGGGAGCAGTCTCAGATGAACACGGAGAACGGTTTCATCAAAAGATTGCCCAAATGATGAAAATATATAGCGGTAAATGCAATGAGAAGATGCTGGCTGGTTACTGTTTGACACTACAACGGGAGACAGCTGTTGGAGACTATAAAAGGAAAAAATATACACATTGACTAGCCATAAAGTTATATTATGTTCAGGATTTAATATTTTATATATTGTTATTCACAAGCAAATAATAAAATATTATTAAATAAATAAATGAAATAAGAAAAAAAACATGATATTTCAATTTTTTCAAAAACAATCTCCATTTTCTCAAAAATGGTACCTGGTAGAATTTTTTGGACTTCAGATTCGAACTCAGCACAGATGAAAATCAGGAAAAATTTTGCAAGAGAGCGAAAAAAAATATCTTGGAGAGCAGTGTAATCAGCGACGGGCACATCGTGCTCTCCCCTTGTCAGTTTTTTTTTCAGCTCTTGAAAGTCGAGGAGCAGGTAATAGCTTTATTAACTTCAGAACTTTATTCTGGTGCATCAAGGAAAGAATTTTTTGATCAACTTCAGAACGTTATTCTGTTGCATCAAGAAAAGATAATTTTTATTTTTCATTACTATTCTTAGGCTAAATATTTAGTCTAACTTATCATTACCCTCCATCCCATTCATATTCATATTTTCATATTACATGATGATATAATATGATCAAATCTTAAATAAGGGTCTACAGTTTTGGGCATGAACAAAGAACCTCATTCAGTGAAGAGCCTGAAGAGCTCATGGCGCTTGCGTGGAAAAAGTCTGATTTTGCTAGTACCTCCGTGAGTTTTGAACAAACCCTGGTGCGAAATGTAATTCTTTGGAGCCATCGAACAATTGGAATCATATTTTCTTGATCAATGTAACCTTGCATGATTTGATCAATGTAACCTTGATGATTTTAAATAAAGAATTGACCTTGAACTTTGTTTGTTATGATCGAAAGCGAGACTTCGTAGCGGAATAGGATTCTCTTACAACGGTCTTAAAGGGAAGGCGAACAACACTTTAACCATCTTGTCTGCATTTATTACTAATATTACACGAGGGACAACCCTTTCTCACAGCGAACTATTATGGATCTTTTGTGAGATCTTGTCTGCATTAATAGTGATTGAATTAAATTCATCACATGCAGCATCCTCTCCACTGACAGTGGGTTTTATCTGGAGAGACTCTTCTAGTTCACAAAATGCTTAATACATGTCTGGAGATCATGAGAATGTGAGTTAAATATATACGAGGACGTCGTCCAATTAGGCCAGTGTAATAAGCTCGAAAAATTTGTGTGCGATCGTAATAACTCCGTTAGTTCCAATTTTTCAATATGTTCTATGAACTAATCCCCTCATTTAAGATCCGAGTTTTCGACCATCTATCTTGAAAAAATAAGCCAGAATCATGGAAAAATCGCCTTTTCCCGATATTTCTCCTTTCAATTACCAATTTCGGTTAAAGTAGTTCAGATACATTTTGTAGATCATAATATTTCCAAGAAATCTGTGTTTACCATTATCTTCTATCTCCATACGCAACAATGATAAACTCAGATATCTTGGAAATATTATAATCTGCAAAATGTATTTAAATTATTTTAACCGAAATTTGTATTGGAAAGGAGATACAACGGGAATAGGCGATTTTTCCGTGATTCGGGCTAATTTTTTCAAGATGTCGGCGCAAGCTCAGGCGCTGGAAGGTCGAAAACTCGGATTTTCCATGAGGGGACCACTTTATAGAACATATTAAAAAATTGGAACTACCAGAGTTATTTTCATCACAGATCACTATTTGCACTGGCCTAAATAGAAATCAATTATGACCTTCCGGTACCACTAGTACCACTTCCGGTGATCAAGCAGTGACCAAAAAGGGAGGTTCACAACCAGATTTTACAACAATCCTAAATACAAAATTTCAACTTTCTACGGCAAACCGTTTTTGAGTTATGCGAAATACGAACGTACGAACGTACGTACAGAGGCCACGACGAAACTAGTCAAAATGGATTCAGGGATGGTCAAAATGGATATTTCCGTCGAAATCTGAAAACCGAAAATTTTCGCTATTACAATACTTCCTTTACTTCGTACAAGGAAGTAAAAATAAGTACATGCGTTGTTCATAAGTTCGCTTTGGCACTTTTCAAAATACTATTAAATTTACAGTTTGGTGTAAGTTTATTGGTCTATGCTACCGGAGAGATTATTTGCAGTTATAACAGATGGATGTATTCATTGGAAATATTTACTATACCGGAGCCAAAAACAACAAGGAACTTGACTACACAATTGCAATCTGCTGTAACGTTGTTTGTTTAGTATATATTATGCTCTTCAGTTCAAAAGGTCCATTAATACAATGTATTTTTACCATTATATTGGATGAAATGTATCATGCTTATCCATTTAATTTGGAAAATCACATAAAGAAGAAGACTAAGATATAAAAGTAAAATAAAACCTGGTTGGAATGTGATTTATTATTAATGTTTATCATTATTGTCGTTGTTGGTTAATCAAACTTATACTAGATAAAACTATTAAATTTAAAGGTATTATTCAATAGGGAAGGTAATTATAATTATGATTATTGGCTATTTTAAGTTGAAGCAACAACAATTTGATGTCTAGAGCGTTTTCCAAGCTCCTTTCTACTTTTTCGAGTTGAGATTTTTTAAAAATAATTCTATCTGACTTTATGCATAACCGCTTTACTCATTTTCCCGATTAATCAATTCTTTCAGCATAAAGAAATGTTTGAACAGCCAATTTGTCATTTCGCGTCCGTGTCCAGGCCCGACACCTACTTTCATGTTCTGGATCAGAATTTTCCCGAGATGCGATCAGGTTTCGAGAGGATGCGCTTTCATTCCATCTCGGTATTAAAGATTTGATCTCAGCAGTTCTCATAATTTTAAGTGAAATTCTCTTAAAAATCGTGAGACAAATATGTTTGACCAGACCAGTAGCTTGTGTCACAGTTCCAGAATGTTTCTCGAATTTTGGCTATCACAACTGTTTTCTTTCCGCCAATTCTTTTTCGCTTTTGGTTTCCCTCGGATCGCAACTGTCCAAAACATCAGCCGGCTGTTCGTTCCAGCAGCTTAGACGGCGTCAGCGTGCAATCTTATAGTTTCGATCGTGGTATTCCAATCATCCTCCTCATTCCCTTGACGTAGGTTTCGCGGTAAATGTTGGAAACTATTTGTTTTCTTTTATTTAGTGAGAGAGAGCAATAAAATAGTTTCGATAGTTATATAATCTTACAAAGATTGGTATGAGTAAAGTTAAGAAAATAGGAAGATCCTAATTTCCCTGATATTCCCCGTCCATTTTGGTCTCATAGATAGACCGGGCATTACGCAATGAACGGTTGGATGAAGGTGGAGACAATAATTATGCTGATTGAACTTCATCAGAAATACCATCATGAAGCAAGCTGTCAGAATAAAAAATATCTGATGTGGACAACAAATGACTTCCTCGTACGCCTATTAAACTATAAATCGGTGGCTCAAAAAGTGATCTTGCATTTGGTTACTAGTTTCCGAAGATTGCAGTATCTCAAAAACGACACTCGGCGTCGCGACATCCATTTATTGACACACACACACACACAAATGTAGAGGAAAACCAGTATTTTACACTAAATTTTAACACTTACAACAAGTAATAAAAATGTTTAATTAGATTGGAAACCAAATTGAGTTTAATTAAGCTATGTAATGCAAGAGTTCTCGCTCGGGCATACTAGTTTTAATATAATTTTTGATGTAATCTTATATTTGTAATGACCTTCAAGTAAAGTACCCTTTTCGGCTCACCAATTTTAACCAAAATATAGTAAATACATTCATATCGATATAAAAGTCCTATTTACCAAATTTGAGATGTATAGCATTATATTTTAATATAATTTTTGATGAAAGTCTAATATGACCTTCAAGTAAATTACCGCTTCCGGTTTTTCAATTTAAACCAAAATCTAGTATGTTATTTAAATCAATATCTAAGTTATAAATACTAAATTTGAGATGTTTTGCATAGTATTTTAATATAATTTGATGGAAATCAATTATGACCTTCAAGTAAAGTACCACTTCCGGTGTTCAAGCAGTGACCAAAAAAAAAGGAAGTCCACAACTAGATTTTACAACAATCTTAAATACAAAATTTCAACTTTCTACGGCTAACCGTTATTGAGTTATGCGAGATACGAAAGTACGTAGGAATGTATGTACATTCAGACGCCACGACAAAACTAGTCAAAATGGATTCAGGGATGGTCAAAATGGATATTTCCGTTGAAATCTGAAAACCGAAAATTTTCGCGAATACAATACTTCCTTTTCTTAATACAAGGAAGTAAAAAGAAAATAATTTATTTTTAAGTTAAATTGATTGAATAAAATAAAAATTAGGTAAATTTCATTTTTCATCTTCAAAATAAATACTCTTCGTGTTTGGAGGGACATAAATATTCATTTTTGGTGGTTATGTAGATAGAATTAATTTTTTTCAGACTGTTAGGAGTATTTTTAATTTTTTGAAAACTCAGATTCAAAATTGTTGCTTTCTGGTAAAATGGCCCTTCTATTCATCTAGCTTTGCTTTTGATAGATTTCTAATTTAATACTCAACGCTGCAAAGATTCTTCAAAATTTAAGAATAGGATACAATAATTCAGATTACATTATGATAGATGACAGTGAAATAATATATATTTATTACCATTTCAATACTTCGACTCGTTAAAAAACTTTGTAGTATACTATATAAGCTATTGACTCGCAACGCCCCGGGATGTTTAACTCTACGAGGCTCAAGCACGTAAATTAAATTCTATTCGTTAATTCTCTCTTTTCTCTTCCATTTAATAATACTGAAGAACAAATACTTTTTTTTTTTAACACATGCATTGGATGCAAATTTAGATACATTAAGTAATACTATGTATACTAAGTAAACATTATGTATTAGATACACAACGTAAAGTTACTTTTTTCAAATTGACTCTTTCAATATATATTGTTAGAAACAGTTTTTGGTAGAAACAAAATTATTGTTGAATTTCTGCAACAAATCACTTTTTTCTGGTTCATCTTGTTTATTTGTTTTATTTTTGTTATTATTACGTTGGATGAAAAACAATAGCAAGTGTCAATAAGATTTCATTTTTCTACTTTTAACCATATATTACTTAATAAAAATAACGAAGACATATAAATGATTTTGATGACAAGCCTATTTGGAGAAAAAAAATGGATAACAGGATAAATGTTGGTTGCCTCATAAAGTTTGTAAAACCTTTATGTAGAAACTAAGATAGGTAGATATACCATCAAACGGACAAATTTAATACAACATTTCTTTCGTATTTTGAGCTCAAAATGTTTCAAAACATTTACGGGATCACAACGAATAATTTGATCCATTGAATTTTAAAGTCGGTTGAGCCATTCGTTAAAAAAACGTTACATACCTACTAACGGTCAAGCTAAACACATTACCATCCTTGTGGCCAGTAGCGTAGCCAGGATTTCGTTTCATGGAGGAAGGGTCCATCCTAGGATCTACTTAAAAAAAATCCACCACAACCTTGGATGTAACACCCTCTCTCTATATTGATATATTTTCTACGCCTAGATATATTAATTATAAAATAAAATTAAAAAAGGTTTATACCATTTTTGTTTACAAATAAGGATAAGTGAAAGTATTTTGTAATTTCAAGAGGGGTCCAGACCCTCTGACCCTATGCCACTGCTTGAGGCTTCGCCGTGATCTGAGGTTTTGTAAATAGATTTTTTAAAATCTTTTCATCCTGTAGCAAAGATATAAAAAAAATAGGAATCTATTTACAAAACCTTGGATGTGAAATAAATATTATAGTTACTGATTAAATACAGAATTATTTGAACCAGATTTTTATAACAGTACATACACGATAAGCCAGCGTCGGACTGTATTTTGAAGAGGTGTTGGAACCGGAATTCCAGAAAGTGGTGGTCAATAAAGAAGTGTTGAATGAAATTGGTTAGATCTGCAGAAAGGGGTTTAAGGTCCGAAGATCGAATTCTTGTGGTAAGGTCAGATGACCTGAATTAGAGGAGACTGTAGACATAGGAAGGGTAATTGTTGTTGATTACTTGGCAAAGGAATAAGCCTAGGAAATATTGTCTGTCGAAGAGCCACCCTGACCCAGT
Source organism: Rhaphigaster nebulosa (assembly GCA_948150685.1). NCBI lineage: Eukaryota > Metazoa > Arthropoda > Insecta > Hemiptera > Pentatomidae > Rhaphigaster > Rhaphigaster nebulosa. Next base: position 155,244,931 of record OX411306.1, read on the forward strand.
ATAATGGTGGGAAATACGGGAACATCTCGGGATCCCATTAAAAAATCTTGCGAAGCTATTCATAATTACAGTATATACTGTCTTTATTTAAAAAACTGGAGTCAGTTCGACTAATCTGATTTTGTTATCGTTTTTGAAGACTGGGATTATCCAGATCCGACCCTAGTAGCTAGTAGCTAGTACCTAGTAGCTCTGCGCCGCAAAATTCCTGTTACCCTGTGTTTATCCCTGCCACATTGTGTTTATTCAGTTAAATATTTCTATAAAAAATGTTAATTAAATTGTATAAAGCCTGAAATTTAATATAATAGTATTAATTGTAGTATCCCCATCAACAATATTCTTTTCATATGGGTCATTTTTAGGAATTCAGATAATTTCTAAATTATTATATAAATATAACATATAATTATGGAGCTATAGGGAATAACTTTTCGAAAAAAATGAATTTTTGAAATTATACAAAAATCATCGACCTCATTTAAAAAAAAAAAAACATATAGTGGTCGCATCATAAAAACAGTGAAGCAATATATTTATTTTTACCATGGAAGATATTTGGCTTTGAAATTCCACTTCAAGCGGCACCGTAATAGAAAAAAAACGTTTAAAATTTCAAAGAGATGGGCATTAAAAATGGCAAACAATCATGTCAGAATTTTGTCTTATTCTGAATATACAAGAATTCATTATTCATCATCATCAAGGATCAACCATTCATCATTACTATCGAACTTTTTTTTTTATTCCTTTATGTACACACTGTATAGGTCACAAATGTACACTTTAATAACTTATTTACGAATTACAGAAAATGATATAAAAAATAAATATATGTTAATAACCGTGCTAAAAATATTATAATAACAAGTTTTACTAACATATAAAAATAATATTGATTATTTTTAGGAAATAAACTAATTATAATCTTAGTTCTTTTCTTTAGTATGCCACCTTCTTTACTTGGTGTTTCGGACTAGCCTGTCCATTCTCAAGTGTTCTTTATCTTTTTTCCTCATCTTTGTATCTTAGTCAATATTTTAGTTTAATTTTCCTATTTTGTTAATGCCATTTTTATTTTACATTCTGCTATGATCAGGATTCTTCTTCCCATTACTCGTGTCTGTGGCTTCCCAGCTTGATATCAACTGATACCCGTGTCCTGTTACTAATAAAAGACTATCTTCTAAAAAAATAAAAAGAATAAAAAACACTAAAATTACATTCATGTTTTTACATTATTCGTTCATGCCCTTATGTTTAATGGGTAAGTCAAGGGTTCAGAAGATCGTATTAAAAAAAAGTTGAATAAATATCAATTGAATCAATTTTTAGAACTGAAATTTTAAAGAGGAAATGCTTCTTATGGATTTTGGACCGTTGCAATTGTAACATGTGTATATTTATATAGGCTAAAGGAAATCCTTTACGCAATAATAAACTGAAAATCAGCAATTCCAGTTCGCGATGTAATTGAAATAGATTTGTTGATCTTTTTAAACAATTTTACTAAATACTATTTATAAGCTGGGGTTGGAAAGTGGATTTATGAATAAAACAATATATGTATTCCAAAAACAAATATTGACCCGCAATAAATATCTAGCTATTGTCCTATATCCCTTATGTATTGATATATGTTTATCTAAACCATACGGAGGATTCAGGACTTAGAGGAGTAAGATTAGAATATTTTTGTATAATAAATAAAGAGATTGGTATATATTATGATATTTAAAGAGGTGAAGAGAAAAATGGCCTCCTTCAGGTGACTTCAGGTATCTTTCTCTCCACCCCACGGAAATGGCATGTATTGGTATTCTTGGGTAATATTATTTTAAGTCATATATTATATATGATAGGCCGAAAGGTAGACCGATGAGTGAGGGACAGGCAGGTATACCGACCATCCCTTGTCAAGGAGGTTTATTGACATGTGATAGCAGCCGTCACCACAACACTTATGCCTTTAACTCAGAAATACGAAATAAGTTGATTTAAAAACATATAGAAAATTGGATAGTGTTACAAAGGCTAGATGTGGTCCGTCTTGGAAGACGTAATCAACTTTAGGAAACCAGTCACCCTGGGATTCCGCCTGGTATACCGAAAAAACGGGGGAGGCCAGGGAAAGGTGTCACTCAGTTAGAGGATGGTAATGCATTCGGAGATATCGTCCCATCCCGGAAAGGGGTGGAGCCATGGCCTGAAATCTTGGAAATTCCTTCCCTTGGCAAACGGGTTCGCCAATCACGAAAAAGATACCGCCTACTGTCGGGGATCTAGCCAATCAACAACTTTCTTCTACTCCCTCCTAGGTAGAAGGGGGAAGAGAAGCGGCGAAAGGAAATATAGACGACTCGATAGAGAGACGCAGAGGGGACTCGAGCTAGAGACACCTGGGAAGACACGCTAGAGATGTACTGGCCTTTACTGTTGCCTGTAAGATGATGAAGACCATAATGAGGCACTGATGGGGCGTTCAGGAGTCATGATTGCCCAATGGAATCCCCATACAGATTTATATTATCAGCTAAAATATAAGTCAATCCAATCAAAATAAAATGTAGCAGTCGGTACTTTCCAGAATGACAAAGACATTCTCGTATAGATATGTTTGGGAATTAGAATAAATAAACTTCCATAAACTTTTTCATAGTGCCGTCGTTTATCCCGCATATTTCAGGCGTGGTCTTCTCCGATTGAAGGGACTAATGATGAATATTGATGAATGATTATCTAGTCACTAGAATGGTGCACGTAATTTAACTGAAGGAATGAAATTCTATAAGAGGCTATATCTTATAATTTCTAAACTCAATTAGTGCAAGCAGTGGATTGAACAACTGAGTAGTATGAGTTGTATCCTTAAATAAATCACTAATTAATTAATTAATTAATTCTCGGAAAGTGAGCTAGCTGTTTCAGGCCGAGCCCTCAGAACAGTATTTACCAGCGAGCATTGCTCTCAAGAGTCTCCCGAAAGTGAATTCCTTTGAAGTTGGCATGTAATTTAAGCTGGTGTTTTCGGAAAAGATAAACGAAACATAGGCCGACGCAGAATCATATATTATCTCCATTGTTTAGGCTAAGCGATTTCAGCAAGAGATCTAGAAATTCTGTTTGATTCCACCCTTTATAATTCCGTTTAATCTCTTAATACTCCATTGTTATGCGATTGTAATACTTTAAGTATCCGATACTTAAAGTATACTGCCATTTGCATTCCTTTTCTATTAGCAGAGAATTGTTCAAAATCGAAGAAAATGTGTTGTTAGTTGGACAACATTCCATCGGACTTCTGCTATAAATAAAACATATTTATACTGAGAAATGTCTGAGTTGAAGAAGAGTTTTTGTGAATTTTCTTGACGGTTCATTGTAACTACCATTGACCAGTTCCATATCAAAAAATCACTACTGTAGGTGGAGAGATAATGATTTAAGAATCTGAATAATGAGTTAATAAAACTTTTATATCAATTCACGCGAAACATATAGAGTGTTAGTTGCAATTTTCATTCCAACGGGTCGATTTTCTAGATGATTTTTTTCACTACAATTGAACCCAATCCTGTTCTTTTTCTGCATTTAATCATTAGATCCATAAATATGGGTGTATTGTTCAATTTAACAATAATTGTAATTTTAATTTAATCAATAATGACGATTATATTGTTTATTTTTTACTCTTTACAGATTATAAAATCAGAACACCAAGGTTACTACAACAGTCCCTAATTAATGTGACCAAAAATAGTACATCTATTCTAGGATGTAATCAGCAAAGTGCTGGCCTTGCGTGCGGTTTCTTAACTTCGGGTATTCCGATGCATCAACATGTTTACATGGTGTAGTAAAACAAAACCATGTAGTGAAAAGGGCCTAGTTCCTTTTTTTCTAGGCAAAGAAATTAAAAAGAAAAACAGGCTTTTCATTTTCTTTTTTATTATGTATTTCTGAAGCACTTTTTAAAGACATTGCCATTAGAAATGGAACATTTAATTCTCTCTAACAAGAATAGCTTCAAGTTTGCTTCGCTGTAGTTTAAAATATATAAGGATCGAAAATATCTGGCGAATCATTATTTTTTAGGAGGAACGTCAGTTTTTCAGTCAGATACAGTTTTCGGGATTTCCGTCCGTTCTTACCATATTTTGCTGTCATTTTGTTTTTATTAATTTTTCAAAAGAATGGAATTGAAATAGTTATAAAAATATGGTGAAAAAGTCAATAGAAATTATTGAATTTGAAAGTATAATGTAATATATTCTTTTAATCGAACACAAAAGATAATAACTAGTGAATAAAACATCGTGTCACAATATATATCGCTCACGGAAATACATACCATTTGAAATACACATATACTGCACTATCATGCAATAATATACAATGATAGTGCAGTATATGTGACAGGGACAATAAGGAAAATTACTCCCCAATTTAATATTCTTTTATGCATTATAACCAGCCAGAATTTGACGAAGCAAAATTATACTGATGGCAGGACATTGGGGAGATAATAATTTAAATTAAAGAAAATAAATAACCTGAAGACGAAGAAGGACTTCGAAACGTCGTTACAAATGTGTTTTTAAAAATATAAGTTATATATTTATGGGAAGTGTACTGTTCACTAATTAATTTATAATATATACATTAAATTCCCTATATAGGTGAAATTGTTTAATAAACAAATACGAATGAAAACCTAGAATTTGACTATTCCTAGAACAGAAACACAATTGCCTGAACATAATTTAAAACATGCGCGAAAACCCATTGAAATTGAAACACAATAAAATATATGAAATCTAGATTAAATATAAATCTAGAGCAAATATAGGTATAAAATTACAGAGAAATATTTAAAAAAAAATTTATACAATCTTCCCAAATTTTCTTTGCATTGGAATATCACTCATTCTGTTTTTATTTTGTAGGTCACTAATGGAAGTTTATTTTGTCAAGAAATTGCTTTGAGTGATGGTATCAATAATTTAAGCCAAAGTTGTTTTAAAATAGATTTAAAAATGGAAAAGTGTACCCATTTTAACTTCCATCCAGCTGGATAACCAACAGACAGATGTATTTGTAGAACATAGGCGAAACAAATGAATAAATAAGGACTTAGGAACATCCGTAAATCAATTACAGTCAATATACAGTCATCAATTTAAGTTCGATTTTAAAAGCTTAATAATGATATTATTTAAAGGTAGATTTTGACTGAAGACCACACGGAGCCATAGCACAGCGATCAGTTTCTGGAAATACAAAGGTAAAAACTAAGGACCAGGGGCGTAGAAAGGTATCTCCGGAGGGGCATGCCCCCCTAGAAAATTTTTGAAGACGAAATGCAAAGAAGTACAAATAAGAAAACATAAAAAGCCTCAGAGAAACCGTAAGTTGGATACGGATACCAACAAATCTATATGGTTATGTGGCACAATTTTCCTACATAGTTCTCAGCCAACCCCTCGAACTTTTACCGGCCGGTTCAGAGCCAATTGCCTATTTTAGGAATCAGTTCAGATAGTTATCCGTGGATAATAATCCCAAAAAAGGATTTTTAATCCTCGCGAAGTTATAATTAAATTATATTTAAGGGGTGCATACTCCCCGATTCCGCATTTTGTTTCCTTCGAAATTCTCCAGTGGTTACATCTATCCTTTACTAGAATATTATTCACAAAAATTAATTTCCAAATACACTGAGGCGCGGTCGTTCCTTGTTTGCCTTCAGTGCGTGGAGTAAACAAGGTATCGATAGTGAATAGGTTTATTTCTAGCTTGCCCGTGCTCATATCAATATAAATACCTGGCTTAATGACATTTGGCCTGACTGAGTATGGACTCTCAGAGTTCATCAGTCAATCACAATGTGCTAAAAGCTTCGATTACGAGTCAGCTGACTCGGGCATAATTACTCTGTTAACTAATTAATTAAATATAACGTATTACTGCTGAATTATAAAATACGCCAGAAGATAGACCATAATGAATTTGCACTTAAGTTGGACACTCTCTAAGAGTAATCCGCGCATTTTACGAGCAAGGCCACAATCCATACCGCTTAGACCGGAAGATTATTATCATAGCATGCAATTTTGTATAATAATAATTATTCTTGTTTTGTATCACGCACACTGTTTATTGGTGAGACAACATCCTTTAGTGATGGAATCAATAGCAATCGCTTCACTTGTATCGTTGGAGGACAGATCACTGATATGGGTTGTGCAATCTGCTGCTGCGATAAATGAAATGAAATATAATTTTTTTTTATCGTTTAGAATAAGTTTGATGAAGGATACAACAACCCTAGATATTTCCTTCTTAATTAGTTAATGAACAATCGATGATTCTGGAAAAAAGGATCATCACCTTTATATTTTGCACAACCATCTGTCCCTCCGGTCATCACTTTCTCACCGACTCTTTTCAACCAATAACGATATCTTTCTGTCCGGTCTCCAACTCGATATTACCAAATACCTTTCACTGAATCCGGGAATCAAATTTCTCAAAACGGTTTCGCGAACTAGAGAAGAGTCACCCTGAAGAATCCTATAACTGAAGCCGAAATGTCTGGACAAATTAAAAGCAGTATTAATCTTAGTATTTTTTCTTTATTTCCTTGGTCTCACTTCCCTTCCAACTCGTTGATAAAACCTCTGATTTAAAAGCATAAATGTAAATTATTTCATATTACATGTAAAACCATAGGCAATATGATCATGTTTAGAGTAAATTTTGCCCTTGGTTTGAATTATATTAACTCTTTGCACTCCGTTGTCACCGATCATGCAACATTTGAAATATGAACTTTCAATTCACTGTGGCTGATATGGCGACATGACTATGTTTATAGACATGACTATATATCTGCTAACTTCCTTGATCGCTTTTGTACTAATTGATGCTTACGTTAATAACAAAATCACTTATAACTAATATAGTGCGGAAGTTGTTTGTGAACTGTATGAATGAATAGGCTGGAGTGCAAACTTTTATTAACTTGAATATTTAAATCGGGAACAGCTATAGAATTGTTAATGAAGCATCAGATGTGTGAGGAAATGAGTTTTTCTCTTTCTGATTATAATATAACCAATTTTAATATTGATTTGTCATTTATATTATACTAACAATAAATAAAATTGAGCATAAACTCAAAAAGAGATATTAATTAATTGATAGAAAACAGTTGGAAGATTCTAAAACACAAATCCTCAAGTCTACAAAATACCGGCAAACAACTAACCAGTCAACGGTTCGCCAATTCATATACACATTTTTTTTTTCTTTTTCTGTTGACACTATAGACCATATCGATCTTTGGCCGCGCGATGTGGTGTTCATACAGATATTTATTGCTTCCAGGAGCACAGACTGAACGGGATCACCCAACCTCACGTTGCTGCGTATCATGGTTTCCATGGTGCAGCGGCAGGCTGCTCATTGATCCATAGCCGGTCCATTCGGAGCCAATTCGGCAGTGTCCTTCACACCGACTCACTCGGGTTCAAGGACAGTGAAAAATCGGTCTTGATCCACGGATTATGGCTGTTGGGGGTCAGCAGGCGCACGAGGACCTATATTTCTTTCCCCGAAGCAGACCGTCCATGGACCAAACCTCCGGGCACCTATTTTACGTTCGGGAAAACCACAACGCGATTCAAAATTAAGGTACACGTGGTAGGGTCATCACTCCTACGTCCGGTCTGTGTGAGTAGCCTCCAGTAGGCTGAGGGGCCTCACATAACCGGGTGAAAGGATGATTAATTGATTCAGGAATTAAATTAATTATTATTTAAATTAAATCAAATTAATTCCGGCACCGGGATTCGTAACTCACAACCTTTGGGTTTCGTAAGAAGTACACTTTTGCAAGTGCGTTAAACCCCTCGGCCACCCCGACCCCATCATATGTATATTCAAATGTTTTCAATAAAACCTCAATAAATAAATTCAAAATTAACCAATCCAAAAGATAGTAAGGGTTTTGTGGAACTATTTATATCCTTTAAAAAAAAAAAAGAAGTTTTCATTCCCTTTAAGCGATTATCACAGGTATGGATAGTACCATCTCCAATGTTGATTCATGTGTTATTCCATGGCAAATCTGACCTTGGGAAATGCTTAAGATGAATTTTCGGGAAATAAGTGAATAACAATGTCACAAAACAATAAATAAATTTTTATTCGTGCATACGTCATAGACATTTATCATTTGAACGCAGCCCAATATAATTATTGATTTGAACCTTTTGGAATATGAAGTTACAAAGGGAAACTAATAAATTGATTTTGATTCAGTAATACCCTTTCGTACATACATGCATATATACTTCTGGCTATCTACTTTTCTAAGGCAGGTGGGGGTTCGCATTGACTTACTCTATTTATTTAATATATTCTATATTTGTATCGGTTCCAGAAAGGAACCGATCAATCAAATTGAATTATTTAGTTACACTAACTTAGAAGGCTAGAGACCACAGACCCCCCTACTATGGTAACTAGGTTGGGATTTTATACATACCATTGGAGGTCTTTTCCAAGTGTGTGTTTACCAATTCACTTAACTAAACTATTATCACTTAACTAAGGGAACTTATTAATTAAAGTGTTGGTTTAATTATGCACAATGTAAACTAATCTCATTTCGAAAAACTATTGACTATAAGATATGAATTTGAATCTAAATTGCCTATTAAGGTTTTACTATGTTGCCACATAATATTAAACAAAATGTACACATGAATGTAGGGGATACTACGACTTATCTGTTTTTGCCTTCGTAGTCTCGGGTTCTCTCCACTTCTCTGCTTGAGATCGCCTGCCGCTACTTGATGGTATCTCAGCTGCTGTCTCGAACAATCTGGTCTCTCCTGGCTCGACTCTTCCTCCAGAAACTTTGCTGTATTGTACCCGTTCTTAACGGCAAGTTTTATTATATCATGTCGGCAAGGTCTCTCTTATTTTTATGGAATTTTTAAGCAGGGTTCTCTGCCTTAACTTCATGATTGCTTGAGCTGCTTGTCGGTACTTAATTTGCCGCCGGCCTTCTTAGGTAGAGGCTCAAAGGTACGTTGCAGGTGTTTCCATGTTCGAATAGGAAACCTATTTATTTTAGTATTGAATAAATTATGTGGCAACTACTTAAATTTCCCATTATTTGAATACTATTATTTAATCGAAAATATCTCCTTCCATTCAATACATTGAAATGTATTTTTGTATATGATTTTATATTTGTCTACCAAGAACTACTAAAAATAATAGTTTTTTAAGCATAAGTATAAACCAATTCAAACAAAAATATGAAATTTTCCTAAGGACAATATTGGATTACTAAGTTATCATTGTGCAACAGATTGTAACTTGAATGTCTCATTCTCAACCCAGAAACTTTTCTATGGAAACCTTTCGCATTGTTAATGACTCCAAACTAACCACTATATTGTTAAATATTACATTTTGGGCTTACATCTACCTGAAATTTGTTACTTGAGTGAAATCTCAATTAGTGTCTGTTGGTGGATTATAGTGCCTAGTTTTGATAAAGCAAAATCTCCACTAAGAAGATGATGATTCAATTAACACGAGTTATTGGTGATTCAATTATTTATGAACAAAAAAAAGATTTACAACCATTAAAGTATCGAAATTCTGTATACTTAGGTTGATAAAATAACTACTCAACGTTAATTACGTTGCATTTCTAGACTTTGAACCAAAATAGCTCTAACTGGTGCCTCATAAATTGATTTACAGGTGTTAGCTCGGGTACAGGGCTGCCTTAGGCCAGGTTAGATGGGCCATTGACAGCATAATTAATCGAAGCAATGGATAAATAGAGTTGTATGAGTAGGAATAATAGGTAATAAAAGAGGAACTTTTTATATCGAATTTTTTATATTTTATAATTTTTTAGATGTACTTTATGTTATATTTAGGAGAGTTTAAGAATGGAAAATACTTATGGTTAACATATATTTGCGAATTGAAAGCTGGACCTGTAATACAAGTTTTTGCTCTTACAAACGATACTATCCTGAACAAAGGACAGTTCTACAGTGACTTAGAACTAGCAGCCACTACAACAAAAATAGTGATGGAGCATTCTAATTATGGGAGATCTCAATGCACAAACAGATAATGACTACATAAGCAGATTTCAAAGAATGACAGTGGACAGTATTTAATGGAATTCTGTATAGGCAATGATTTACTTATAAATAATTCCTACATTAACGTGTCCATATACTGCAATGTAGAAAAGATGTAAGCAATCACTGCTTTCACATACCGTGGAATAGTTATTGAAAAGACTAAAAAACTAGACTTTAAAATTTCAAAAAGGATAAGTAAAGCAAACTCGGTCTTCTACCAGATGTGTAAAATTGTGTTGGGAAGCATCTGAATTCTGGAAAGCGAGAATTAAGCTCCATGTCTTCAAGTATGTCTGATCTTACATCTTCTATGGTACTGAAAGTTGGATAATAACGAGCAGAAGTTACGGCCGCATAAATGATATTTCTCCGAAGGATTACGGGGAAAACAAGTAAGGATCGCGTCCGCAATGAGCCGATTGGGGAGAAACTAAATGCATCTCGATGCATGGAGCCCCGCAAATTAAAATGGTTGGGTCATGTAATCAGAATGGAAGACCACAGTGGCTCACTAAGATCAGACAAGGGCTCACTGAAGACTACGGAATATCGTAGAACACTACAAGGATTCCCAAAGATATCATACCTTGAGTATGTTGAGCGTTTGTGAAGAAAAGAAGGCAAATATATCCGACTAGCCAGGAACCCAGCTAGGTCCAGAGAAGAGTGACAGCGTGGCTAAACGCTACTCTACACTGAAAGGCACAAAAAGAGTGAAGAAGAAGTATTCGATATTTTATCAAAGTTCATAAAATCGATATAATAATGATTATCGATATAATAAGTCATTTATATGAAGTTATCAAGGTTTTTGATGTATATTACCTAAAAATTCTTATCTACTAATATTATCTAAGTATTGCTAATTATAACCGTTCTTCGAGTGATGGTTGACTGAGTCTTGCTAACATCCAGGATCTGTTTTCAGTAATCCGCCAAAATGAATAAACCTAATATTTATTTCATCATTATATTTTTATTCGACACCGGAGCTTAGAGATGGATATGCATGCATATTTATAATATGTTGTTCAGAAACCAATACGCCAAATTTAATTCACCCTTTCTTCCGCCTCAGGCAGTGTTAGTTAAAATAATAAGTCTGTGTAAGAATACATCGCGCCAAAGCGACCAATGTCCGTTATACTACATATCAGCTGTCGCCGTATCTATGAGCTTCTGAATATCTCCCTACCAATTAACTATTAGTCAGTTCCTGCTAATCTGGCCTAAGGTACCGACAAACATCAGTTGGAATAACGCTCGCTTCTACTGAAGAAACTGATTCGTTTCAGAAAGTTGTTGTTTCAAAAGGGTTCCATTTAATTGGCAATTTGCCTCCCACCTCCTTTCCATAATTGGAGTTGGAAATTTGCAGCATCTCTTTTGAACCTGGATTGATTTTTAAGATATATTGCAGTTTCTTCCGGGTTCTGTTTCCTTGTCTGTTTCTTGTCGGTATCAACGACAAAGTATGAGATTGATACTTTCCAACTCATCTCTTTTAGAAATGTCATGAAACCGATAACTTTTAACAACCGACATACTGTAACTTGCCTTTTTTTTAAGTACAAACTTTTTGACTTATAATAATATTAGCTCACCATTCTGCACCTATATGGCATGTAAAATATTATCAAATTTTAACCTGAACTGTGCACACAGCTTGCTCTTCTTAATTCTTAAATCTCCGGTGATCGGCCCGCACTCCGGGAACAGTTGTAGGTGTCGTTCTTCGAAAAAAAAAAAAAGGAAAATCTCTGTCCCATGAAGAAATCGTCATTGGTTGGTAGACATTTTTTCATTGATTTTGATAAGCCAAATGTTGTTTTATCAGGGGTTAGCTTTCATGTTAAAATAATTTATCATATGTAAACATGTTTTTCAACATAAATATCCTCAAGGAATAGAGAAGGTAAGATAATATTTGATGAATTTCTATTGTTATTCTTCAGGTTTTATGGGATTTGGTGTGGTGTAAATATGGAGGAATGTAAATATGATGTTATGGCCTAATCAATAAACAATTATATGTTCAAAAACCTCACTCCCTAACTTTTTATTTTTTATAAAAATTGTATTTCATTCAAAATATCTCTAATTCACTTACTTTATTAATGGGCTAAAATTAATTTATCTCGTTTGCTTTGTGATAATTTATGCTATAACAATAATTGCAATAATTATTCTATGATTATCTAAGAATTTAACTAAAAATTATTGAAACTAAAGACATTTCAATAAAACTATTTATTTTTATTTTTTTTATTTCCTTAACACTGAACTATGGTAGAAGAGGATGGGATTAAGAAGAAGAAGAATTTATTTTATTGTTATTGTATTATTCATTCATCCTCACTCATTACCATGCTCACTCCCTCGCACACACCGTATCCCCTCACTTTTGAAAATTGGAATCATTTGATTTATCTTCCGTTCTAGATACAATCACGATTGGACATTTTGGCAACCGTATCTCAGATGCAATTAAAATCAATAAAATATATTTTTTTTAAATTGCTGTGATATCTGAAGTTATGAGGAAATTATTAGAAAATCTCCCTATTTTAGAAGAATGATCCATATATAACTTGCGAATATGCAATCCATGTAACCCTCCCTACTGTTGTCCATGGATTTGTTTTCAAGTCGTGGCTTCTTCCCCTAGTATAGACAACTGTTTGTAAGGCATGGCCGAAGGGTTTACTTTTTGTAGAGAATGATTAAAAGTAAACTTCGGAAAGTGGTAGTTAAACATTCTTTCTACCAGTATCCTGGTTCTTTACCAATTTCAAATTCATTACAAAACTTAATCGAAACTAAACCACCTTCATCGCTTCGAATCTTCATTATAATTGTTTTACATTCTTCACCCTATAAAAAAATAGTGAAATCGTAAAAAAAAAACTCCCTATTATTTTCATTTTTTCCACATGCAGAGTAAGGTATTATTATATTTTTGAAAGACTTCTCATATTTCAACAGAACGAAAAAAAAATCTACAGACTTCTCGATATAGCACCAGAGAAGAGAGAAAAGACTTCAAAATTCAGGATTTCATGAAACAATAATGAGAGATCATAATCGCAATGTATAAAAATAAAAATTTATTTTCTTTCTCCAGACATCTTGTTTTTCATTCGCATTTTCTTTCTCCTTCTGTTTTCTCCCTATTCTTTATATAATTTTTCCTTCTTTTATTCCCCTTGTCTCTTAATTATACTCTTTTTCTTTCCTCTCTTTATCCAATAATGTCTACTCACTTAAACTAAATCTCTTTTTGTAATCATTGTTTTTAAATTTATAGTGATAGAATAGAATTATACCTAGTTGATTTATTTTATTAAAAATTTAAATAAACTATATGCCTTACAATTAACGGTAAATAATGACGCGCTTTAAAAATTTCATACTCATGTTTTTAAAGACATTATTTTACCACTTCAAATAATTTTTCAGGTACTCTTTCAACATATTTTTTTAATTATTTAATACAAAATAGAAAGCAATAAATGTATACTCCGATACAGTGAATACTTCCAGTCATAACGTTCGTTATATCTTTCCATGACTTCCTCTCAAGTCTCCGTTATATTTTTTCTTAGTATTTGAAAGTTATCAAACGAACATTTTTTTTTTCTTTTTAATTCTATTGGATGTAATCACTGAAAATCTTAAAATCCGAACTTTTGTATGATTCCGATATTTCTGGTCACAGCTTCGATTAAACCTGAAATGTTCAGCTTAAAAATAAAACATTGCATGATCAAAAAGAAGGAGACTAACTGGGCGAAGGATACATAATGCCTATGCACTTGTAGAACAGGAGTTTTTTTTTTTTTTTTCCAAATAAGTCGCGTAATACAATAATAGAAGGACACGCAAGGACAGATGTGCGTTACGGAGCCTCAAACATGATTGGAAGAGTGCAATTTGGAGTTAGGAATTCTTTTTAATGTATGTGTGTGTGTGTAATTATAAAATATGCAAATTTACATTTTATTGTAAATAATTCTTTTTCAGTCTGTCTATGAAATTTATTGAACTAAAGATGGGAAGATTGAAATTAAAAATGTGAAACTATTCCACATACATTTTATATGGCGTTTCTTATGCATACCGATCACGTTTATTACACAAAACTTTGCATAATATAAAAATACAACATAAATTAAATTTAAACAATATTAATAATTGTCAGAAATATTACCCATATTTCTAATAGTGTTGTTTAAGTTGAATTTATATTGTTTTTCAAACTATACATTCAAAATCACATTTGAAAATGAATATCATACTCTTTTATAAAGATCCAGTTTTGGCGGGAGCAGTGCTGTGCAAGGTGGGCGAGGTGAGGCTGTCCGCCCCAGGCGCCATGGGAGGAGGGCGGTCCGTCTCGGCCACCATAGGAGGGGGATGTAAAAGTGGAGAATAAAAAAAAATTACTGAAATTGGAAATTTATTTCAATCTTATTTTTTATAGATTTGTGCATCTCATTTTATGATCTTGTTAGTTTTTAAATATAGTTAAAATATAATGTATAGATATTACTTTACCATAGATTCACTGTTGTCGGAGGTTTACAAAAAAAAAGAACCTATTCCATTTTTAGTTATGGCTTGGGCGTAAATGGAATGAAAAGGGTCGTAAGAGGAATTGGACCATCCCGAGGTGCACGAAAACGTTGGTACGTCACTGTGCGGGAGTATCCCAAGGTTCAATGCTTGAGCCCTTTACTATACATTTTATTTACTAAAGACATCCTGTTTAACAATGAGACATTGGCTGAAACCTACGTTGACGATAAAATTCACACAAAATATCCGAAACGTCCACATGGCCTCACTAACTTTTCAATTACACTGACGATTACTACTCACTATGGAAAAATGGACTAAATCATGTCAAATTGGAACACATAAAGTTTATCCTTCGAAGAAATCCCACCCTCCAGTTTATAAAGTTGGCTAATTTGTTCTTGAAACAATTGTCAGGATGACCACATTGTTAAGTTAATATTATAGATCCTTCTGGCTACTACCAAGAGATTCAGCACTCTGCTTAAGAAAAGAGCAATAAATTACACGCTTGTTAGTTGCAATGTTTTATTTATTTTGGGCGTTTAACAGAGGGAAATCAATCCTGCATGGAATTGTTTAGCTCTGACCGCAATAAGGGATGGAAGGGGGTTAGCAAAACCAAATAGAGAACTAGGGGCTTATACTTGTTCCCTGTAAATTACCCTAATTTAGGTATTCTTTTTTTCTTTCTTTTTTCCTATGTTTACAGTTATATAATTTTATTAAATGTTTTATACAACCAATTTGAGATTAAAATTTCACTAATTCTAATAAAATTAATAAATTGCCCCAAGTAAAAGTACATTCTTTCTCAATTATTTGTACAGAACAATGATCATTCATTATAATTTTTGTTAAACATATTTCTCATTTCAACAAAAATATTTAAATTTTGAATGGTCTAATGAGTTCTAAAAAAAATTTTTAAGATAAGCATCATTTCAAAGTCTTAAATTTTACCATATTAATATTTCTTTCCGCAAATTTCTCCATCCATGAATTTGTTAATCATATTTTATTGAAAGCTATTACGAGAATTTTTATGGAATTTTAGGATGCAGTTTAAAAAAAAAATTATCGTTTTAAACTTTAAAATTGTTTCAAAAATTAGGTTTCCGATATATAAATAACATGAATATTTTAACTTCTTTTATAAATTAAGTTTAATTTTGAAAACGTTTTCTTGTCCAATTACTGTGATCTGGTAGTTGAAGTAAGAAACATTTAAAGATTAATACATTTAACATCAATAACTAAAGGTAATTCGTTAGTTAGCAAAACGTTCATAAGAAATTAAATCTTGAGCATCACAGATTTGTTTCATTCGAGGAAGATTAAATTTCCATGGAAGAAAAATAATCATAATATCTTTATCAAACTAATTTAATTATAATTATTGTTAAATAAATTGAATTTAATATTATACGGATATAGAAGTTGTAAGCCTTGACGTTGTACCCGACTTTCTAGATGTTGAAGTTAACAATCAATGTTTAGCTTACAACTGAAAACGTATAATTATAACTAATACCATAGCATAATGTTCCTTAAAATATTATCGAAATGGAAAATTTTATAGTAAAACTTTTTTATTCATCAAAAAATTTTAACAGCAGAAAAGTTAATATAAAGTATTCTGCAAATTGAGGAACTTCAGTTTGAGTAGTCATAAAGCTTCAAATACCGAACTTGAAGTTTTACCACATTGATAATTTGTTGTTCATTTAATATTTTTCATTTCACCAGATTAAATTAACACTTTACTGACACCATCAGTATCAATAATCACTATGAATCTGTGCTTCATAAAAGCCAATAAACAATACAATTACAAAAAGCTGCAGTTATCTTTGAAGAAACTGACATTTTGATGACTGCATTTTGAAAAATGTCAAAGTTTAATTTTATGATTGATTTTATTATCATTGCTATGCCATAGTAAATATGAGCTTCCTAGTTTAAAAATCCATTGAAGGATTGCCTATTTACGTACCCTGTTTAAATCTTATCCTAGATAATAAATACATAAAACGATTATGACAAAACCTGTCATCTTTGCCAGACAAAAATATACCATGCAAAATAATAAGCATATAAATATATTGATTAAACAAATTATTTAAATAATAAACAATAAAGTTAATTTTATGGCAACTGTACATCTATTCTTCAGCTGCCAATAAAAATTAAGATAATTGCTTCCAATTATTTTTAAACCTTCTAAAAAAATTTCGCAATTACATACGAGTATATCTATATAAATATAAATACATGATACACGTGTATGAGCATTGAATTATGCAAAAGTTGCGTAATTATTTACTAAATATATGATATTTGTCTAATTTATATTATATTTATTTTAGACTTTCCAAATAGTTATCAACTTTTAAAATGGTGAGAATATTATGAATAGCAGTAGTCTTATCTTTATCCAGAATCTTCATTTTACAAGTATTAATTCATAATTAAATATTATAAACCTTTTAAAGTTATTATTTTAAATGTATTTGTTTGCTGTGCCTTGGAAAATACCTTTTTGTCCACAATCTTCTCTAGACTGTATTTCGTATTTTTAGATGCATGAAAATTGTTTTGAGCATATGCATATGCATATGCATATTGTTTTTTGCATTATGTATTAAATTTATATTTTTAAACTGTAAGTAGAGTGGACTTAGAATTTAATTTTGTATTGTTTTACGTCAGATGTTGTTTTTAAAACTATTTCAATCTTTTGAAAGAACAAAAATTCATTTTAGGACAAAAATATTTTGTGTTATTTCTTATTTAGGTACTGCCAATCATAACATAGTTACACAAAATATTTTCTTTATTACTTTCTACTAATATAAATTGAATTTTAACTAGATCAAGATTTTATCTCTCTTTAAATAAATGTGACTAAACTTTTAATCATTTCTAGACACTTATTAATCATGAATGATTAATCACAGAGAAATTGTTTCAATTGACCAAGACTTGAATGAATAGTCACGAATTCAGATTT
Source organism: Rhaphigaster nebulosa (assembly GCA_948150685.1). Lineage (NCBI taxonomy): Eukaryota > Metazoa > Arthropoda > Insecta > Hemiptera > Pentatomidae > Rhaphigaster > Rhaphigaster nebulosa. The sequence continues at coordinate 155,262,706 of OX411306.1, forward strand.
CTGAGCTGAAGAAGAAGAAAATTTTGTAATTGAAAACGGATTACGAAAAGTAAACGTATTTTTATCAATGTTAGAGTATGATGTGGAACATTCCGAAATAAACTCAGTACTGATGAGTTACATAGCTTGATATAAGAAGTTAAAATTACAAGCAGGATCAAGAAATTTGGAAGAAAAGTCCTCTACTTATTAACTTCAGCAATCTGGGATCTTATCTACGATGAAAATAAGGTTGAGAAAGAGAAATAAGAAATTTAGCAAGAAAATTTGTTAATCATTAACTGTACAAGTATATGATAATATTGAGATATCACGCAAAAGGGGTAAACTTGGGTGCACGGGAACTTAGAGACCAGTCAAAAAATTCGAAATTTAGCTTTAGATTTATTATGGGACGTCAACACTACCTCTATCGATTTCCGCTCACGATATATCGAAACAAAAATTTTAAATGGTTATGACGTTAGTACCAAATACTAAATAATAGCCCTGGCCAATACAAGAAGCCTAAAAAATATATTCTAAATATAAAAGTTTTGCCACCTACATAGACTCCTACTTACTCAATAAAGAATAAAATTCTAATAATATATATTGTTATTTGAGGAAAAAACGTTTCTTGTGTTTCCTGTAAAGTTTGCTAAATAGCGTTTACGCCTTTATAAAAATAACGAGGTTGATATATTTTCAATAATATCTTTATTTACTTGGAATGAGAAATGCATTATTGGCATGCTTTTACTTTAATTGTTTCTAGGCCTCTACTATTGAAACCAATTCCTGGATACATGCATATTATCATCGCATGAGGCATGGTATTGTTCTAAGATTTTAATTATTTTTACTAACTTTTTAGTTATCTCTTCAGTGCATTTGTATTACTGCATGTATGCCTACAACTGGAAACCAGCATGTACCGATTAGGACTAATACAATAAAACTCATTTTATGTTTTTGCCTTCCAGGTTTTAACCAAGGACAGTGTGACCGTCTCTGTAGACGCTGTTGTCTACTACAGAGTCTCCAACGCGACGGTCTCTGTGGCCAACGTCGCTAACGCTCACCACTCGACCAGGCTCCTCGCTCAGACTACGCTACGGAATGTCCTTGGAACCAGACCACTCCATGAGATACTATCCGACAGGGAAGCCATCTCTAACACAATGCAGGTATGAAGGAATATGAACTACTGTCTATAGAATAGGATATTAGTAATTAATTATTTAGAATACATTTAATTACCCATTTTTCAGCATTCATTAAAGGTTTCTTGTTACTGTCAGTAAGATAATATTATGTGCATTCGTCTGAGGAGAAGTGTTTATCCATCCTAAACCACACTCTTGCTCTGGAGTTTCATTGTGACTCTTGTTCACACATCTTAAAGCTGTCCTCTGCAGACTATAAATTTCCTTAACAGAAAAGGCAAAGGAAATAGTTAAGAAGGTGACCAGACATAGGGTCTGAGAATTGCATGGATCCGTTAGAAAAAGGACTTTGGAATAACTGAAATAAAGGAAAGAATATTCTCAGATGTTATTGTAGGAAATATGAAAAACATCCGAACGGAGATGAAAACAAAACTATATTGTTGCATCAAAATGGTTAATGCCTTTTACTAACAAGGGGATTGCACGGCATGTCCGTCGCCGATTTTGACCATATTTTTTGGGGTAAATCTACATTGAAAAAAAATTGACCTATATCCTTCCGCTTCATCCAATGGGCCTTAGGAGCTGAGAAAAAAAATAAAACATGCTGAAAATGCTTTATTTTATATCTCGTGTTTGAAGAATTAAATAGACATGATGTTTTCAGCTAAACATCTGTTTTTACTTCTTTGTACGAAGTAAAGGAAGTATTGTAATCGCGAAAATTTTCGCTTTTCAGATTTCAACGGAAATATCCATTTTGACCACCCCTGAATCCAGTTCCATTTTGACTAGTTTCGTTGTGGCGTCTGTACGTACGTACGTCCGTACGTACGTACGTTCGTATTTCGCATAACTCAAAAACGGTTAGCCGTAGAAGGTTGAAATTTTGTATTTTTTTTGGTGTTTTTATTGTATTTAAACGAAAGCTAATGAAATTCCCTACAAAACGAAATAAAAATCATTTAAATCGGACCATTATTAGCTGAGATATTGCGTAAGGAACTTCTGAGACTGATTCTTCTGGCGGCTAGTCATCCTGCTTCCTGACTTATTTATTGGGCTTCTGATTTCCTCGTATCTGTTTTATTCTTCCTTGGATTATTTCTTTACTTCCTTTAGCTTCCTTAGTCGGACTAGTAACCAAATTCAGTATCACTTTTTGAGCCACGGAATTATAATTTAATGGACGTACAAGGAAGTCATGTGTTGTCCACATCAGATATTTTAGAGTATATTATACTAAAAATATAAACATTGAAAAGTAATTGATTTTCGGTCGAATAAATTTTAAAAAAAGTGTTTAAATTATTAAGAGAGATGGATCGATTTTTACACACCAAAAATGATTGCAGATTTGGATTCAGCATATCAAAAAACCTTATTGTTGAAATGATCTTTGAAAACAAAAACCATTTTTTTTGTTCAGTTTCGAGTGTGCTCAAAATTTTTAAAGCCACAAAATTACTTTTGGGTTTGAAGCTGTGTAATTCTTCTTCAGTTTATTCCATATCGACGTTCTTGGACTTGTTAAAAATAGGGGAGTTTCTTCTTTCCATACAAATAAAAACTATTGGATTATTTTAGATGGTCTGTGTTTACCATATAAAAACGAAATTGAAGTTTTTTGCGGATAACGTTGGTTCAAAAACACGTAGGATACATCACTGTCAAAGTAATTTGCGTAGTTTAAGAACCTTTACCGATGCCCCAAATTTGGTTTGAATTATTCAAAGGGTTCCTGATTTACAAGCTGTTATTGAAATCTTTAAAAAAAATTGAACGGTACCATCAACCCTTGGCGACATTGTTAATAAAAAAAAATATTTTTTTACGGTCCTTACGAGACGATCCTTGGCAAAATTTTTAGGACCAATATTTTTATTTTTAGATTCGCTCGAAAATTTGAATATAGGGGGTTTTCAAAGTTGTAAAACCAAATCTGGCCCTAGCTTTGAATTAAAAAATTCTGTTAATATATTTCACTCCGTAAAGACTACAGTGATCATTACATATAAGTCAATACACCCTTCAGGTCGATCTAAAATTCAATTATTTCGTTTTAAGCAATTGAATCATTAAAATTAACTATTTCTGGATCACGAATAATGTTTTTATATTACTTATAACACTTTGAATACGGCCTTAAATATTTAAATCAAATTTAATAAACTATGACACCCAAGCAAGGCTAAGTTCTTAACCATGTACATATCATGATATAAAAACATTATTTGTGATAAAGAAACACCATTACATTACACTCATACACCATTTGCATAAGCGTAGTAAAACAATATATTTTTTGCCTATAATAATACTGTTATGTACTACTTATAACTCCATAGACCTGCCAAATCGCTCCAAAATTTAATTATTTCATTTAAAGAAATTTGGTCTCTCTGATATTTATCTTTTTCCTATTTTTTTGTCTACTATAATATTTATAGTAATGTTATAAAAGTTTAAAATTTACTATTTCTTGATCACTAATACTGTTTTTATATAGTGCTTTATAGTGCTTTAATATAGTATTTATAGTGCTGAATCCAACTCTGCAATAATTTTTAGTGCACTCCCCTTGAAAGGTAAAATTATAGAAATATTTTTTGTAAAATAATTTTTTAAGGAAACGTGGAGTACATATATCTTTCTTAAGATCTTTACTTCCTAAATTAATATTGCTTTCATTACGAATCACAACTTGTTCCACAGTGAAACCAAAGTCTTGAACCCCAAAGGGTAAAGGGAAGTAGTAATCACCTAATTTCTGTTAATACTATAAATTCCAATAAGAGATAATGAGATAGGAGTTTAGGGGAAGTTAGGGCGAGATCCCCACATCTCAGCAATGAAAGGGATCCAGTTCTGGGTTCACTTTGAGAACTGCTAACTCGATAACATGCTGAGTGGCGTTGAGATCCTGTTTGGAGATTAGCGTAAGGACATTAGTGATGGCCATTTCAGGTGGATTACCTATAGGCGGACCCTACTCAACACTATCGCTTAATCTCCACTCTTCCCTTTAAAAAGGAAAATAACATGAATCCTGCACTTAGGCGCTACATGAATGGCAAAGGTTTAATTCACTTTTACCGAAAAAGTTTGTTACCAATGGGAATAAAGTATTTGGCTTGACTCCAGACTAATTATACTCTGATCAGATTATCAATAATTTGATGAACGAAATTAAATATTTGAATAAATATTAATAGCACTAGAATATGCCATTAGAAAGATAATTCGTTCCGTAAACGGTTTAACCGCTTTGTGAAATACAGGTACTTCGGTATGCTGATCAATTGTACATTCAGATGAAGATACGGAAACTAATAAAGTAAGCGTTAGCACGTTGATACAGAACATAAAAGAATTTAATGAAATAAATGCGGAAAAAAAAATATATATATGCGGTTAGTAATAATGACGGCTTTGATTACGGGGATGTAGATATAAAAGAGATCGCGTTTCATAACGCAAGATTAAAGGCGGTTATTGTTTGTTATTTCTTATTTGCAAAATCACTTAATTCGCGTCTAATTTCCAGATACGCGAAAGACAGAATTTGCAAAACTATTATCATCTCTAATATTCATTGTAAATCGGGAAAGTGACCGCTTACTTTGAAGGAAGAATGATGTCTTAATATCTTCGAAAATAAAATATTGAGTGGAATAATTGGTCCGAAGAAGGTTGAATTTACTGGGGAATTCAGAAGACTATTCACCTTGGAGATGCGGAGCATGCTCTCTGTTATAATTATTGCAGTAAGAGCATCGCGCCCGTTGAAATGAACAAGTAAAGTTGGCAACGAACGAATCCTAAAAAAGTTAACTATCGCTGAACCGGTGGGCAACCGACAGAGGGTTAGACTGAGGCGTAGGTGGGAGGATTATGTTGAGGTTGACTTTTCGAAATAAGATTTGATGGTAGTCTATGGGAACTATGGACCAGTGGTTCAAAACGCACTTTTTTGGGACAAAACTCCGCTTTGGTCGTTCTATTTATGATAGAGCAACAATCTCAAAGTCATTTTGCTCCTAAGTAAATTCACTATAAGTGTTCAGATTACCATATTTTAGCTAATTTTTAATTGATAAAAATCTATGATTCTTTTTGGTTATTTCAGAAAAAAATCTGCTTACTATTAATTCTTATATATAGCAATATTTTCTGTATTTCCCTTTATTTTTAATTAATATTAGATAATTTTGAGAAAATATAGGGTTATATATCACAACTTGGTGATTTTTTACGCTTTTTAAAAAAATGTCGTCAAAATTATAATTTTTTACATATCTCAATATACACATAACATATTGAAGTGCGAAGTGTGCGTAAAATTTTAGTTTTGTTTCTGGATTTTACTATGAAAATTTTAAAATTATGCATCAATTTTTAAGCATTTAACGAAGCATTACGCCTAGTTTGCTATAGAATTTTTTTCAATGAGTAGACCAAAGAAAATTATCATAGATTAATAGTTTAATGCTTAAATTAAGGTATTCAATAAAGTTCTGCCCCAAGCGAGATATAGCAATGTGTATTGTGGGGTGTTTTTATTTTTATTTGATATTTGCAGATACGTAATGTGATAGCTACTGTTAAAATGATTAATAAGAATGTCTGATGAGATGGAATTAATATGAAAAATTCTGCCCCGAAACGCGATACAGCTATTTTTTTTATTTATAAATATGACTAATTACCTAAATAAACCGAAGAGCTCGTGAATATCTGCTTATCTTCAGGTGGAAATATTATGAAAAATTCTGCCCTGAAGCACGATATAGCTATTTTTATTTTTAATAATTATAACTAAAGTAAACCTTTAATTTATTTATTTCATTTTTTATTTTTTGGAATTTAATATATCTATTTATCATATGTGATACTACTAAAATGATAAAGCACATTACCTGAAATCTCTATATACAACTACTCTTCAATCTCCATAGCTTCTTCTACTCATGGTACTTTCAGGAGGTTTTTTGCTTCTTTTTCGATGGTTGAAATGAAGGTTTATCCTATTTAGTTCTGATTCTCGAAGTAACTTGATCAAATGATACCAATTAATTATTTACAATATCTTCGTTTCCGTATGCTCTTGAACATTTCCTGCTATTACATTCTCGGAAACTTTTAAACTCATTATTTCGAGAATTTAATGCATCCTTTCCATTGGTGGGGATGCTGTACTCCACAATAATAGCCCCATGCGTCAATGCTTTGTGTACAGAAATTGGTATGTCAAACCACGGGTGAAGAGAAACTAACAATTCAGCCGTTTCATAACAAATTTGTTCAAATTTAGGTGGGTCAACACTTATTACATCCGAAAGAGCTTACAGTTTTATGTAGAATCTTTTTATAAGTTGAGGATCAATCTCAATTATTTTGTAAATAAAACCCCAATTTCGAAAACATCGCCTAGCTTTATTTTCATCATTAGAAGTACCAAACCCTTGCTTTGGTGCATCTATCGTCAGGCCAAGCTCTTTTTTCAAGCCGTTTTGAACTGATTTTTTCCTTTCAGCCATTTTTATTTTATCATCTGCTCTAGCACTCCACTTTTAAAAGTCTAGTTGGTAAGGTACGTGAAGAAAACAATCTGTGAAATGGATCCATACATATAAAGTGGAAAGCCCATGTATAGTTGTATTTGGAAGTATCTCTAGTTTTTTTCAAATGGGATTAATCGTTCATATCAGAAGGTATAGCCACGAATGGAACAAGTGGCTGATGAAGGAGTACCCACTATATAATGTTTTGCTTTCCCATCCAGCATGGTTAAATGAAGCTCATGGCTTACTTGGTAAAAAACATTTTTTACTTCGAAATTTTGAAAGTTTCGCATCGATTGGTAGTGCTAATGCTTCTTCTTTATTAATGTGGTCGTTAACGTTAGGTTTTGCAGGTTCTTCAGCAACTTTATCAACTTCTAAGGGTATTTATTTTTTTTTTTGCGACATTGCAATCACTAGACTGATAAAGATTGTATTCACGAGCTAATTCAATTTCATCTCTTGAAAACGAGGAGTTTATTTCTTCTGCTCTTCTTTGTTTGTTTTTTCTTTTGCAGCAATCAAAGAAAAAAATTTCCGCCTACCTTCAGGTTTACCACCTTCTGTCGTAGATTTAGATGAACCTGCAATCGGTTCCTATTTGTATATGTCTGACCATTCAAAACAACAATTTTTTAACCAATGATTATTTGCGAAAAAACGTCCCATCATTCTGTTCGAATATAACCTTATCGCATTGAATTTTTTTATAAATTTTAAATAGTTCTTCAGATATGCTTTGAAAATGTTCTGGACAGACCCCGTACTTCAATAAAGATCCCAATTTATTCCCACCTGAAGATAAGTAGATATTCACGAGCTCTTCGGCTTATTTAGGTAAATAGTCATTATTATAAATTAAAAAAAATAGCTATATCGCGTTTCGGGGCAGAATTTTTCATATTCCATCTCATCAGATATTCTAGTTTATCATTTTGACTGTAGCTATCACATTAAGTATCTGCAAATATCAAATAGAATAAAAAACACCGCACAAAAATACATGGCTATATCTCGCTTGGGGCAGAACATCATTATGGTTTTTAACTGAATACCTTAATTTAAGCATTAAAATATTTTTCTATGATATTTTCTTTGGTCTACTCATTAAAAAAATTTCTATAGCTAAATAGGCGTTACGCTTCGTCAAATGCGTAAAAATTGATGCATAGTTTTAAAATTTTCATAGTAAAATCCAGAAACAAAACTAAAATTTTGCGCACACTTCGCACTTCAATATGTTATGTGTACATTGAGATACGTAAAAAAATTGTAATTGTTGTCATTTTGACGACATTTTTTGAAAAATCGTAAAAAATCACCAAGTTGTGATATAAAACCCTATATTTTCTTAAAATTATCTTATTAAAAATAAAGGGCGAATTTACTTTAGAGCAAAATTTCGTTGATATGGTGGCTCCATCATAAATTGAAAGACCAGGACGGAGTTTTGTTCCGAAAAAGTGCGTTTTAAATCACTGTGCGGCGATTGATAGGATCGGCATCGAACGATTTTGTTTATTTATAATTTTATTTATGTTATAAATTTAAATACTGGGCATTTGTTCGGCGAGAAATTAAGATATTTAAATTGTTTCCATTTATAAACTTCCGCTTAATATTCAGTAAACCCTCATCGTATAAAATTTCTGAATTTTATTTCACAATCCATTTACGTATAGCCATAATAACATCAAATAAAATGAAATCTGCAATGTTTTTACATTGGCGAAAATTGGGAAATGGGAAAATGGGCGACTTCGTGGGATTTATACAGAATAAAAACATCCAATTCTAAGCTGCTTACCGTCCCCTTACAAAACAACCGATATATAAGTACTCCTATATTTTCAAGTTCCGGAGATGGTTTTGGTAATCTGCATGTTGAATTCTTTAACTTCGCGTTCCGATATAAAATCCTCCACAAACCATTTATTTCTATGTTTCCATCACACCTGGCACGAATTATGTCCATCAAACGTCTTTTGATGGATGAAATTTTGAGGAATATTTTACAGATGACGGACATATCTATCGTCTCTCTCGTTTGAAGACCGTAGTCTAACCCAGTCACGGACTTTTGGTGTGTAGCCCTGGATGCCCGAGGCGCTTAATAAACCTTCATACTGTACAGTTATTTAACGCCAGTCTCCTGGCCAGTTCGGAGGGGAAAAGGAAAGGAGGAGGTAGGGCTTTACCCTTCCTCTAATAATGCCAAGAACACTGGCGATGTCAAACTCGATCAAACCCGTAACTGAAGTCATCGAAAACAAAATCTTTGAGAATAAGAATGAAATCATATGACAACAACAAAGGGAAAAGAATAATTGAAAACTAATTTTAAGCGTAGCAGAATCGGAGTGAATAATGCTACTTTTAATTAAATGGGATCAATCAGTAAAAAGCAAGTGATCATAGTTCCATGTTGACTAATCACCATTAATTTGAATAAATAATGTAGATAGATAATTGCTTCAATTTTAATCTCTATTTAAATCTAAATAAACTAAATGTATTAACTTTGCACACCAGTGTATATTACTTACCATGCTAATAGGCAAAACCGAAATGATGCTAGACGATATTATAAAATTACTTTATCTTAATCTAAATCTGAAACTAAGTATCTGTCGTTTGCCGAAGACTTAATTAACCAGTTCACCTAATTATTTCCTGAATATTCAAAACAGGCTAGAGTTCCTCCATGTAAGGGCTGGCAAAAAAGTAATGTTGTCGAACCTATTCATGACGGAAATATCGCGCTCTCTATCTGCATTAAAAAGATATATCTCCGTCACTAGAGGAAAAAATATAGTAAACAGAAGAAGCCTCCAATCTTTGCGGAAGACTTCCTCCAATATTGGATTGAACCAATCCGACAAACTGACTAGTAAACGTTACGTTCGGGTGAATTGGGTTGCAAAATGTTTTCTAAGCTATTCGATAGTGCTAGTCGTGATTAGAACCTCAACGAAATATTTTTCTATGGTTAATACTCTTACTTTGTAACTGTAGCAGAAAACAACAGTCTCTGTTGGGGTAAATTAGAAGGAGATTTGATAGTCAAATAACTAGTGATACAATCAGCTGTCAATGTGTATTGTTGTGAAAAAATACTTTACTTTATAGATATTTTACTCTCAGAAGGTACGTTTGACAAAAGCAATTGTATCACATCCGAAACATGTGTTATTCAAGATCCCTTCGAAGTAGAAATCATGTGGCGTGATCCATGTTTCAGGTTTCTCGTCAAGAAATCCTGACGTACATTTGCATGCGTCAGGGTTTCTGAAACACATATATATTAACCTGTCACGATGCCAAAAGTTGGCGTCCGATTCAGTAATCACTGTATCAGTTATGAAGAACGAAACTTGTACGGCCTGAAGAAGTGCACATCCAGCGGCTGAATTTAAACCTGCTAATCCTGCAAACATCAAAGCGTTCACAAAAAAGACTGCAAATATGAGAAGGTCTGGCCTGATAACGTTCTAAAAAATAACTCATGGAGCCGCCACCAAACTTGCGGGCCTTCAAAAAATGTCTCTTCCTGCTCGGACTCGTGATCACTTAACAAAGATATCCTATTATAATCGTGCGGATCAGAAGTTGCCGGGTTGATCAAGAGGGTCCTTCCAGGCAGATGGGCGGGAAAAAATTAGTCATTCGATGTACCCATCTTCAGGCCGTACAAGACATTCATTCGTTTCATAACTGAAATTGCGATTCCTGAATCGGATGTCAAAATTTGGCTGCGTGGCAAGTTCCTGCAGTTGCAAGCTTTCCCAATCTTCAAGGTCAATACACCTCGCTTCAGAAAAATGATTCGGTATGCGTTTCACAAGTCAGGTTCTCTGGACGAGGAACCTGGAACGTGGATCGCGCAACTTGACTTGGACGGGCTCTTGAATGGCACGTGATTCGAATGTGATCCATTTGTTTTTTGGGTGAAGTGTGCCCACTGTGAGCAGAGAATCTGCAATATTCTCCGATTTACACAATGACAATGGCAGTCAATATATCATGAGTTCAAATTTTAAATCCAATATTCAAACAATCTCTTTCTAATTGCTCATAAACAAATATTTTTGCCTTCTGTAGTTACAATGTAAGAAAAAAATATTCTAGCACTTTCAAAAGAAACTTTTAGAACATCTCCCGCCTTGGCGCTAGGCGCCTTAACTTTGAAACCTTAAATCTCCTTTACCCCTAGTCCATTGCACCCTAAATTTTTCTCAGGTTCTAACATCAGCATGCACCTTCGAATGGCATAGGTCTTAGTCTGCAACTCAAGTCACCTAAACGTAAGGTGTAACGTACAAGAGAGTCTATTAGGCAGTTCACTTTCTGCATCCAGCCGTCTACAAGAACTGTAAAGAATCCGAATAACGTCCTAGATTAGTAAATTCTAGGTTTTCAAAAATATTTGTCAAAGATATCGCTCAGCTAGTGCAGCCCAATGCAATTCCAACATAGAAAGCTTGTGGTGAAAAGTAATGCAAGAGGAGTAGTTAAAAAAGTTGTTACATAAAAAAGTTAAAAAAGTATTTCATTCGCAAAAAACTGAAGTGGATCATTATTCGCTTGCTTCAAGATGCTTATGGTACATAACTCCGGGAGCATCTACTTATAATTTGAGTTTCTGGCCTCACTCTTGAGGACAGCAAAAACTCATTTACTAATATCCAGAATAATTATTATACAATACCGAAATAATAACAAGTCGCAAGGATGGCAGCATTGTCAACGTAATATCTGTAGAATGAAAAATATTTCAACAGTTAATAGAATATCACTAGTTATGAATTTTTTTTTCTTGCATTTGAGTGATTTCTTTAATTTATTTTATATATTACTTAGTTATTTATTTAGCAAAAACGTTGAATATCTTGGTACTTAGTTGGCCTATTCGAAATAATAATAACAACTTAGTTATTTAAATTATTGTTAAACACATTTTCAAGTTTATTTCTTTTTTTTTTGTTTTTTCATAAGTACCGTCGTTGTTAGGCATTTTAAATTTAATAAATGTTACAAAAATTATTTAATCCTAGTTATATTTTTTTGTCTTCAAATTTCACCATTTATGACAGTGACGCTGGAAGAGAATATGTATAAAATAACATATACATAAGCATGGCGGTCTTTATGATGATATTAAATTTTATTTTAACTTTAATTTTAATTAGTTGATGTCCGCATGATGGTATAGAAGGATCAATCTAATTAGGGATTGATAAGTAAAGTGGCAAATAATTTATCAATCCCTAATTAGTTTTAATTATCCTTTATTTCATTTATTTATTTTTGTTTTTCAATTCACTAGAAATTGGCATTTTTTATTTTTTCATATATTTGTATTGCTTAGCCTATAACTAGAAAAAAATGCTTAATTACATTTCGTGTCTTACAGATGTGATATTTCCTGACATTTGTCATATTATAGTAAATAATATTTTAATCAACGCAGTTATTTCTATTGATAATAATTTTACACCACCTGTTTTAAGTGGTTGAATTAATAAAATATTTTTTTAATGTATTTTTATTTTTAAAGCTGGGGGATTGGCGAAAACCTCAATTCATATTCCGACTTGGAAATTCACATTCAATCTCGGAGGTTTCCCACTCCATGTATTGGTAAGCCTTTGCGGCTTCTTGGTGGGTCTTTTTCACCAAATGCTATTTTCCTGAGAAACTTTATATTCAGAAGTTGTTTACAGAAAGACTGCCTGATCCCATTCAAACTAGCTGTAGGATTTTTTCTGGTCCAAGTTAGACCTCAGATTTCCAATTTATTCTTGGAAATCTGATCAATTCTACAGGATTGGAAAAACTATATACCGTATTTTTTTTTTTTTTTTTTTTTTTTTTTTTTTTTTTTTTTTTTTTTTTTTAGCTTCTTTAAACGTTGATAAAAATTTGTTTAATTGTGTTTTGTTGTGTAGTGTAGTAAATGGAAACATTCTTTTAGTACTCGTAAGTTGCATTGACAGTAATCTCCATATTGTCAATAAAGTAAATTAATACACAAATTACTTTGAGGGCAAATGTTCGTCAGTAATTTATATACTATGTGAAACGTTTACAAATTTTTTGAGAATTTTACTATTCGATTAAAACTTACTTATGGTCTCCCTCCGTCTGGTATCTGCTACAGAGGTCTGTTATATTATAGAATTTTATAATTGATATGTAACCATTCAATTCTGCCCAACGCGCTCTGTCTCTATAAATTTCATCAAAATTGGATAAGCTGTAGTAGTTGTTAGGCCCGCCAGATAGATTTGAGTGAGAGACTGACAGATCGATGACACGAAACTAAATTTGTTCCTTGATGACTAAAACGTAAAACGCGAGTGGAAGTTTTCCATTCTGAGGTTTAAAAAAAAATGTATCTTCCTGCATAGCACAAAGGTTCTCTACCTTTGGCAGTCAGGAATCAATACTGATATCCCCTGGAAATCGACACTAAAACTAACAATCGACGCTCAAGTTTGTTATATAGAACATCTAAACTAACATTCCAGTTCAAATTTTATTTATTTTTTACTCTATTTTAAGATCCAGAAAAGCTAAAAGGTAAAATAATATTAGAATGATCCCAATATCAATGCACTTATCAAGCCTAAACTTCCGAATTCTTGTTAGTAATTAAGATCACTACATCCTAATCTCATCAGAAGCTGGCAAGCATTAAAGCAAACCTGAGACTAATTAATTCATCTACATAATCTGTCATGGACTTAGTCTCTAGATAGGGCAGGGGACATTTGCTGTTGGCATTATCATTGCTGAGTGCTTATCTAGTGCTTATTGCTGAGTGTCCTTAGCTTATCTATGGGAGAAGTCAGCGACACGGGACCCGTAGCTCCTCACGGATATTAAAGGCTTGCTCAGTTATGTATTGCTCAAGTTGATAATCGCCTCCTACAAATCATCTAAAGCAACTGGATCATTTGGAAATGATTAAAGAGCAATGTTTGAGCTCTGGGAAACTAATAGTATTGACAACAATATAGAAGCCATTGGAATTATTCTGGAGCAGCAGAATTATTTTTAAAAGACAAACAACATTCCTAAGCAATGTTTTCTGTAATTTCGTACATCTGTTTATTTCGTACTTGATTAGGAATTTCTATGATATAGAATACATATTACTTTTTGAACTATTCATGCAAAAAATTCTCAATTGAAGCAGTGGGTGTCATTAATCATAATTTTCCATTATATTGTCCACATTCCGCAATCTGAAGCCCGTTCTTTCTGCATAATTCTTCTCTTCGGATTCTCTTCTACTTCATTAGGCCAGATATTTCTTGGCCTATCTTACATTTGTTTTTCCATCCGTATATTTCAGTTTTTGATATTTCTGTTTCTTTTCGTTTATGAGGGCATTCATTTACAGTTAGTTGTGTATACGTTCAATATCTATCTCCTAGATATGGCTCTATTACACACCAAGTGAAATTGATAATGTGTTTTAATTTTTTTTTTAACCGTGCATGAATAATTTTACACTTATTATTTTAGCTATTGTAGTCAATGTTTCTATTGTTAAATTAATAAACATTTAGAGCTCATAAAATCAATTTCCCTTTCATGATTGTGGGAAAATTATCAGCTTGACAATATTTTTAATATACAGTAGACGAAAAAATGCACTAAAATGTTTCTCATGTCTCCAAGATTCCAGTTTATGAGGCACCTGAAAAATAATAATGACGTACAGAATAGAAGATTCTTAAATGGTGTAATCCTTCAATTTTGAAGATTTTGAAATGCGATTTGTCTTTTATATCATTTTAATGACTATAAATGAGTGTACTAAAGGGTAGTGTTAGTTGCACTCACGCATGTTTTCGCCGTGCGTCAACTGCACGTATAGCGTCAAAGATAAAAAGCGATAGTGGTTGGTAAAACTACAGAAGCAGACCTACGGCTTTTTCCTCTGGCATTTTTGAGAGTTAGATAGGGGAGGGAGCCAACCTTTTTGCATATAATACGCCAATGTTTTCACAGAAGAGTTCAAATATGCTATATAACTCGAACACTATTTATACCTTCTAACCTTCGTGGTAAGAGGTTATAAAATAGAGATAAGAATAGCACTTTGGTGAGAAAAAGAAAGAACTTAATCACGCAATTAAATCAATTATTTTACGCCAGTTCTACAACTACAATAGTCAGAAATGATATCTTGTTTGAGAGTGTGATCGCTTAGTAATGGTACCACAGCTGCCAGAGAGTCTCGTTTGGTGAAGATAACTCTCGAGATCAAGTTGGCTCAAGGAATTGACAGTTCTCTCTGCTTTTAAGTCTTGGTTCTGCCATGTATTTAAAAACCTTTTTAATTGATGTATGCATGTTGATATGATACTACAGATTCGACAGAATACTACAGATTCGACTTTATGGTCAAAGCCAACGATATAATAATACATACAAGATGCAAGGCGCCAGATGTAATCATCCAATGCGCCAAGTTTGGTGCATGCGCCACGGTTTGGCCACCCCTGGATTAGATCATCCGTTTGGCCTTGAGAAGAATTTGAGCCATATTGCCCATAAATGTGTATCTTTTTCTTCCCTATTATTTCATTTTCTTTCCGCTTGCCATCAGTAGTGCAATTCAGTGGTCCTGGTTTATTTCTAAAAACATCTGTTATATTTCAAGTCTAATGAATAGTCCATTTTATTCAATACTAACCTTTTAAATACTTTGTTTGTTCATAGATAGATGTTATAATTCCATAAAATTGATTTAAACATGTAAATCATTATTTTTCTATTCACTATTTAGTTTTGTTGCTTTTTTTTTCAATATAGTGTTTCAAAAAAGTTCTGGATTTCTTACTAAACGCGGAAGACCAATTAATTGAATAGTGTTCTGAATAGGAATTCATTTATAATATTTTATACAATCTCTCTATAGTGATCACCTTTTGTGAGCATCTTCAAATCGAACAATACCCATAAATACATCTATAAGAAGTAACAATAATAATCATTCGATAATATCCAAAAGCTATGTAAAATACATATTATCAAAGTGGAATGTACGCTTTCATTTACAAGGATGTATAATATGCATAAGGTAAAGTTTGTTGACAGATCCAATTACACAAGGTTGTGAGAAGCTTTGTATACCGACAGGAATGGCCATGACTGCACAATTCGGCAACAAACAGCGTCTCGGAACAAATAATTATTCCAACCATTTGGAATAAATATATCCTCTCCAAAATCTCCCTATAAATAGTGCTGCCGTAAGTTCTGTAACAACGAAACGGTTGGAAATATCAAACACAAATATAGTATAGACTGTGAAATTTATTTATATATAACATGTCATCCATGTAAATGATTAAATGAAAATTAAATTATTCAAAACTACCATCTCTGTCTTGTGTGTTGCCTTCGGTACCAGCCTTCTGTTGGTGTACGCAGTAATTCTTATTGCAAATTGTCAACTGCTTTCACCAGACCATTTTCCAGGCTCTTTAAGCTGATTTGTCCCCTATGGCAAGCCATTAACTCCAGATGAGACTAACGTAGGAAATCCAGAGGGTTCAAATCTGGATTTTTCGAGGGCGAGTCTGAAGCCTTCAACTGATCAATGTCCTCAAACCTCCGCTGAGTTGATCGAACCTTTGTTGCAGGAACAGAATCCTGCTGGAACACCCAGTGTTTTCCGGCAAAGAGAATGCTGTTCAAGGGCTTCACTACTCGCTCTAGGATATCTTCCTGGTAGTTCCTGGCTAGAATATTGGCCCCATATTAGCAAAAATGAAGCTTTGTGGTGCAATCAAAGTGTACTTCTTCTTCTTCCATGGCTCTACAGCCCTTGTAGGGTCCTGGCCTCCGCAACAACGCCTCTCCAGCCTTCTCTGTCAGCAGCTCGACCTCTCCATAGTCCGATTCCCATCCTCTGTAGATCGTTCTCCACATCACCCAGCCATCGCAGCCTGGGCCTTCCTCTTCTCCTTTTGCCTCCTGGTTTGCCATATAATAGTTTTTTTCGGGTACCTATCTTCTCCCATTCTTTCTACGTGCCCAAGCCATCTTATAAGGGCTGATTTGACATAAGTGACTAGGTCTGGTTCATTGCATAGGTCCCGAAGCTCTCTATTATTTCTTGACCTCCATTGGCCTTCATTACCTACTGACCCAAATATCTGCCGAAGCATCTTCCTCTCCCAGATCTGCAGCATCTTTTCGCATTCCTGGGTCAGGACCCACGTTTCACCAGCGTACGTGACAATTGGTCTTAAGATTGTTTTATAAATCAATAATTTTGCTTTCCGTGCCAAGTTCCGAAATCTTAATGCTTTTCGCAATGCAAAGAGACATCTGTTGCCTGTTGAAATTCTTGCTTTAATTTCTGCAGTGATGTCATTCTTTCGTGTCACTAAAGCTCCCAGATACTTGAAGCTGTCCACTTTCTTAAACGTGTGATGGAGCAGTTGCACATGACTCTGCTCTTCCTGCCCATCATTTTTTGTGGAAATCAGGTATTGGGTTTTTTCCTTATTTATCACCAGACCCAATTTTTTCCCAGCTTCTTCAAATTCCTGCAAAGCTCCTGAAAGCGCCGCCTTTGACCTTGCTGATATCACTACGTCATCAGCATACGCTAGGTGTTGGGTCATCCTGTTACATATCGTTCCTCCTGGGTTGATCCTGATTGATCTCGCAGCTTGTTCGAGTGCTATGCTGAATAATACAGGTGAGAGGGGATCTCCTTGGCGCAGACCATTCTCCACCTCAAACTCTTCTGATAGCATATTTTGGATTTTTACCCCACATCTGGTGTTCTCCAAGGTCATCGCACTTAATCCGACTAGCTTTTCTGGGATCCCTAGAGTTTTCATTACTTTGAGCAGTTCATTCCTGTCGAGACTATCGTAGTGTATCTCCCAATAAACCATCCCTGAATCCGGAACTTGCCTTCGTTCCAATCTGCATTGAATAATTAAATTATGAATTAAAATTTGTTTAATAAGGTATAATGCCTTGGAGAACGCAGTTGACAATTTTCTATAAGAAGTACAGCAAAACACGACGGACCCTACAGATTACAAGCCTGTGTACATTCCAGATGTGCCCATTTTATTTATTTAATAATTTATGCGTAAGACATGTTATATAAATAAATGTCAAAATTCAAACTGTGTTTAATTTTTCCAACGTTTTCCTGTAACAGAACGTATGATACGATAGATCTTCCCTCTCTAAAAAACGACCATCGATGAATATTATACAGCATTACACAGAATTTAGTTAGCCGGTGACTCCCCAAAATAGGAAAAGTAGGTATAAATTTAAAAAGTTGTTATTTCCACGTTAGTTTAAATGATATTTTTATAATATGCATACGTATAATATACGTAGCAAATAAATGTTGCTTTTAATCTTTCTTTTCTGAATATCAACGCGGAATTGCGGATGATACATCTTATTAGTAAAAATAAAGTTATAGAATGGCAAAAGTTGAAATGGTATGTGATGGTTGGGCTTAGTTACGAACGAATTCCTGAAACGTTAATTAGTGATGACCTGACTCTTAAAATTCCGAGGGTTAGACCGTAACATAGGAGAGAGGATTGTGTTCAGGACGATTTTACGGATTTTGGTTTTGGCTGTGATCGGTGCACTGATGTATTTAGACAGATAGCGATAGGTGGTGTTGGCATCGGATCTTCGGATTCGCCAAGTCTTATATTAATATCATTATGATTACTTAAAATAAAACCATTGAAACATGTATTTTTAATTTACTATACGAAAAGAGCAACCAAATGATTAACGTCAAAAGATGTCAGCTTTTTGTTTGAATGTTGCACTAAAACAACGGCATTCCGACGGCTGAAACTATTTTGATGGAACTTGGTAGTCAAGATTTCACAATGAGCTTGAATAGTTATTTCTTTTGCAAATAGTATGACGATTACTTGGAAACTAGTGTTCATTTAAAATCCACTTGGGCTGAAATGTCGTATGCTATGCTATCGTATCCTATAAAATGTATCCTTAGTTTTATAGGATTGCACTTAAATAAATCAGGTACAAAATTTAAAGTAATGAAATTGGATTGTATGTAGTGGTATTTTTAAATGAAAAACTTGAGAGTGCATTGTATTTTTCCTGTTTTATTTCACAATCGACTAATTGCACATTAATCCCATTATCAATTTTAATTACAATCTTTGTTTATAAATCTGGTTTTGTTTTTATATTTTTGAAAAATAAAATTATAATGTTAATAATTATTGAATGTCATGTTAGGCTCAATAGTATTGAACAAATTTAGTAATACAAAAAAAAAAAAAAAACTTAATTTTCATTTGTTTAAAAATAACAAAATAAAAATATTATTCAGAATCTTAGTCATGGAGGCGGTAGATTCCCAGAGCAAATATGAGGAAAAAGAAAGAAAAATATGATTGAAGAAACGTTCATTTCCATTTATTTCTAAAAATATAGGCGATAAATATGTCCTTCACTCCTCTCATGCATGTACATATGCTGTCTTAAAATAAACTTGTTTTATTAACTCAAATATTTTAGTACTTATATCCTTTAATACAAAAATAAATACACTGATAGTAACTAGTCAGTAATACATAAATGGGATGTAGGAATACACAATTAACTTAATGGTCATTTTAATAATTTATAGTCATAATAAATCGGTTTTGTTGATTATAAGCTTATCATTAATCTTCATATGCACCATTTTAAAGATTATATTTAATTACTTCGCAAAGTGTCGAAATATATGTGTAAATTATACTTTGGGAGTGGCATAGTGGGTTAGTTTGATGGCTTGATTGCCGATTCCAAGTTTTAACCCAACTGTGGCAGAAACTTTATAAGGGATGTATCCTATAAAATTATTATATATTATTATAAAATTATTATATATTATTATAGAGTAGTTGTAACTTTCCCTTACTACTCTATAATAATAATCTTTTAAAATCATTTGAAATCATTCACACAAACGCTACTTGAAATAAACTCGGCAGCATGTACTTGCTTCTCTCACAAAATATAACAAAATAGTACTTCAATTTGAGTATGACAATTCAGTATGCTAGATAAATATTTTCGGTTTGTCAGGCTGAAATTATATTTTAAAAGTTTCCGTTTAGTTTCTATGGAAATGCCATCTAGTTTCCATGGAAATATTTTGTTTTCATTAAATAATATAAAATTAGAAATTGTTAAGTTAATTTCTAAATTTATATTATTCTTTTTTTAGTGGATAGACAGATGTATGAAGCTGTCCTTGGCCTGCTCAATCATTTTGCCACATATAGTACGACCCTATCCACTGCATGTACTCGTACTGTGCTCATCCCTGCCTGTCTATGAGGATACCGCCCTTCCAGCATGATTTGCGTCTTCCTCTGGGTCTTGACCCACATGGCGTGTTCATGTACGCTTTAAAAGGGCACCTGCAGTCTTCCTTCCTGATAACGTGACCAATCCATTTCAGTCTCTGCAATCCGGCGAAGTTGGATCCAACAACTCCGTATTTCGTCGCATTCGCCAAGTTTCATAGTCTTTGACCAGTCCAAGAATACTTCTAAGGATCTTCCTCTTCAAGCGAGCAACCATTTGTGCAGCTGACTCGTTGAGCTTCCACGTTTGGCCTTATAAGACATTTCTACAAGCTTATTTTCGTAGTTCGACTTAGTAATCTGCTTCTAATAATTTTGGATAGACTAAAATATGCTCTGTTGGCTGCTACTAATCTGCATCCTATTTCAGCTTCCTCTTACATCTTTTCTGTTATTATATATCCCAGGTATTGGAAACATGAAACAACCTCAAAAACATATTATTAAAAGAAAATTTTTTTTATGATTACATTATGTTATTACAGAGCGTATTGTTGACAACAGATTGCTGGCTTGGTGGGAGGAGTTCGGTCTCCTTTCGGACGCGATCGGCATTCCACCTAGATTTTTGTGCTCCATATAAGACGCACTGTATTTTTGCTAATGCTGGTCCGATTTAAATATATATTTTTTTTATAGAATTTATTTACCTTTCACATGATATAGAATGCGAAAAGTTATAGTGTTTTAAGAAGAATACATTAGGCATGTTTCATCAAAATCGTTAGAACCATTTTCGAGGAAATTGTAAAAAAGGAGTAAAATCAATGATATAAAGTGGCACTTCCGGTTACGTAGTCGATATTAAAGAAAAAGTTGCAGTAATATCACTACCTTAAATACGTAATTTCAGTGTTGTACAATTTTTCGTTTTTGAGGTAGGGTGTTCACATATAGACCGACCATTTGGCTAGATTTGGTTATTTGGACGCAGGTGAGCTTAAAATTTGTATTTCTATTGTAAACTCGAATTTGAAAATTTTCATGATCGCAATAACTTCCACATAATATAAAGTGAGGAGTTGGCTAATAAGTTGGAAATGAATCAATTTCCTATTTCTTGAACATATTTGTCTCGATTTCTACAAAATATATTTTAATTTTAATAAATTGTTTTATTGGCATGTTGAATCTATCAGAAGTCCAATAAGTGCTTCTTAAACAAAATAACTTTTCATTTTTTACAGTTTCAATTATTAATTACTAAAACTTGTTTCTTTTGTAATTTTATTTTAATACACTTCAATTTTTTTGTTTGTTTTTTTCTGACAAATATTCTGTAATAATGTAATCT
The DNA here is from genome assembly GCA_948150685.1 of Rhaphigaster nebulosa. Classification (NCBI taxonomy): domain Eukaryota; kingdom Metazoa; phylum Arthropoda; class Insecta; order Hemiptera; family Pentatomidae; genus Rhaphigaster; species Rhaphigaster nebulosa. The sequence goes on from OX411306.1 coordinate 155,284,124, forward strand.
TTTTGCTTGTTTCAGAATTCACTTGACGACGCTACTGACTCTTGGGGAATAAAAGTTGAGAGAGTTGAGATGTAAGTACTTCATTTGCATTGAGTATTTCTGTACGATTTTTAATTTTTTTTTTAACGGTATTATTTCATTTAGCCGGAAAGTTTAAAGTAAGCCCGTGATTTAACCATTAGAAGATTATAACATTTTGGATACACAGTTGAATAAACCAGTTTTCTTCAACTTGATCTCGCTAGTACTTATTATGGATATAAGCATCCACTTTAACCCAGCTCCAGCTTATCAACTTACATAGGTAAAAGTTTGTTAAGTAAAGGAACATATATAACTGCCGGGCACGTGTGTGTTCTTCGTCTATGGATTGTATTTTATTCGTTATATAGGATTAATCAGTTGGTGAGAGGGTGGAAAAGGAGGATTATTTTATGTTTTCCACAATACATAAACATTGTAATTTTTGTTTTCTATTAAGCATGGTTTTCACTTTAGGTTTTACGATGTTTAAAGCATTACTAATTAAATTAAACCATTTATAATTTTGTATGTATATATTTTGCCTATGCTATTTATTTCATTTTATTTTCGTACCGATATTCACGTACTCTGGTGTTCCTTCGTGCTTTTGTAAAATTAGTAGAAACATCGTTAATTGAAAAGATAAGAATTATAAAAAAAATATTGATTTTTAGGTAATTCCTCTATTGAGAAATTCTCATGAAATTTCGATAGAACTCGCTTTGGAAGATCGCCAGCTTTTCTAAGATTATTTCTTCCTTCAAGTCATAAGAGACTATTCTTGGAATGGAAATAGGATGGTATCGAGTTTTAAGATATCCTAGTTTCCGACAAATAGATGCAAGGAAATTAGAAATTGAATTTACTTCGTCGTCCACAAGGATACGGCAGTGGGTAAATGAAAAAAGTCCATAAGAGGGAAAAAACCTGTTCTTACTCCGCACATTCAATTGGACTGATGAGCGGTTGAACCATAAATGACATGTTTGATTTTAGTTAGTTAGTTATTTGGATGTCAAGACGTAAAACCTATTGGTCATCAACGCCTTTTATTTTTATTTATTCCTATTTATTTTTCCAAATTATGATATATTATCTTCAATGTAAATAAGAAAGAAAAAAAAAAAAAAAAAAAAAAAAAAAAAAAAAAAAAAAAAAAAAACCAATAATAATAATAAATAGATTAAAAACTATTATATGTTTATCAATAAACCTTCTTTGGATAGAAAGTTGACTATCTTGGTAGCCGTTTCCTCCTTATTACCCAGAGATATTGATATATTCAAAGGGATACCAAATTCCTTTAACTTTCTGACGTAGAAAGGACAGTCCTCTAAAATGTGCGATATTGTCAATATGTTGCCACATTTTTGACATCTGGGAGGAGCCTCTTTCGTTATTAGATGGAGGTGTGTCAATCTTGTATGACCGATTCTCAGCCGCGTGAGGGCTACCTCTTCTCTACGGCTACTGCGGCTGGAGCTGCTCCACGGCCCTACGTCCTTTTTTATAGTCCCCAGTTTGCTAGCTGGGCTGTTGTCCCACAGTGCCTGCCAATCCTGGTGTATGGCTTCTCTTAGTGGCCGCGCTAGTTCTGATGCTGACAAGAAAGCTTTACCGCGCCCTGGAAGGGTGAGAGCTTCTTTCGCTGCCCTATCAGCCATTTCATTGCCTTTAATGCCTATATGACTAGGCGACCAAATAAAACATATTGATATTCCATCACCTTTTAGCTTTTTTACAAGTCCTAAAATGCAATGGATTCCTGGGTGATCTGGATACATGTTATTCATGGCTTTTAACGTACTCAGTGAATCTGATACAATTCCAATATTTTTAATTGGGGATTTTATGGCGTATCGGAGAGCCATTATAATGGCGTTGATCTCCGCTGTGTAGATATTACAAAGGTGGTGTAATTTACATTTGTGGGTTGTATGGGGAGTAACAAAGGCAGATGCTGTAGATGAGTTTGATTTAGACCCGTCGGTGAATATTATTAGGTGTTCGGGCATTGAGAGGATTATTTTGTGGTATTGTTCTTTATACTCTTCTGTTATTGTAGTTTCTTTTCTGAGTTTTGAGAGTTGGAGGTATAGTTCGGGTCGTATATACGTCCAAGGAGGTATTTCGTTTTCTATTGTGTTCAATTTGATTTGTTTCAGTTCATTAATTGCAATGAGCATTCTTTCTGCTAATGGAAATGTGGCATTCCTCTGTTGTTGAAATCGTGCTGCAAATTTGGATTGGAACACGTATTTGTGAGTGGGGTGTGTGGTTTGTGGATATAGCTTAGTTATATAGTTAACGGCTAGTTTCTGTCTTCTGAAGAATAAAGGTGTTTGCCCAGATTCGACACAAATGCTCAAGATCGGGCTTGTTCTAAAGGCTCCTGTCGCGAGACGAATCCCTGTGTGGTGTACTGAGTCCAGTTTGGCTAGGGTATTTTTTCGAGCAAACCCATAGACAAAACTGCCATAATCCATTTTGGAAAGGATCAAAGCTTGATACACTTTAAGCATCGTAGTCCTGTCCGCTCCCCAGTTGGTACCGCTAAGGACTCTCAATATTTGAAGTTTCTTAGTACAAGTTTCTTTTAGTGATTTTATGTGGTGTTCCCAAGACAAGCGTCTATCAAATGACAATCCTAGAAACTTGCAGATGTTTACGTATGGTAAGGTAACTTCACCTAGAAAGAGTTCTGGTGATTGTGGGGTGTTCCTTTTTCTACTAAAGTGGATACATTTTGTTTTTTCAGAAGAAAAACGTAATCCCGAAGAATTGGACCAGTCATTAATGCGATTAAGTGCATCTTGGAGCTTTCCTTTTATAGAGAGGATGTCTTTTGCACGGCATAGAATAGCGAGATCATCGACGAAGAGCATCACTCTAACACCACGTGGTAGATTTAGTCCCAGGTCTCTAATTGCCAGAGCGAAAAGCGTGGTGCTCAAAACACAGCCTTGTGGTACTCCACTTATTTGTTCGCATTGCTTGGACAATGATGTTCCTATACGGATCTGAAAGGAGCGGTTCGAGAGGAATTCTTGGATAAATTTGGGCAAATTACCACTGAATCCCAATGATTGCAGTTTCTTTAATATTGAGAGCTGGTCGGTTCTATCGAAGGCCTTCTGCATATCAAAGTAAACTGCCACAGCTTGTTCTTCTTGGATGAATGCGTACTGTAGTTCGGCTTCCATTTGAACCAGGTGATCTATAGTCGATCTCCTTTTACGAAAACCGCATTGGAAATTTTGGATGTAATGATACTTTTCTAGGATCCATATGAGCCTCTTATTTACCATGCGTTCAATTATTTTACTCAGGCAGCTGGTCAAAAAAATTGGCCTGTAGCTGGATGGGTAGCGCTTATCTTGATCAGCTTTCAGAATAGGGACGACTATAGATTGATGCCAGCTGCTTGGAAAGTCACCACTAAGCCAGATGTGATTGTAGAAATCTAAAAGCCAGTTCAGTGTAAGACTTGGAAGATTTTGTATCATAGTATAATGTATATTATCAGGTCCGGGTGAAGTTCCTTTGACGTTTTGAAGTACAGATTGGAGCTCCCACATAGTAAATGGGACATTATAATCTTGATAAGGGTTATTGCCGGAGAAGTCTAATTTCTGAAAGGTACTGTCTCTAGGAGTAGCTGTGTACATCTCAGCGTAATAGTCGGCAAATTTATTTCCTATCATTTCTGGGTTGTCGCATAATTTCCCTTCGCATATCAAGGTGTATCTATAAGAAGAACTGGTTCCTCTTATCTTCCTTATTTTGTCCCATACAACTTTGCAAGGGGTAGAAGAATTAATGGACTCTATGAATGATTTCCACGATTCTTTTTTTTGACATTTTATAATTCTTCTACACATAGCCCTTTGTTTTTTATATTCTATGTGATTAGCCAGATTCATGTTTTTTTGAAATTTCTTAAGCGCTTTTCTTCTAAGTCGTATAGCATTTTTACAATCGTCATTAAACCAAGGAACTGGTGGCCTTTTGCAGCATCCCTTACTTTTTGGAATAGAGGCTTCCGCAGCTGTCAATATAGCCTCGGTTATAGCTTGGCAACCGTCATCGATAGTCAGACTATTTGGGAGATCTCGAGGTGGGGCAGCTAGTGAAGTGAATAGGAGCCAATCTGCTTTTTCTAAAATCCATCTTGGCATTCTGTGATTATTGCATTCAGCATTCCTAAATTTTAGACGTATTGGGAAGTGATCACTGCCATAAGGTTCTGGTAGAACTGTCCAGTCTATAATATCAATCAGTGAATTGCTACATATAGAGAGATCTATACTTGAAAATGTGCCATAGGTGGAGCTTATAAATGTTGGCTCGCCGGAATTAAGTAATAGAAGGTCAGTTAGATCTAAAAAATTTCCAATTATTCGTCCTCTGGAATTTGTATTTTGTGAGCCCCATAATGAATTGTGGCCATTAAAATCTCCGGTGTATAAAACTGGTTTCGTCAATTGTCTATGGATATGGAGCAGGTGTTCTGTCTCTATGGTATTGTCTTGAGGAAGGTAAATATTGCAGACTGTGAAAGTGGTATTTAGATGAAGTGTAACCGCTATTACCTGAAGTGGGGAATCTATTTCTACATGATGGGAATATACTGTACCTTTTACGGCTATTGCTACTCCCCTGCACGCCCGCTCATAATTTGGACTACAATCAGTTCTGTAGACGTCGAAGCCTTTAAGAGTGAATTGATCTGAAGGTCTCAGATGCGTTTCCTGAAGACATATACAAAATGGATCTTCATCTTCGATTAATATCTTCAAATCATTGAAATGACTTTTAATCCCGTTGCAGTTCCATTGGACTAGAGTCATAGTTTAGGTATAATATATATTTGCGAAAAACATTTGATCTCCATAGAAATAAATAGATGAAAATAAATAGAATGAGTGTAAAAAGATAAATCGATAAGGAATAAAATAATAATGATAATAGGGAAATGATAATAATGCGAGAGGAAGAAAGAGAGAAAAAAGAAATAATGATAATAATAAAAGCAAATAAATAAATAAGAGAAATAATAGATAAATAAACATAGACAGAAACAAAATAAAAATAAAAAATATAATAAAATTCTTATGTAAAAGTAAGCAATATGAACTATCTTTCTATTAATAGCTGGAGTATTTATGTTAGGCCTAAGTTGCGTTTTTGAATAAATATTAATTATAAGATAAAGTGTAAAAAATGACTGAAATAAAAATGATAAAAGATACAATATAAAGAGAAAATAACATAATAAAACTATAAAAATATGATAATAGTAACATTGAAAATAATATAAAAAATAATTATTCATATTATTTATTTCGTAATGGCATTTTTAGTTTTACTAACTGAATTTTCCTTTTTAATTTTTCCCTTTTTATATGTTACTTCGGTATATCCTTCATCTTTACCTGACGGATCTACGTCAATCGGTTCATCGCCTTCAGGGTGGCCCTTGTTTAAAGGAACCATATCTAAGGACGAGGATGACGGACTTAATAAGGATAGGGTGGGAGGATGTGAGAGGACGGGAGAGGGAAATGGGGAGGGGGGATGTGACGGAGAGGGGAGTGGTAGTGGGGGAGCATGGACTGGAGTGGGGCCATGACTCGTCGCCGAGGTAACCGAACGTGTCACGATCGTACGCTGCGGCCTTGGTTCCAGCACAACTGATGTGCTTGGAACAGGAGATGATTGTTTTGGCGTTACTTTTACCTGTTGATTTGTCGGAGCATCAAATTTAAAAAATATATCTGTTTGAGTACCTGTTTCCTCTGTTTTAAAAGTTTTCTTAGATCTAGTTATTTCAGAAAACAGTTTATTAAAATTTTGGGGATTATCCTGTTTATAAATTTTTTTTGCCTCGTTGTACGGTACTTTTTTACTAAATTGTATACATTTTATATCTTTGTTCATTTTATAAATAGGGCATGAACGGTCTAAACTATTATGTTCGCCGCTACAATTTATGCATTTTGGGGTTAAAGTGCATTTACCGTCTGTGTGTTTTTCATTACCACATTGTGAGCATATAATTTTAGAATTTGTGCATTTAAGAGTTGGATGGGAAAAACTGAGGCACTTATAACACCTCACGGGATTAGGTACATACTGTTGTACTCTGATATTTTGATACCCTATTTTGAGTATTTCAGGCGGAAATGGTGTGGGGAAAGTTACGATATATGAGTTGGTGAATTTTTCGTTTCCATTTATCTTTATTTTTATTCTTTGGATATCGTTAATTTTCCCATTCAATTCGGCCATTATTTCATTTTTATCTAAATATTGCAGATCAAAACATCTGATAACCCCCTTACTGTAATTCAGTGTCGAATGCGGTTTAACTGATATATTAAACTGATCTGCAAATATTTTGCAGTCTAAAAGCTTTTTTGATTGTTTGCCATTATATGTTTCAATAAGTAGATCTCCGTCTCGTAATTTCTTGACGTTTTTCACATCTCCTACCAAACCATTAATAAATTTATAAATTAAAAATGGGGACACTTTTTGAAACCCCTCATCCCCTTCTCTATTTATTAATAAATAAGTAGGTACAATGTTTACAATTTCATTTAATTGTATTGGATCTGGTGGAGTTTTTATCCGACCTCGTTTTCTTCTTTTATTTGAGCTAAAAAATAGCTCATCCATTTTAACTTCCCAATATATTTTTTAACTACTTCCAATAGCAAATAAAATAAAAGAAAAATAAAGAATAACCTCTAATAAAAATATATGTATAACCAATGAAAAGAGTAAAATAAAAAAGAAAGGAACTGAAAATATTCTTATCTGTAGGCAATAGCTGGACAGGTAATCCTCTGGAGCTCTGTACACTATCAATGACTAAACACTACTGCATGTTTGATTTTATTTCACTTTAAATGTGGAAATTCATTGGAAACAATCTGAATGAAAACAATAATAAATGAGAATAACAATAAATGAGAATTCGCAAACCTAAGTAAACTTACCTCGTGAAGGTACAAGAAGGGAGAGGGGCTAATTTCAACTTAGCCAAGTTAGTTCACTCTCTGACTTCCATGTTCTTGTTGGTGAGCTATGGCAAATTATATATATATATATATATATATATATATATATATATATATATATATATATTTAATTAAATTTGAAAGAATACATTTAGTTGCTCAGCCGGTTGCATTTTCGTATAAGTTTGTTACAACCTCGCCAGTGTATATATTATATTAATTTCGAAATTAACTGAAAGTTATAATGATGTTAAAAACGTTCAGTAATGCCAAAAAAAAAAGTCTTTGCTTAATTATATGTAAATTTATTTTTTAAATCACCAGTAGAGGGAAAATGCGGGAGCTGGCGCACCGATAGGAGCAGCCAATCAGAAGCCAGCATTTGGTCACGTGACCGATGGCGGGAAATTTGAATTTCAATTTTCAGCTCGACCTAACCTTAACTGCCACGTGGCCTTGCCTCGACTTAACCTTAACACCCACGTGGTCTCACCTCGACCTAACCTTAACTATTAGGCCACGTCCCTTTTTAGTCACGTGCCCCTTAAGCCCCGCCCCTTTTAGTAACGAGATCCAGTCACGTGACCCGTAGCGCCTTCTGGTCTACGCTCCGCCCACAAGGATTAGTCACGTGATCCCGTTACGTGACCCGCGTTACCTCCCGACGTATGCTCCGCCCACTGGGATTATCCGCTCCACCCATTGAAGGGTCAGGTACCCACCTTATAGAGCATGAGTGTATCACCGGCCGCCATTTTGTGTTTTCTACAGTTTGAGAGACTTAAGGTTTTGTTAAAGGGTCAGGTATCCGCCTTATAGAGGATGAGTGTACCCGGCCGCCATTTTGGTTTTATACACCGCCATTTTGGTTTTTATACACCGTCATTTTGTTTTTCTACCGTTTGAGAGACTTAAGGTTTTGTTGAAGGGTCAGGTATCCGTCTCATAGAGCATGGGTGTACCCTGCCGCCATTTTGGTTTTTCTATACCGCCATTTTGTTTTTCTACCGTTTGAGAGACTTAAGGTTTTGTTGAAGGGTCAGGTATCCGCCTTATAGAGCATGAGTGTACCCGATCGCCATTTTTGTTTTTCTACACCGCCATTTTGTTTTTCTACCGTTTGAGGTAGAAATATATTTAAAGGTAATATTTAAGGTTTTGTTGAAGGATCAGGTACCCACCTTATAGAGTATGAATGTACCCGGGCGCCATTTTGTTTTTCTTACACTGCCATTTTGTTGTTCTACTGTTTGAGAGACTTGAGGTTTTGTTGAAGGGTCAGATACCCAATTTATAGCATGTAACCTTCCCAATGTTTACATAACCTTTACAGTATTTTACCAACATGTAAACAGGTTGGAACATGTATAGACTAGTTGGATGATGCCCAGGTGAACTGCAAACATGGACTGTGAACTCTTAATCCCTAAAACATAAATAAATAGTTGGGCTCGTTAATCCTATAACAGCTTTTGGACTTTGAACTCTTAATCTCCAATCTTTCTTATCTCGCTGGAACACAACTTTTCAATGTACTGCGTATTTTTAATCTCTGGTAGAATAAATAATGATCTTAAAAGGATTAGCTTTTAATTCTTTAAGTTCCTATCGAACTTTTAATCCCATAGCTTTGAAATATTTTCAAAATACACGTGTCGGTACTAATTAAAACTAATAACACAACTGCATGCGAATCTGCTGACCTCTATTGTCTGTTTTAAGAGCTATTATTCAGCTTTCATGTCACACGAGGGGGTGTAGATCGGTATGGTCAAGGTATGGCTTGAGGTAGTGATGGAGGGTAGCGGATGATCAGGAACACAAAACAAGACATTTTGATCCGGAGACGATATAGAAATATTTGATAAATAGTTATCATTTCATGAAAGATATCAAACAATTTGAATCATGAAGTGTTTGAATCAAACAAGTTGTTGACATCAAACAAATTTGAATCAAACAAGTTGAATCATCACACCTCTTAACAATGGTTCTCATCCTGGTGAAGTCTATAAATGTTCTGTCCAACAGAAAGTTAGTGTGCAAAAGCAAGATGGAATCGTTAAAATTGATTGAACTGATTGTTGATTAATCGATAAACAAACTTCGATGAGGAAACAAGTACTGGTAGTGGTGCCTCATAGGCGAACTTATGGTATCTTTGGGTATCTATAACTACTACGATTTTACTCATATGAGTTAATTTTAGTATTATCTATAATCCGATCATGCCCAACATTCTAATATTGACAGTCACCTGCACAAAACAAGACATTTTGACCCGGAGACGATATAGAAATATCTAATAAATAGTTATCATTTCATGAAAGACATCAAACAATTTGAATTATGAAGTGAGTATGGAGAGGGGTTAATATGAATATTTCTAAATTATCAGTATATTTCTGGAAGAATCCTGAATAAAGTTTTGAGTCTCTTAAACAGCAATAAATATCTGAGCAGTCAACGTTTCGCCAATTCGGTCATCATTAGAAGTGAAAAAAAAAAGACAACATAGTATCATACAAATGGGGACCAAATATAGCACACTTACATCAACATTCTCAAATAATATCAACTACTGATAATAAATCATCTCAAAACAGTTTTATATACAAATATTTGCTAATAAAATGTTTTATTTTATTTCTAAAATCATTAAAATTTACTAAAATCAATAAAGTAACAGGTAAAATCAATTATAAAAACAAAAAATAAAATCTAAAATTGGTTAAAATATACTAAAAAATATGAAGCTATGTTAAAAATTAGAGGTTGAAGTTTAAGCAGTAAAAGGCCTACTCAAAGGATATTATCAATAATGTAAAAGAAAATGATGGATTCGGTTAAATATTAAGCATGGATTAAATATTATTACTGAACTGTATTTTGTCATTAGAAGTTGATGAGAAATAACTAAAGTCAATAAAAACCGCTAAAATTACTAAAAAAACACTAAAATTATGGGTCTTCAAGTTATGAAAAATGTAAATATTTAGAGTTGATCAAGGGGTAACCAGACGAGAGACCTCTACGTGCCGAGTAAAATGAAGAGTTGGAACCGTAGGAGAAGAAGTACAGGTTAGAAGAGGAGATTTTTTTCAAATTTTTCCTAGTGATTCTGAATGATCATATGAGGTCGGAGTTCGGTTATTCTCGAGCCGATGACATCGCAAGGTCTGATATAAGTGAAATTAGGAACCAGGGTTGTTAATTATAATTAAATCAAGTTCAGAAAAGGGGAAAACAATTTAGGAAACAATCAGTTGAGAAGACTTTATTTACATAAAATTTAAATATTGCTAAGGTTAAAGAAAACGTAAACAAATAGGTAGATAAAGGTAAACATTGGGAAGGTTGCATAAATCATAGACATTGAGAACATTATGTAAACCAGCCTGGAAAATCCCCAAGTCGAGTAAGGTGCTGCGGACAGAAAATGTATAAACATTGAGAAGATTATAGACAATTTAGAAAAAGAAATAGGTAGGTAAAGGTAAAAATTGGGAAAAAATGCATAAAATGTAAACATTGAGAACTGAAAAAGGTACAAAACTTTAGCTAATAATAATGACGTCATCTGTCCAGATATTATGAAAGCATTAAAAGGCTCTATATCATTGTTTGTAAATGAAAAAGAAGCTTTAAGGATTTAATATTTAATCCTTTTACGGCGTTTTAATTATTTATACTATGAGAGATTAAAAATACATATAAGATTAAAAAGTTATGTTTCAGCGAGATGAGTAATGATAGAGGATTAACAGTTCCATTGTTTACTTTTAATTAATTGTTTAATAAGGATTAAGAGATAGAGCATTATTGCGAAAGCTAAATTTGTTTACTTTTTAGCGGAAGGATTAACAAGTCCTAAATAATTCTTTATGTTTTAATATTAACATCTAAAAGTCCAAAAGTTGTTAAAGGATTAAGAATAAGTGGTAATTAAGGATTGTTTAATATTTATTAATAAAAATTTACTGCATCGTGTTCGAAGTTGTCAATAGTTGTCAACCTCTTTGGCCAGCGTGATACCATCGTTTCGATTTATCGATATATTTGTAAATTAACGAGCCCTATTATTTATTAATGTTTTAGGGATTGTTGGTAAAGTTAAATACTGTAAAGGTTATGTGAACATTGGGAAGAAGAACAACAAAATGGCAGTGTAAGAAAAACAAAATGGCGTCCGGGTACATTCATACTCTATAAGGTGGGTACCTGATCCTTCAACAAAACCTTAAGTATCTGAAACGGTAGAAAAACAAAATGGCGGTATAGAAAAAACAAAATGGCGGCCGGGTACACTCATGCTCTATAAGGCGGATACCTGACCCTTCAACAAAACCTTAAGTCTCTCAAACGGTAGAAAAACAAAATGGCGGTATAGAAAAACCAAAATGGCGGCAGGGTACACCCATGCTCTATGAGACGGATACCTGACCCTTCAACAAAACCTTAAGTCTCTCAAACGGTAGAAAAACAAAATGGCGGTGTATAAAAACCAAAATGGTGGCCGGGTACACTCATCCTCTATAAGACGGATACCTGACCCTTCAATGGGTGGAGGGGATAATCCCAGTGGGCGGAGCATAGGTCAGGAGGTGCCGCGGGTCACGTAGCGGGATCACGTGACTAATCCTTGTGGGCGAAGCGTAGACCAGAGTGTACAAAGGGGTCACGCGATTGAATCATGTGACTAAAACTTGGGGGCGGAGCATAGGCCAGAAGGCGCCACGGGTCACGTGACTGGATCACGTGACTAAAAGGGGGCGGGGCATAAGGGTCACGTGATTAACAGGAGGCGTGGCCTAATAGTTAAGGTCGAGGTGAGACCCCGTGGGTGTTAAGGTTAGGTCGAGGCAAGGCCAAGTGGAAGTTAAGGTTAGGTCGAGCTGAAAATTCAAATTCAAATTTGCTGGCTTCTGATTGGCTGCTCCTATCCGTGCGCCAGCTCCCGCATTTTCCCTCTACTACCACCAGATAAATTATTACAGTACTATACTTTCCGATATATTTCTTAATGGAATCAATGTGATAGCAATAACCTGCTTTCCTTAAATCCAAATAATTCCAATAATTAGATCTTCCTTCCTTCTGAAATCTACTCCTACTTCTTCTAGCCTATTTTTTAAGAATTCTCCATCTAGGTAGGAACCTAGTAGGTAGGAACCTACTCCACAAATCTTTCTCTAATCGCTCATTTTATCACATCGACTTCAGTTGTTTGATTTAGAAATGGGGTCTCAGGTGAACTTGAAATCAGAATTAAAATTCTAATAATTTTTTTTCATTATACAAGGTACTTTCTTGCTTCCATCGTATATCTCATTACCCAATCCTATAGCTCCACTTGTTTCTTCCTTCTCCTTTAGTTAAAATCCAAAATTGAGTTCTGTGATTCTCGCTACCGCACTTCTGTCCTCTATTCACTTTGCTATAAGACAGCCAAACTTGAATAATCCTTCATTTATAGTCTTAAGCTATGCCCACAATGATCGATTTTCGATGCGCTTTCGTTTTCGACATCGCTACTCTCTCATACCTTTGAGTTTTTTTCATTAATATCACTACCTATTACATCCGTTACATTTTTTTTATAAACAAATAATTCATTCTTGTTCCGAAACTATACCAAAACATTTTTTTTTTTTACTGAAGATGATATTTAAACCATATATAGGCCAAATTTAAGTATAAAACATCTGGTACGGTAGGCACATCACACAACTTTTCCTTACCACTCTATAATAATAATTTTTTTAGCATAATTTCAAAGAGTTGAAATAAGCACTACTTGAAATAAACAGCAGATTCCTCTTCTTCAAGTCTTCTCTCACAAAAGTATAGTAAATTAATTTTTTAAGCAGTTATAGGAAGACAGTTTACCAGACTATATATTTTTAGTTTGTAAACCTGAAAGTATAGTTTAAAAATTTCGGTTTACTTTCCATTAAATAATATAAAAATAGAAATTATAAAGTTAATTCCTACTTCTACATTATTAGATTATAGGTTCGCGTCCGTATCCTATCGGATGTGCTCGGTTTTCCATAAGGGGTCCTTATAAGATACTGTATCTTTGCTAATACTGGTCCGATTCGGTGATTCTTATTTTGTTTTTTAGATACTTTAATTACCTTTCATATGATTGTATTCATATTTTACCATAAAATGCATACTTTTTGAGTTATTCGCAAATAAAATATTCTTTTCATCATAATTTTTTTCCCACCTTTCCTAGGTGATATAGTATATACGTGAAAAGTTAAAGGGCTTTAAGGAGAAGACTTTAGGCAAGTTCATTCAAAATCGTTAGAGCAATTTTCGAAAAAAATTTAAAAGTGTAGAATCGATTATATAAAAGGCACTTTCGGTTAGTGGAGTTTTACGAAAAAGTTACTGTAACATCCCAAGAATATATGTACCTTAAATACGTAATTTCAGTTTCGTAGAACTATTTGTTTTTGAGCTAGACTGTTCACACCCACATGTTTTTGCGAGACTTAGTTATTTGGACTCAGAGAACCTTACTTAAAACGTGTATTTCCGATGAAAACTCGAATTCGAAATTTTTCACGATCGCAATGTTCTTACTATATTTTCATGTATAGGTAAGCGGGAGGGGGAGAGGGAATAAAGGTTTGCTTATAGTGCTATTTTCATTAGAGAACTAATATATTTGGCATTATTTGCTAATTTTAATTAAACGAATTAATTAATTAGTCGGGCAGGTTTCTTTAGACACACGAATAGAGCTTGTAGTGGTTTATATAAAAAGCTTGAGGTATTTTATACGAAAAGTGGTTTCAATCAAATGCTCTGAAACTTTGAAGGGAATTAGTTTTTGTCATTCTGATCAAACTAAATTGAAACAGATAATCTAAAAATAGAAATTATTATCTGGAACAATCACTCGCGCTTTTCGTCTCTACCCATTACCTTCTACGGCATTGCATATGTTTTCAGTCTGGGAAAGTATTTCTGTTTTTTCTCCTTTAATTAATTACAAAAACCTTTCATAGTTTATATTTATCCATGTGTTACTACTAATAACAATTAGAGGCTATTAATTATTTCAAATAAAAAAATTAAAGGTACTTCAGAGGAAGCTATTTTGAAAATTAGGCATTTAAGCCCTGTCAGACTATTTAATTGAGGATAAGACCTAGTTTATATTAAAGAACATTTAATTGTACTTTGATATAACGGGTTTGATCAAAATATGTTGAGCCTTTTTGGAGAAAATTGTAAACGAGTAATATCAAGTTAATTGACGTCCGCATGATAATATCAAGTTATTAAGTGGAACTTACGGTGAGTCCATTTTGATGAAAATGTTGCTTTAACATCCCAGGCATATTCCTACCTTTAATACATAATTTCAGTTTCTTGTATCTTTTCATTTTTCAGCAAAACATCACGAACACACACAGGCCATTTTGCAAGGCTTAGTTATTAGGAAACAGTGGACATTAAAACGCATATTTCCGTTGTAAACACGAGTTAGAAATTTTTCCTATACTTATACTTGCTTTTACTACATATATCGTACATAGGTAGAGTGAGTGATGTGGGGCGAGAGCGCGCTATATTTTACATTGTTCAAGTTTAAAGTACTGCATAATTTTTATTTTTGAAGCTAGATTTTTCTTATTTTTTAAAAAATGTTCCTTATACAATAATGTTATATATTAAATTACAATCTCCATTGAGTAATGAAAGTAGGATGTAGAATATAATTGAATATATGCATTAGAGGAATAATTTTTATTTTAATTCGCTAGTTCGTTGTTGCGTCTGCAAAACATGATTGTCGGCGTAAGTGTACATTACTCACACTTGTAACACAGTAGAGGTCTGCACTTACCCCAACTATCATACTTTGCTGGATGACTGTGCACAAGTGCTTAAAAAAATGGAAAATTGTCAAGGCGAAATGTAAATCACAAAGTATTTTGAAGAACAGCTTCTATAGGTTCCATGCACGGAAAAAAAAAAAAGGAAAAAAAAGCCTACTGGTAGATAAACACCGCTACAGCTTCTATTACAAAAGTTGAAAGACACAACTTTATGAACAGGCTGGAACTAATATTTTTAATACTCGTTATATTTCACCGTAGCGAACTTTCGTGGCTGATTTCTGATACATCAATCTTTCACGCTCCGTACAGGATAGCTCTTACCAGTTGAGGATTTGGATTTAATAAGACAATTTCACACTTAATCTGAAAATTCACTTGCTCCACATCGCCCTTGGTGAAAGTAACAAAAACGTATAACAGTAACAGTTTACAAAACTTTCATTTATTTATTATAGAATTGTAAAAATGAATTAATTTTAAAAATTAAAACCATTCGAGAAGAACTACATCTTATTTTCACTTTTTTTTTAAATGGCCTACTTTATTTACAGATGAGTATGATTGGGCCAATGTATCATTCCCGGAATTCAGGTCTTAGGAGCATCATTTTTAAGATAAATAAATTTACATTTCAAGGTTGTATGTCATGTTGCTCAGAATTTCTTTCTTGTTTGTCGGCAGAACAATATTTATTCATTAAAATACTGAAAAGAATTTCAAAATTATGATAATAAATTCATCTTTATACGGGTTATTAATAAATACTTATTTCGTTTCAGAAAGGATGTGAGGCTACCGGTACAACTACAGAGAGCGATGGCCGCCGAAGCTGAAGCTGCCAGGGAGGCGAGGGCTAAGGTAAGGAATTAAACAAGAGCCTCTCCATGAGATATTCACAGAGCACACCCTCTTCAAGGGATCATCCTCTCAAATATTTCAACCATTCTGATGGATCGCTCAATCATTGATATTCAGGTTATTCTTCCATTTGTGGCATCTTCAGTTGAAGGAACATAGGGCAGAGACCCATGCAAGGAATGGATTTCTAGATTTTGACTGTTGATATATAATGTAAATGGGAAGGGAGCATCGGGTTTAAATCTGGAATACAAATACCATGTGTTAATTATTATTCTAAGGATACAGAAATACAAACAACTGTCTACTGGTTTTCGCATATGAGCATCATCGTTTTCGTTACAATTTCGACATCCAGATGAAATTGATTTTAGCAAAAACCCAGTTTTCTATTGCATCATTTCTCAACTAACTTGGAACTTATTTAATCATTTAGTTACGCGTCCTTCTGATGTCACGAATTTTAAATACGGGGAAACTATCCTGGGAACAGATGTATCCCCAAAAAAATGCTTAAAATCGTTTTTCAAAAATTTTTATTATCATTGCATTGTTTTAAATCATAAAAATATATCAACAGTTTTTATAATCGAAATGCAATTTTTATTACGATTATTACGCGTAAATACAAGTTTAAAAAACAAAACAAATATATATAAATATGTCTCTTATAGAATAATGAAAATAAAAAACATTCAATGTGGTCATGAAGGACAAAACAGAATTTTTAACGGGAAGGATAAATCATTTCCATGTTCCGAGAAATTAAGCTTCTTCCACTTTTCGCATTTGACTCTCAGCATCACATTCAAACAGCAATTTATGCTATTCAGCTATGTCTTCTTCTATTGATAAATCTATCTGGTACTGCCAAATTATTACATCTCATTTATATAAATTATTTAATTTATATTCAAATAATTTATTTATTTAATCCCAAATATTCCTTTATTGATTTTATTATCTATTTACTATTTTCTATGTACTATATATTTATTTATATTAACTATACCATTTCTAATATAGTCCTTACCCATTTGTATGAAGTTTCCTTCTCGATCTATTTCCAATGATTCTCTGAGGTTTCTGTATAAAAGATGGGCCTTCTAAAACAGAACATCCATTGTGGTAATTATTGTCTACGGGATTAACGATTTCCTCAATCATTATCATGACTTAAATGAATGATGAAGGCGTGATTAATATAACCCATTATTAAAGTTCAGAACATGACTTTTTTTTTCAATATTCTGATTTTGTTAGGTTTTATAACTATAATTTTATATTAAATAAAAAAATAATACATTAACAAAACAGTCATCAAGCCCACGAAGTTGAAATTCGAGGATATATCCTAAAAACACTTGAAAGGACAATTGAAATAACTGAAGTGAGGAAAATCGAATCCCTTTCGAAAGCAGTGACTCAAAATCACGGAGATTAAAGCTCAACTGAACACACTGGGACACAAGTCACCTGAGTTGAAGAATGGTGGAAATAATCTGGTTTCCCATACTATAGGCCACCGTGAATTTATGTGGACTAGCTGCTTCATATGCGAAGCTTTGTGGTGATTGTGGGACTATGTAAATTTCCTACTTGAATAGTACACGTTCTCCTGTTGACTCTGGCACATGGCTCCAACACTGTAAGGTGAGAGGGTTCTTATATCCTGGAGGAATTTATACAAGAGGTTGGTTTCATTATAGAATTATGTTCGTTCGTGAGAGTATTTTAGTGAGTATTTTATTTTATCGTGGGAATAAAATAACTTGCCTCTCTTTTTAGTAATTTATTTGTCTGCATTTCAAAGTTAATTAATTCTCCTCTTCTTCGAGACACATATTGCATGGCTTAACTTCAGTTTCCCGAAGAACAAATATGGAAAATATGAACAGTAAACAATAAATCTAACTGAAAATATATTTATATTGCTTCCTAAGTACTAAAGGAAGTTAACTATTTTTATTTCGTCACAATAAAAAATTTGCATCGCGTTTTATGTTCTTGAAAAATTTCTTGTTTGTCATTCTGTCTGCAGCAGGTCCATGTGACGGGCACATCTATTCCAGTTAATCCAATTTTGACGAACCTTTCAGGCATTGTGAGGGTTGGTTCCCATATAAGTACAATCCCATATAATTTTTATCAAATTCCATTCTAACGCATGCGCAAATCTAGTTTTCTTGACTCGCATTAATTTCAAAAACAATTTATTCAATTTAGCCCAAAGTAGAAAGAAAGTTGTGGATTAGTTAAAAGTTTATAAATGAATGTTAGTAACTTACATCCAGTACCACCGCTAACGCATTCGTAGATGTATTTTCCAAGGAAGATACTATATTTCAAAAACGGCTCTTCCGATTTTGTCCAGGGTTGGAGGAAACTTGGGGGCTAGTCTGCAGATGATCAAATATTGATTTCCATATTAATATATATATATATATATATATATATATATATATATATATATATATATATATATATATATATATATATTTTCTCCGCTACATTTGAACACCTCCAGCTGAAGTTATATAGTAGAGTTTTCTTCCAAGCTGAACGATACCATAAAAGGATGGGTAAATTCCAGTCCATATAAACCTACCATGAATTAAACACGGTAGTGTTTTTCCTGGGAAAATTATTTTTTGCAATGAAACTGTGCCTTTTTCAAATCGACCAATCCGTAAAGGCAGGTACGTATATGAACTATTCTTGGAATTTTATACAATAATGGAAGATGTAACATCCGAATGTAACAATAGTTTATTGTTTACTGTAGGGTAGCATGTGAAGACCAGGGAGTTTTCTTACAGTTGGAGAATATTCTCGGGACTGTTTGCCGAATTTGTTCAAATCTAAAGAGACTTTCAATGAAGTACTTTGTTTTGCATTAGTTGCATATGGTATTCCCTTATTTAATCTTATAAAATATCCATTCACAAAAAAAAAAAAAGTATTTTACAATTATTTGATTTTTTTAAGAATTATTTAGGTATAAACGAATTTTATGTAAAATTTTGTGAATAAAATTTGTTTTTCAATTTACCTGTCTTGTTTCATTTATATTGTAAATTAAAATTAAAATTCTTAAAGAAAGCAATTTAGACAATAATTACAGCCTTTTGTTGATTTTTTGTACGTTCCTGATATTTATCATGCATATTCTACTGCATATTATCCTCTTCAGGTTTCACTGCATATTACAGCAGGTTTTAAGGTATATTCGAGGACTTTTTACTGCATATTTGAGAGACTTTTTATTTAATATTATATGACATAATTTGACTATTTTTGCTGCATATAAATCCAATCTTTAGTTATAACAATCCCGAATATAAAAATTTAACTTTCTACGGCTAATCGTTTTTGAGTCATACGAGATACGAACGAACGTACATACAGACCTCACGACGAAACAAGTCGAAATTAATTCTGAGATGGTCAAAATGGATATTTCCGTTGAAATCTGAAAACCGAAAATTTTCGTGATTTCTATATTTCCTTTACTGCGTACAAGGAAGTAAAAATGTTTAATTATCTAGGTAAAATTAATACTTTGTTGTAAATCTGTTTACAATGCATTTGGTTGAGGTATGTCAATTGTTGGCAATTACTAATCAGTAATTTTACTGATAAAATAAAAATGAACTTAGTTGAAAATACTAGAGGGTACGGAATCGGATCATAGGAAGAAAATATATGTCTTTTGTTTAACCATCTATTATTATACACCGAAAAAAAGTGTCAACTGTGGTGGTAATTCAAAATGCACATGCTCGATCAAAAATCCAATTTAGAAAATATAATCAGAAACCCCGAAAACCTAATAAGCGATCCCTAGATCAAAGAAAATTTCAACAATAACGGAAAAGCGAAATCCGCTTGCACGATAGATAACACAGACCAACGATGAAAAATCTTTTGTACTGAAAATACCTTATTCCTATAGTTTTTAGGGTGCTTAATCCAAATATGATATTAAAAAAGCTTTATCACCCACAATTTCTTCACATGTTATAGTTAAATTTATTAAATTAAGCGATTTTTAAGGAATTGAACAGCTTTAATATTTAAAATAAATAACTGAAAAACTAGTTCTATAGGCGTGGATGAAGTTTGTAGCACTGCTGAAAAACATTTGCTGGCCAAAAAAGGTTAACACAATTAACCTGTATTAACAGAACTTGTGTTAACACAATTTCTGTTAACAGCTGGTGTTTTGCTTACTGTCAACCTAACCTCACTTTCACGTTTCCTGTACATGAGCTCAGTACACTGTCTAATCGCGGTTGTAAAAACTCTACTGACAGTTTTTGTAATATTTGTGGTGTTTGTGATTAAAAAACACCAAAGAAACATTACAGACTTTGTAAAAAAAGGTTTATCTATCATACTTTGGAACTAAACTTGGTGATTAGAATAAATCTTGGGCCCCGCATAAGGTATGTTATGCCTGTGTCTAAGATCTAAGAAAATAGTCAAAAAAGGAGGAAAAACCTTTAAATTTTCTGTTCGTATGATATGGAGGGAGCCAAGAAATCATTCCGATGATTGCTACTTTTTTAGTGTCGATGTTACTGGTCATAACTCAAAAAGCAAGAAGGTAATAAGCTACCCTAACCTTCCGTCCGCCATCTGACCAATAGGGCACGGTATAGATTTACCGGTCTCTGAACCACCAGATGATTTAAATTCTATTCAACGGAAATATTTTCTGATGTACAATCGGAGTTAGATGAACAAGATGATGAAGAATTCCAATGTTTTACAGAAAATGTAGAGCCTAACTGTTTACTCAAATCGAGCTTAACGACTTGGTTAGGTATCTTGGCTTAACGAAAGAAAAAGCTGAATTGCTTGGCTCTAGACTAAAAGAAAAGAACTTGTTGGCGGTTGGAACCAGCA
The DNA here is from genome assembly GCA_948150685.1 of Rhaphigaster nebulosa. Lineage (NCBI taxonomy): Eukaryota > Metazoa > Arthropoda > Insecta > Hemiptera > Pentatomidae > Rhaphigaster > Rhaphigaster nebulosa. The sequence continues at coordinate 155,304,807 of OX411306.1, forward strand.
TTTATGTGTACAGGAAGAGATAGCAACAATTTTCCAAGTTCTTTTTAACAAGAAGGTGATTTAGTGTACTGCTCAGACATTCCCGGTGTGATAAATGAGTTTGGTATTTAATACAAAAAGGAAGACTTGAGGTTGTTTATTGATTGATCTAAAACTAGTTTAAAGGCTGTTTTATTACACAATGGTAACATTTATGCATGTATTGCTGTTGGTCATTCTGTACACATGAAAGAAAACTATGATAACCTAGAAACAGTGTTAAATCGAATAGGCTATGCTGCTCATGGCTGGATGATATGTGGTGATTTAAAAATAACATGCTTGCTCCTTGATCAGCTAGACGGTTTTACCAAATTTCCATGTTTCTTGTGTGAATGGGATAGTAGGGCTAAGGTCAACATTGGTGCAGAAATGAGGAAGAACTTAAAACCTGGTGAGAAGAACATTCTACGCAACAATCTCGTAGATCCAAAAAACGTGCTTCTACCACCTCTACATATAAAATTAGGCCTCATGAAACAATTTGTAAAGGCTTTGCCTAAAGATGGACCATGTTTCAAGTATCTCTGCCAAAAGTTTCCACGCCTTTCAGAAGCTAAACTAACAAGGCGTCTTTTTCGGACCTGACATTAGAAAAATGATGTTTGATGTTAACTTTGAATCCACAATGACCTTATATGAAAAAGAAGCATGGGTATCATTCAAGCAAGTCGTTACAAAGTTCTTGGGAAATTAAAAAGACCCAGAGTATGTTTCTATTGTAGCTAACATGTTACAGAAGTTTAAAAAGTTAGGATGTTTGATGAGCCTGAAAGTTCACTTTTTGAACAGCCACCATGATTACTTCCCGGACAATTTGGGAGATGTTAGTGAGGAGTAAGGTGAGCGTTTTCACCAGGACGTTAAAGTGATGGAAAAACGCTAACAGGGCCGCTGGATCACCAACATGATGGGGGACTACTGTTGGTCACTTCACCGAGAAGTTCAACAAGCGACTCATCGTATGAAAAGCTACACAAGAACCTTCAAAGAAAAAAGAGAAGGAAGAAACCAATTCCAGTTGACAAGTGAAACCTGTATTAGCACATTATATCACTGTTTTAAGTAGCCACTGTAAATACAAACCATGCTTATGATGTAACATAGTGTTTCATTAATTCCCCCGTATACCGTATAGGGGTTTAGATAGGGGTTTATACTGTATAATACAAAGCATATTGCTGGAAAACTATGGGTGATACAAAAAAAACTAAGGCCAGATTTAGATTCAGCACATAAAAATCTATAATGATTAACTATTAAAGTTAAAAAAAATGTTTGTTGGTCTGTGTAAACTTCTAGTAAAAAATAACGTCTTTGAAAACCTAATAATCGATACCTGTAACGAAGAATTTTGCAAACTAATAATAAATTAGAAATGCTCATGCCGGAACAAAAGTTCGATAGTAAATTCGACATTAGCAACTTCAAAAACCTTATTTATGAAAGATCACCTAATCAATGAAATCCACACCCTGTCACCTCCAAATGATTTAAAAATAACTCAAAATTTAAAAATAAATAAAAAACATTTTTTTTATTAAAACAACTTATAGGCAACTAGTTGAAATTAGAACTTAACACCAATTATCTTATAAAAGAAAAAAATATCGGAAGAATATACCGAAATTATTCCAAATGTCATTATTTTAATTTAAATAATTATTTTTCAATAATAAAATAAATAAAAAAGAATTAATTCATGTCTAGTCGGGTTACAATTTAAATGAAAAAGTTACATTTGAATTGGAAAGGGTTAGATTGAAACGGAAAAGGTGGCTATTGATTTGGAAAAGATGGCAATTAATTTGAAAAAGGTTGCAGTTGATTTGGAAAAGCTATGAAACCGCAGCAAAATAACCGCTCGGTGGATCCCTTAGGTGCGAATGTCAAGTGAATTGGCTCACTTCTACGGTAAAGTCCGAGCATAGTGTCATTAAAATTTGTTTATTTTATTTGTAAATTTATTTTTTGTTTATTTCGAATATTATGATCAGGAAATTCTTTCCATTCTATTCTAAAAATTCTAAAAACAAACCGAACCTTTACCAGGGTCGCAAACTCTACACTCTACCAATTTAACAAACTTATTAAGATGAAAGAATTTATAAAAGGAAACTAAGTGTGGGGTAGGTACGGACATCGGGTATGTTCTGACACATTTTTTATCCTCACCGATTGGAATAACGGGAAATGCAATCCAAGAGTAGTGGGATCTCACCTTCAAGTCTCCTGCTATAGACTTCTACTTCCATGTCTGAGCAATCCTATCTCCCTGCTTCAGATGTTAAAGACTGTCTTCAAATTCCGGCTACTTTATGATACTAATTAATGTCTTGCCTGAAAATTTGATCTAATCCTTAACCAGATCTGTTGTCTCTTATCGGCTATTTCAACCTTTACCGTTGGGAGTTTCCATTGGTTATTCCCACTTGGATTATTCCCAAGGCAAGTTTCCTACTAGCTCTGACTTTCCCCAGTCATAAAAATTACATGTATTAAGTTGACAATATTTATTTAAATAATAAATTGAATTAACTCTACTTAATTATTACTTTCAATCAAAATATATCACTTTTCCATGTCCTCAATATATAACAATGTGAATTTTTACCAAAACACTATCCACTAATTCCTCCTAGAAAGTAATTTCTAGTTCGTTTTGAAGGATTTTTTTGCGGACGGATTTTTTTTTATTCGATATTTGGATTCTACGTATCTTGAAACGTAAAATCTCAAATTTTGAGGGGGGATTACAAAAAAATTTTCCTCGGTCGATTCCAAAGGTCTATTATTGAAAATAATAAACCAAAAGCATTTACAGATAGAGATTTTTTTATTTTTCGTTTTTTTTCTTTTTTCTTTTTTGTTATTTTAATGCCTTGTTATGCTGATTCCAAAACACCTTACATTTCTCCTCTATGTTTATAAATGACCGAGTTATGGGTATATAACATGTTTAATCGGCAATTATTATAGATTTTTTGTTTTTCAATTATTTTTTATTTTATTTTTTTTTATGTCTCGTTATGTTGATTCCAAAACACCTTACATTTTCTCTCTATCTTTATAAATGACCGAGTTATGGGCTTATTAGATACTTAATCGGTAATTATACAGATTTTTTGTTTTTCAATTATTTTTATTTATTTATTTTTTTGATGTCTCGTTATGCTGATTCCAAAACACCTTACATTTTCTATCTATCTTTATAAATGACCGAGTTATGGGCTTATTAGATATTTAATCGGTAATTATACAGATTTTTTGTTTTTCAATTTTTTTTTTTTTTTTTTTTGATGTCTCGTTATACTGATTTTAAAAACAGTTTACATTTTCTCTCTATCTTTATAAATGGCCGAGTTATGGGCTTATTAGATCTCTAATCGGCCGCCATTTTGAAACAAACAGACGGATAGTTATGTCGAGTTCCGAGAATCATCCCGGGGTGACCTGTGACTTTGGTACCGAATATCAAGAAAATCGGTCCAGTAGTCTCGGAGAAAGGCCGCGGACGGCGTACGGCGTACGGCGGACGGCGGACGGACGGATTTTTTTTCATTCGATATTTGGATTGTACGTATCTTGAAACGTAAAACCTCAAATTTTGAGGGGGAGTTACAAAAAAATTTTCCTTGGTCGATTCCAAAGGTCTATTATTGAAAATAATAAACCAAAATGACACCATGCTCGACTTTACCGCACATTTGAGTCAATTTTATCCAGTAGCTGATAGAATTGGGGATGGCCTGACAGTGAGGGAGACCCGACCCTTAGCGGGACCTGTTTGGTTGGGAAAGTGCTCATCACCCTTAGCGGGACCTGTTTGGTTGGAAAAGTGCTCATCACAATTGTTTAATAATGGCTTTATTTTATTGATTATTTTAAGTAATGATTTGTTGATTACATCAATAGTAATAACTTTTGAAATAACCAAATATTTATTTAAGCCAATGAAAAAGCTTCTTGAAGATATCAAGATTGAGCCTTCCTAATACATAGTACATAAAGGCAGTAAAAGTGTATACAAAGCTCAATGCAAAACCTGATGGAATTCAAGTGAATTATCAATTTTCTGCTTTTCTTTCCAAACCTCACCAGGATAGCCAGAGTGGGGAATGAGAGTATAATCAAACTGATGTGAGAAACACGAAGTTTTTTTTTTCTTTCTGCTTCAAAAAGAGGAAAAATAATTATTTTCAGTTAAAAAAAAACAACTAATTGTGTCTCAATTACGAAAATTAAACAAGAGAACAATAAATCAGTTAGAATTTCTCTCAAAAACTTGAATACTGTACTAACTAATGTATGACCCCTTAGCTCTAATTTTAACTCTAATAACTAATTTAGATTTGCTATTGATTTTTTTTTACTCTTTTATGTTTTGTTTCAATTTAAATTTAATTATCCTTATATTAACTAACGGTTAAATTGTTAATAATCAAAATTATATCTAAATCACCTTATTCATTTAAAAATTCTTTATAATTTTCCAGGTTATTGCTGCAGAAGGTGAACAAAAAGCTAGCCGTGCCCTACGTGAAGCTTCTGAAGTTATTGGAGATTCACCTGCTGCTCTTCAACTAAGATATCTCCAGGTATATAAAAAAAATTATTATGAGTTTAAAATGTTTATAGAATTAAGATTGGTACAAATTTTATTCTTAAATAAAACATCATTCATTCTTCTTATATTAATCATACGACTATAACAGAGAACACTAAAAGCTTAATGGATTTTTTTTCTGCCCTTTGTGGAAGTTTATATAATGGAAGAGGTGTTCTGTCTTGAAACCTTATTTAAGTAAAAATTTTGGTCAGTAAACCAGAAATTTTTAGGTCTTTTCTAAATGAACCTTTCTTAAATAGTTTCATGATGCCTGCTTAGAATTGGCATTTAAAGCTGTAACTGATAAAATATCTACAATGATAATTAAATGATTGCTTTTATAAAATAAGATGCCTTCTCTAGAATAAATTGTGAAACCAATAGACTGGGAACACTGGCAAGTTATTCTAAACCTAATATTCTTATGGTAAGGAGAAACAAGTATTGAAAAAAAACAATGATGAAGAGCTAAGATCCCTTAAAAGGATAATAATTAGGAATGAACATCTGCCTTGCTTGTTTCACCGAGACATATGAGTAGAAGTACATTTCAGGTCCATTAAAAGTTTCCTCGGTTCTTAAAAAGAAGTTTCAAATATATATCATTAAAAAACTAAATAAAGTTAAAAAAAATTTGTATCACTTCTCTTCATGGTCTTTAAAAGTTGTAAATAAATTAAATAAGACTTAAAAGTATTAAAGAGAAAAGGTTTGTTGTGAAACATCAAAAATAAGGCAATGAAAAATCCCTATTTTCTGTCTGAAAACCTTGAGCTAAGACCATGGTGTTCAAGCATCACAAGTGGAGCAGCACTCCAGGAAATTTGAGCCAGAAGCCGATGCTCAATTCCATCATGTATCAGTTGACTTTTACTTGGGGGAAGAGCTTAGGTGTACCCTTGTAGGATAAGCCATCCTTCATTCCCTAGTTAGAATAAAAAAATACTTCATCACGTTAAACAAACAAAAATAACATCTTGATGAGTGCATATTCGTCAGTTTTCATGAAATTTGAAATCTGAAATTCCTAAAAAGAACATCTGCTTTATTTGAATTTGAAAATAATAATATGATACATTCATTATCTATCCTAAAAACTAGTAAATATTCTAATCTCATTTTTTTTTTCAGACACTCAATACAATTTCTGCTGAGAAGAATTCAACCATTGTATTCCCTCTCCCGATCGATATGCTAACATACTTCATGAAAGCGAGAGAAGCATACTAGTCAGTTGGGCTGACTACATTATATTTATCAGAGTTTCAATTTTATAGTCAGAAAATCATTTATTTTTTTTCATAAATACATAAATATTATGATTAAAGCTTATATTGTTTAATATTATTTATTATTATTATTATCTAATGTAACTTAATTAAACATATTTCTAATTTTTAATGTGTTATAAATAATTTTAAGGAATTGCGTTCTTGACTTGCACTGAATGAAACACTTTTTAATATTAAAACTTTTGATTAGCCATATTATTACTAATATGTTTTAAGAACAGAAGAAAATTCTCTGAGAAAGTTTTTCTTTATACTATAACACAACTGAAATTAATGCAAAGTAATTGATGTGAGAAATAATTATTATATCAAGAGACAAATATTTGTTACTTTTAAATTTTATAATGCACTGTTAATATTTATATAGTTGTTAAAAATATTAATTTTGTTCAAGATTTAATTTTAGGTAGCTATTTCAAATGCTTTCCAATGAATATATTAAATCACTTTTATCTAATATGACTATAGTATACTACTTTTTTTCTTTACTATTATTAATTTTATGTTGTAAATTACAATAAAATATCATCTCTGTAATTAGTATAATTAAGAATGAGTAATGAGAAGAATAGTTAATTTTTATTTATTTTATTCTGTTGTGCATTGGTGTGGTCATGTTAATATTATTGAGAATTGAGAATATTATTCAGTTGTTTCCTTGCACTAACTGATTGTTAGTGATTTTTTTTTAATCAAATAATTAATTTAAATATAGGTGTTTGTTAAAATAATATAATATTTGAAATAATATAATATGATACTTGAAATAGGAAATTTAAAAAAAAATTAAAACGCCCATATTTTCTGATATTTTAATTTTTTTGAAATTTTTGACTATGGATTAAATCTAAAAAGCACCACTTTGTATACCGTTGGGGGTGCGGTCAAAAAATAAATGCAGGAAAAAATGCTTACTACTAAAAAATATGTGCTGGTATTTGGGCTGAATTAAACTAAATTAACTTCAATTGTTTAGAGCTAAAAAACAGAGCGATATCAGGCATGACAAAGGGATGTAAAAGGCAGAGACTGAAATAGTACGTTATTATTACTGTGAGCTTTCTTTTCGGACTGTACCCCCAAACATCTTCTGCAATATATTAATTTTTTAAGATGACATAATTACTAAGTTCTCTGTAAATGTTATGAAATAGAAAAAAAAAAAAACACTTAACAATTAATACAATTATTAAATGGTGTTAGAGATACTAGCAGCGATCATATTTGATGCTCCCATACAATATAGTGAAGTCAAAATGTCTAACCAGCATGAACAGTACCAATACTAAATGCTATAATAAATCAGAGAAGAGAAAGTGAAAAGGAAATTTTTTTTTAATTTAGATATTTACACCTTTGATTAAATGCTAATTTCTAACTTTAAAAAAAAAATGTTTAAAAAAAAACTTTCAATGGTAAAAGACCCATAAATAAACAAACATAATTAATATTTTTACAATGTACGACATTTCATAAATTTATTAATCTTCTAGTGTAGTATGGCGCGCTTTTATAATATCTTCAGATTCAAATATCTTAATGGGGTAATAGTATTTACTTATGATTAAATTTATAAATTATGAACACATAAAATGGCACATATGTTTAACACTAAATGCATGGTGACTTGTATTTACGAAAAATGCTGCATAAAGTCACTAATCTCGAAAAGATTCAGGCATTTAAAATAAGAATTTTTCCTTTTGCTTTATTTGCCCCATTTATAATTTACAAATCTTTTCTGACTACTGCAAGAGTTTTATATACATGGGGTATTACTGCAAATTGTTAAACTAAATGAATTATAATATTGAAATTTCCACATTGAAAATCATGCTGTAAGAAAATCCTAAAACAAAGCTAGGTTTTAAAAATTATAAAGATTTCTAAAAATCAAGAGTACATTTAAATGTAAAATATTATCACTGAAAGGTAAACAATTTTACAGGGTGTATAATATCACTACTTCACTTTATAATGAGTCTTTTTCATTACACCAAGAAGGATACTTTCATTCCAGATCAATATTCATTTTATTATAGGGAAACAGTTAACCTCAGAGTTGGAAAATAATATACCAAAAATGTTTAAATAAATTATCTTATGAATGTTTATTCAAATTTATAAAATATCCATAAAATTATAATTATTGTAAGAATTGCATATTAATATGAAATTACTATTTAGCAAATTATTTGTTGATTGAATCTTTAAACATAGTGTACGATTATATAATTGTCATTGTTGTTAATGCTTAAGGTAATTTTACATTAAGTAGGTACTTATTGTTAATAAGATACACATATACAGGTTCCGAGCTTTAAATTCTGTAACTTTGTAACTATTTAATATACACTTTTAGGTGTATAAATGTTTTATGAAAAGACTTTAGGAAACTAGTATAAAACTTCTGATACTTCCTGGTTTTAACTATATATTCACAATATGACAGAAAATGAATACACTTACTATTATAAATAAAAATACAATTACTATTATTATAAAAAAATTATTATATATTATGAAGTAATATTAAAATAAACAGAATATGTAGCTAGTTTCAGTGGTAAAAATATATATTATATAGTATGGGTGTAATGGAAGATGCACGGAGCAAGTTCACATACGAGATATCTTGATAATTGTAAAAAGTATATATTAATAAGCATATATATATATATATATATATATATATATATATATATATATATATATATATATATATATATATATATATATATATATAAAATGATAATCAGTTTATTCAATGATACTGGATGTTTCATTGTTTAAAACTTGATCTGTATATAGTTGATTTATGATTTCTGTATTTATATAAAGCTCAATTGGTATTTCGCACTGAAGTTTGATCTAAGAATTACTGATATGCCTACAATGGTATTGCTTGTGTCAGTCTTTCAGTATGTAAGAAAGAATGTTTTTTTTTCTATTTTAGGAAAATGAAAAAGTTAATGCTTATCTTAAAATTTTTAGAAAACAAAATTTAGCTTAATTATGTGACTGATAATTACTCATTTCTTAACCAAAACTTTTAGCATCAATATAATTTCCTTAAAATGTTGTGATAGTTGGGATGAGTTAATTTAGTACCTATGATTATCAATCTGAACTAATTTAATTTTATGTTATCAGCATTTTGCCAAATAAAATTTTTGGTGTGGTACAGTTGGAAATCTTTTTTGAGTCAAATGTTGATTGTTTCTATGCAATATCTCATATGAGCCAATTTAACAATAAGTAAAGCAAATTACAAGTCTAACTGAGCAGCTTTTTTTTTTTATACTGCTAAAATTTAAAAAAATCTTAATGAACAAAAGAAAAATTTAAACATAAGAATTCACTTAATCAATCTTCAATGATTCTATAATAAAAAAATGAAAAACCTAAATCTATGGAATACCTTTATTCCTATTACATTTCGAAATATTTGTTCGTCTTTATATGCACTGAAACTAATTAGGCACTAATATATAAGAGATTTATAGATTTATTGATGTACTCTTTTCTGTGTTATTTTCCAGTTTCAGAATATTTTTTTTAATTAAGATTTGATATGTAATTATTGAATAATATCATAACCTAAAGATAAGAATAACCAAACAGTTTATATATATATATATATATATATATATATATATATATATATATATATATATATATATATATATATATATATATATATATTACAAACACTTTCATTATTTATCATTAGTAAGTATAGATGTAAAATAACTTATATAAGTATTTTTGAGGGATGAAAATGAATTTAGATTCACATCATTAAATATGAACATTTAGATTTCTTACCCTAATAACTTTATAAAAAATATAACTGTCATACTTATAAGTGTTAATTTATTATTGGTGTTAGTGTATAAACTCCTGATTATCATCAATAAGTTTAAAAACATAAATTAATTGATAAATAAATCATTCAAATTATTCTAAATTGGTAGACAAGGCTATGTTAAATACTTATTAACTTTTATAAGTTTTCATTTCAACATTTTGTATTTATTTAAAAAATACTCAAAATAGTGTATGATGTTTAGAGGTGTTTTTCTCACCTTCGGATAGATTTAACTTGTCATTTTATATAAAAATAAAAGTTTATTTAGCTTAATAATACCTATCATTTGTTCAAATTATTCTATAAAGGAATTTAACACAGGAAGTATACACTCTTATCTTTGGAAAGGAGTGCCTTATTTTTTACTTAATGATTAAGAAAAAAAAATTTCCAATATTCTAATAAATGATAGACTTTAAGAACGTTTCAAAATGTACATGAATATGAGAAAAATATACCTCAAACCATCATAATCTATGTACTTTGGTTTAAATCAAGAATAAAGTATTGAGGGGAGAAAACTAATATAATAATAAAATGGTGGTATTAAAAGCTAAATGTTATTTAATGTTGCTTTAAGGAATTATAGCATTATTGATTTACTGGTTTTGTTTCTTGTTTAAATTTCCTGCTGAAATAGAATGAATTTAAAAAATCAAATAGATACTAATTTTATTTATTATTCTTTAACTTAGAGCTTAGTTATCTGTTTATTTTAGTTATGTTAAGAATGGGGGACCAACCAATCTGGCATCAACTACTGCAACAATTGGAATTGATATATTCAATAATTTAAAAAAACAATCCTAATTGGAAAATTTCAAAACTTACTCTTTTATTAATAAATTTAATCTGGAAAAAATCATTCTAACCAAAAAAAAAAAATGTGATATAGAAGTTGGAATTTATTTATTTTTTTCTAATCTGAAATATAAAATGTATTGTAATATATTTGTTTATATTATGTGCAACATTTTCCAATGTATAAGAAAATTATAACTATTTATAATTGAAAATTATGAATGATTAAATTTTTAAAATTAATTAACGGAGAATTGTCTCATATCTTCTTTGGAACTATTTGCACGTAATCTTAATTAATGTATTAAACATTTAGAAGGGCATGGAAAGTAGTCAAAAACAAATTTAAATTTTTTATAATCATATATATTGTATAAGTTTTTAAGAAATTTCTTTAATGCTTTCTTTATGGAATGCATGAAATCTGTAAATTACTACATAATTTTATTTTTATAAATATCCTGTTCTTGTAAAAAAAGAATGGGTTATTTATCTTTGTATAACAGGTATGCCTAAAGTTCATAGTAATACAACGTCCAAATTAATAGATTAGCAAAACCAAAGAAGAATTTTCAATTTTTATTTAATAACTTATATAATTTTGCAGTTTCTTATTTGACAAATAATTATTCTCTTTTTGACAGATATACTTCTGTTTAACTATAACATTAAAATTTACAGATGGATGAGTAACTATGCAATCATACATTTCTAGACTAGTGATTAATTTGTGTGCAATAGCAATAATTTATTTGAGTAAAAAAAAATTCTAATATATTTAATTGATTAAATTATATACTGGTCATAATTTAACTCTTATATAATTTAAAAATATGAGTTAATATGTTTTTCAATTACACATATTATCCTTAAGGTAAAAAAAAAAATGTAAACTAGTTATTGTTATAATTAATAGTATAAAATATTTGTTTCCCATATTGTATTCAATGTTGAACTATATGTTTTGTATCATTCAAGTTTTTTAACTTCAAATCTCAATAATAAAAATAACTATCAAACTTTTGACAAACCAGTTTCATAATTAAGGAACCTGAAAATGTTAATTATCAAATGAATAAATATTCTTGTAAATGTTGTGATGTGTGTTCTTAATAATAAATAAAAATAATAAAAATGAATTTTATAATCATTGTAATTTCTTCTCCTTCATCAATCTCTAAAGCTGTGTCAACACGGTTTGATTTTTGATTTGACTCCACAGATGACATCACATGCTACACGCTCCCTTCTCCGTTCGTCATATTGAATCGAAAGTCAATCAGTGTGGGCATAGCTTATCTCTGGCTGATAAGAAGCACATTTCATTTGGGCTAGAAGATTTCTATCTTTTTTTTTCTGACATTACTTATAATTCTAAAGAGCTCCTTGGCCTTCATGTATTTTGTTATGAAACTCTTCTTTTTGAATTACATTATGTATTTCAGTTTAGGATTGTGCTAATGTTATGTTCCTAACATAACTTTTAGTTGAATTGAGCAAGCTTTCCCCCATTACTCAACTAATTAATTTATTTTTGAATTATTTTATTTGCCTGTTCTAAGCATAAATACTAAATAAAAAGAAAAAACATTTTAAATTATGGAAGAGCCTAACATATGAATTGAAGATGTGCCATTTGATTCATCCAGCTGTGAGTGTCTATCGACATTGTTTATTGAAAAAGGCTTAAGCACCAAAAATTATAAATTTAGGTTTCGATTTATTATGGGAAGTAAACACCACCTCTATGGATTGTCGCTCATGATATATCATGAAAAAAAAAAATTGGAAATGATCTAAGAATCTAATATTGATGATGCAAACAAATAATATTAATTATTCTCAGTCATAACTCGGGCCTTGAACAGTGCTAGAAGTCTTACAAATATATTCTAATTATAAAATTTTTGCCAACTGAATAAACCCCTACTGTACAAAATAAAGAATAAAATTTAAAAAATATATATTATTATTTTGGGGAAAAATTGTTTCATGTGTTTCATGTAAAGTTTGCTAAATGATGCTAATGCCTTTTTCAAATGACGTCATATACTTAAAAATATAAAGTTTATAAAATAAAGTAATATCAATGGTTGTGATTTTTTTTTTCTTTATTTGAAATATTAGCTTTATATCACATTATATACATTTATATTAGCTTTATTTAAATTATTTGAAAATCTACTAATTTTGATATTGATCTTTTTATATTCATAAACCATGACTTTGAGTTAAATTATGATTTTCTATAGTTTGAATCCATTCCAAATTATGTTTTGCTATTAGTTTACAGTAAAAAGAACAAAATACAAAACAAACTTTTAGAGGAGAACTAAACTTCAATGTTAAAAATAGTTAAAGTATAGTGAAAAGTATAAACTTTGCTGAATCATTGTGAACAGAAGAATTATATGCAAAATGAAGAAATCAGGAAAGGAAAGGAAATATATATATATATATATATATATATATATATATATATATATATATATATATATATATATACATAAAAACATATTTTCAGAGAAAAGAAAGTTATATGATACAATATTTTAATAATTTATAACATACATAAATAACAAATAACAACCATCATACACTAGTAATTTGTTTAAATGAGTATAAAACCTGAGGTATTGAGGTATAAAGACCACCCACATACGATACAATATACGATACATTTTGGTTACTATATATCATAAACTATCACAATTTTAATTGCTATAAACCATCCCTTATATTACATACATAAAACACGACATGATAGTTCATATTTTGTTATATCACAATTATCATTATCACCACTGTCATAAAAAAATATTTCCAGTTTTAAAAGAACAAAAAAATAAGTTATATAAAGGGATCAGTAACTTTAAATCTAGAAATTATCATATTATAATGCCACAGTTGAAATTTAATTGCTTTAGTATTGATTGACTACTTTTTTTTAGTTTTCCTTCAATGTTTATCATTTTAATTTTATTTCGTTCAGGCAAATTTTTACTCATTCAGCTTTATAAAAAAGTTAAAATGAAAGAGGATAAAGTAAATGTTTTTCAGGTCACAAGCCTTTCAGAAACATAACTCCTTAATAAATGACTAGGATTGATAGTTTAACAGAAATAATATACTCTTGATTACAGCTTGCAATACGAGTATGAGCTTTAGTTCATCCTTGTTGTACATGGCTGTTGAACATAATTCAAGCAAAACCCTGTATTTCCAACATCAGTTGGTGCTTCAATATTGTCAGTGTGTACCACAATTCTGAATGGCTTAACTGTACCTAAAAATAAAAAATAAAATAGGTCTTATCTGAAAGATATATCCAAAATATTAATTAATATGATGCCAAATTACTGTAAACTGTAGCTGCAGTAGTTGAAACTTCACTGCTGAAAGTTCCTCCACAAATTCTATCAACACATGTTGGCGGAGAAGTTGGAGGACGACCAACATTTGTAGCGCATGGTATAATTATCCAATCATTTGCACATGAACTTGGTCCCATGCCTCCTACCATTGATGTTACAGGATTTTGAATACTCGTGTCTCCACTGAGAGCGAAAGCATGAGAACGGTTGTTTGCTAAATTGAGAATAATTTGAAAATTTGTAGAATTTTGTAAATTACATTAAAATACCATCATTATCTATGACTTACTGGGATCCGAGCATGCGGTGTACTGTATGCCACAAAAATTTCTTTCTACCCGTATACAAGCACTATAATCTTGATTTGAAAGTTGGAGCCCACTCACTGGATCATAGTTGAATGACTTAACCTGGCCAGATACTCCAGTAAAGTATTGAAGACATCCTTCTTCAGCTGAAATCAAAATCCTTCTTTATGAACAGAGACTGGAATTTATATTGGAAAAAAAAAAAAATGTTAACTAAGCATCAAGGAAACAAAAAGTCTAATTATTAATGTTTTCTACAAATCCCAAAACAATTTTACCTCTATAAATAGAGTTACAAGGAATTTGAGATATTTTCATCTTCCACATCCTTCCAAAAGAAGGACCACTTGTGACTACAGTTAATGTAATTGGGCTGTTAACACCAGACCCCGCATTCACATACACTGAAAAAAAAAAATAACTTTTAGACACATAATTACTAATATTATAATTATATCACAAAAGGCTAATCATAAATAACTGATATATTTTGACAGAAAGTTTAACAGATAACAAATTATGTTAAATCAAATATAGTTCTATGAAATTTATAAACTGCTAAAAAACTTCAAGATATATATTTCAAAATATTTAAAAAATATTTATAATAAAAAAAAATTCAATAATTTTATTGACTTTTTTAATAATCATCATTAGGAAAACAATAATTTTTGTCTAATGACTTAGAAACTAATAAATCATTACCAAAATCAATCAACATTAAGGCTCTGTTGAAGAGTCAGAGGTTAAGCTAACTTTTAGGCATGTTTCACACGATAATTAAAGAAGTTTATTAAACGTGGTGATTTGGCATATGTCAGAATTGGAACTACTAGACTTTTAAGTACAAATCGCCTCTATCCCTTCACACGCAGTCATCTGAAATACCCAGACATGTATACATCCGACACATATGCCATTCAGAGGTTCTTTCTAATTAGTAGACTCAAATCAAAGGATCCAAAGATGGGATCAGTATAAAGGGAAGGTTGCAAAAATAAGTTGATTCCACTATTTGCCTTGTGTGAACAAAATAAAAGGTTATTTTCACTCTTGATTCATCTAGTTGAATGTCAGCAGTTGAATCAACAAACCATTTTCTGTGAAATAAGCCTTAGACTTGGCCTACTTCATTCTCTATTCTCAGACTAAATTGATCTCATGATAAGTTGAGCTGTGAAATAAAATTAATCAAGAACCATTTTACTATGAGGCTAGAAGGAAATTAATGATACTTTTTTTTTAGTTTCGAATATTTGTCGAGGCATAAGTGAGAGTAGAATATAGGAAATCACCCTGCATCTGACCCCAAATGGTCAATCAAATCAATCACTTCATTAACATTAACCTTTTATCAACATGTTATAATGGAAGTTAACATAATAATAAAAATTATCAGTGCCTAAGATTTATAGCTCAAGAATCTTCTTCATTCTCTTACTCTGATGTAGAATATCATTGAATTTAAAAAGAATTTTCGTTATTGGATTAGAGCAGAGTTTTCTGACATTTGAAAACTTATTTGTCTTTATTTCAGAGAATACCAAATCGAAAAAGCTAACTCTTGATCATTGTGTGACAGACAATATGTACATTGAGAAAATAATAATTTTTAATTTGTTTAATTTTTTTTAAATCAAACCCTTAAAAGTAGTTATTAAAAACAAAACAAGAAATAGTTATTCAGTGAACTTACCATGATTTCCATTATTAATACCACAAATTGTAGGAATGGGATTGCCTCCGGACACAATAAACTGATCATTGTTACAGACATTATTGACTGGTTCAGGTGCAGCAAGAACGAACTTGTCGAAGTCAATTCTAAAATAGTAAAGTATATTGAGAAGTTATTATATAAAATAATAAAATTGACAAATATTTATTAATAAGATATAATTAATTATTTATTTCAAATTATTATAAATTATTTTTCTTATTGGTCATTCCTTTAAAGCTTGTTTCAGTCTTTCTTTGTGTATATATTTCTATTTACAATTTTTACCAGTGTATCATTTTATAGGAGTTTAATTTCCTAAAGTCAATTCAGTCATTCAGTCAATTCAGTCAAAGTCAGTCAAGCTCCAACCTATGATTTATTATATCAACTCCTAAAAAAATGATAAGTTTTTTAAAAATAATACTTTTTCTCTATTTCAAGATAATATCCAATGATAATTTTTTGCCTAATTTTAAAATTTTTTCTATTTCTGTAATCTTTATATTTTTCAAACCTTAAAATACTGCTAATTTGATATTTTTTCTTTATTTCCTTTAAAACTTTTAGAATTTGTCGCAATTTTTTGTGATTAGAATAAAATTAAGAATTACATTTATTGTTTATTTCATAAGAAACTATTACTCTCTAATAAGTAGATGACTAAAATGAATATATTTAATTGCAAATATTTTCTTTAAACCATACCTGTACTGACAAACTTCAGGATGAGCTTTGTGGATAGTCAACTGGCATGAACCAGTACCATCAAAAGCAGACGGGTACCCTGGATTCACAAAATAAGTTGCATTTTGTTTTGTAGACTGTCCGCACGTTGCCATAACTGGTAAAGTAATTCCAAGTAAAGTTAGTATTATTATTTCAGTATATAGCATCAGTAATTATAAGTAGTAAGCACAATATTAACAATTAATATGCATCATTATAGATTATTTATGCATAAATAGATAAACATACATTTTCTCAATGCTGGATTTCTGAACCTGATTTTGTTTTCCCCGACTGTATCTTATATTTTCTTGAAGCCACCAAAGATTTATGTTTCTGCAATGCTATTTAATGTCATTTTACTTTCTCTTTTTTATTATTATGTTATATAGTTTCTTTTACCATTATAGTAATTTCTAAACAGCACGATATATTAAAACAAATAATACTTGCAGTGTGTCTGTAAGGGTATGGATCATACAAATGAGATAAAATAAGTGGTCCTTCTATTGGGTTAATAAAAATATAAAACTCATTTCTTCAAATCTAAACATATTTTTGTGATGGATAGCCAAAGATCACTCCTTCATATTATATCAAGATGAATTCAAGTTCCAATATGGAAATAAATCTATATTAACTGTTTGGGGGGGGGGAGGGTGATTTTCTATATTGTTGATGTATGTATTGCTGATGTAATTTTATAAATGTATTTTTTAATAAATTAATGTGCTAAAAAAATAATACATCTTTATTTGTTAAATTTTATATTAATTAATATACATAAATATTAATCACTAAACATATTTCATTTATAATTTTGTTATGCTGTACAAAAATAAATTATTTCGTATGTAATTTAGTAGAACAACCATCTCTACGGATGCTGGCACTCAATATCAATATGTGCCTTCAAACCAATAGCTATGCCAATGGTTATATCAAAAGATTGTTTGGTGCAAATAATATTTTTTTATTTCCAATTGATAAAGGTAGATTACCATACACAGCCTCAAATTGATTATATTTCATTCGGTGTCCAGCACCATATTTATCTCTTTCGAATCTACTCCATCATAAGGGGGATTGTTATTTTGAACATCAGTCCATGGTCTAAATTATTTTTTTGTATATTATTTTCCCAGATCTGCATGGGAAAGAGAACGTTTTGGATGCCCTGTGTACTAGGGGAGAGAACCTAGAGAACCTACTGCACAGGGAGTCCAAAATGTTCTCTTTACCATGCAGGTCTAGGGAAATAACATACAAAAAAATAATTTAGATGATGGGCCAAGGTTCAAAATAACAACCTCTCCCTCCTCCCCCCCTTATGACAGAGTAATGATTCGAAAGAGATGAATATGGTGCTGGACACCGAAAGCTTCTCACAATGAAATAAAATATAATGAATTTGAAACTGTGTAGCAATCTACCTTTAGAAATTAGAAATAAATTATAATACAGTCTACTTATAGTTTCGAAATTTTTTTTTTTATTATAAGTAACATTATTATATATTTATTTGTCAGCTAATATCTTGAGCTATAATACCACAGCGAATGTTGAGAAAAAAAAAATCAGATAGCTAAATAAATCTTAAGGATAATATTATTGTGATTCGCCAAGTTTAAATTCAAAAAATAGATCTTGATATCATGCAAAAACTTACACAAACAACACACTCCAAATGTTCTGGCACAAGGCCCGCTGGGGATCCCTCCTGTTCGAATGCATTCTGATTCGGTTGTACATGTGCCATTGTCTCCTGAGCTTGCTAAGCAGCCATCATTCCCAAATTGAACAATTGTAAATATTGGAAGAACTATAATTATAACGAGATGATAATTAGTGTGAATGATGAATCATATGAACAAAATAAGAACAGAATTAATAATTCTAATCTACTGAAATAGGTTTATGCGTATGCCATCAAGTCAGAACGAAAGTAAGGGAAGTCAAGTCTAAACTATTCCAAATAAAGTTATGTGACTTAGGGTCCATCTTAGTAAATCTGTTCAATAAATTTAATGCATTTATACACAGTTGTATTAGGAAACTTCCATCAAATTCTAATCTAAATTATTGATAAAGATTGATAAACTAATCTTATCCCATTTTTGATGATCTGTGAATCTTTATCAATTTTATTTCAATAGCACATTTATAGGTTATTTTTAAAATTGAAGCATCTACAAATAAAAAGGGATAACTCCATTCTTTCCAAAAATTCAATTACTGTTTTAACAAATTCAGTAAAGAGTCTCTAACTCATGTCTTTCTCTACAGCCGGCTACGTCTGATAAATTTATCGCTGGAGCCGGACCGAATTTTTCAGTTTTTTAGAATAAAAACAAGTGTATTGATCTTATTCAATAAAAAAATTATCAAGTGATGCTTTTTTCTGAAAAAAACATGAGCGACCCACCGGCGTAGAAGCAAACAAATGTGTGCCACCAATCATTGTCTAAAATAGAATGTCAGGCAAGACCTATGAGATGTCGTTGTTTCCACTGTTACAAAAAAAAAATTCAGAAGCTTCAAGAAAAAATGAAGCAGGAAAAGGAAATGGAAAAGCGGGTTCTCACACACTTTTAATGTTTGGCAGTTTATATCAATCTGTAGTACTCTAATGTATTGTTGATCAAATTAATGTAATAGTAGAGATTTATTGCTGCTACAATTGATTTTTTATTTCTTTTTATTTAAGAGACATTAATAATTGAAACATATTTAGTTAAGATGAAATATAAAAGATAATTACAGACAACAAATTGAAATAGATGGCAAACTGTTATTAATGTTAAAAACAAAAAAGAAAGGACAAAAAAAACAATTGGTCTCCTTTAAGATTTATGAAGTGAATCTTTCATGTATTTTATTATATATCTTACATCGCTAATTTATACTGACTACATTTTGAGGCAAATGCCCCATCTTCAGATCATTATATTGTATCATAATATTTGTTATTTGCAGATTAAAATTAACGCTTTTAATATTCTTTAAATAGTATAAATTGTGATGAGGGTCACGTCATTATTACATTGTCACACTGCTTGCTAATGTAATAATGATAATACTGTCATCACAATGTATACTATTTAAAGTATGTTAAATGTGTTAATTATAATCTGTAAATGACATGTATTATGATCCAATATAATGACCTGAAGATAGGACCTTTGCCTCGAAATATAGTCAGTATAAATTAGCGATGTAAGTATATAATAAAGTTATATAAATATAAAGTTATATAATAAAATACATGGCAGATTCACTTAACAACTCTTAAAGGAGGGCTGATTCTTCCTGGAGCACCAATGGATTTAAAAAACATTGGTATACATAAACATAATATGACTATTTTATTTAAACGACAGCATCTAATCCATTAGGATCACCAGAGAATTTACCTTGTCAATGAATTAATTTCGAAAGGCTTTGATGAAACAAGGAGCATTTTTATGTGAGAAGAATGGCGACCCACCACTGGGCTGCTCCGACTCTTGAGAAAACATGTAGCTACCCACCAGTGGGTTGCTCCGTACTGAATGTGTTAATGCAAAGTTCTGGACGGTTCTAAAATAAATATTTATTAAAAAGTTTATTTTTATTGCAAAACAAAAAGTTACAAAGATTATATTTATTTAAAAAAAAATTTATTTATTGCAAAATTATTTAATCTAAAATTTTATAATCTGGAATTACCCCTTTTTGTTGAGAGACACATCAATTATTATTAGTTTATCATTATTTTTTTTAAAGTTCAAAATCAATAGACATATGACAGTAGTACTTGAGATTACAACAAATTAAATATAGCATAAAACAACAGATCTAGTATTAATAATCATATTGTTTATGAAAATCATAGTAATTATTTCAGTATAATTCAATTAAATTCTATTCTTAATCAGTATATTGGCTGTTAACTGTCCGAATGAGATGTCCTGAAATAATAATTAAACAAAAGTTAATTCATTTAATTTAATTAATTAATTAATTTTATAATTAATTAATTTTTCACAATAAATAGATAAAAGAAAAAAAATGTAATTATGTTAGTAGTTCATACATCTGGAGTCTTTTTCAAGGTTGCCTGTGCCTGGTCTCACTCTCCTTCTTTTAAGTTTCAACTGTCTTCTTGTCTGCAAAAATTATTAACAAAAACAAATATCTGCTCAGTAAATCTCTTAATACATTAAATATTACAATTCTAGGGAGTCATGAAACACAAGCATATATTGGCTTGAATCTTAAATATGCATTGTATTCTTTCTATCGGCATTCCAATTGTAAATTTGAATTTAGAAAAAATAATATAATTATATATATACATATATATATATATATATATATATATATATATATATATATATATATATATATATATATGTGTGTGTGTGTGTGTGTCTATTTAATAAACATTAGAATATATATGGAAGAATTCACACATAAAGCCTAAAGTCTCTAAAATAACAGAAAACAAATAACCTGTCGATTTTTAGTAAAAAATAAAAATCATATGTATAAAAACGTTATAATGATAAAATTGATTAGAGTTTAAATGTTAATAAAGTATCATTTAATATAATATAACAATTTTATACAAAAGAAGTAGACTTATACATGATTTTATTTAAAAAAGAAAAACTATTGACATTAAAATTGTTATAGTATTAAAATCAAATGATCAGTCGAATAAGTGCTTGATTAAGATCAAGTAATTAGAATTTTTGCATATATTAATGAAATGTATTTATAATCAATTCGTTCCACAAAAATGAGATTATGTTTTATTAAAACCAACAAGTAGAATATAAATTTGGGCATTTAAAGAAATGAAAAAAAAGATGAAGGATATTTTGTTAGGCCTTCCTTATTAGCAAGTCATTTGAGGGGAAAGATGCGGTGCTCTGTAAAGTCATTAGCGTCTATTGTTCATAACTAGGTTCTTCTTCTTCCGTGGCTCTACAGCCCTTGTAGGGCCTTGGCCTCCTCAAGAATGTCTCTCCATATCAGCAGATCGATTTTCCCATCATCCGATTCCCATCCTCTACAGATCATCCTCTTCATCATCGATCCATCGCACCTTGGGCCTTCCTCTTCTTTTCTTCTGGTTTGGCATTTAATACTTTTTTTGGGTATCTATCTTGTCCCATCCTATCTACATGTCCAAGCCATCTAATACATATTTGACACAAGTGATTATATCCAGTTCATTGTATAGTCCCCGAAGTTCTCTATTATTTCTTGTTTTTCATTGGCCATCTATACTTACTAGCCCAAAGATTTGTCAAAGTATTCTAGTTTTCTTGGATCCGCAGGTTAGTATCCACATTTCTGCAGCATATGTGATAATTGGCCTCAAGGTCGTTTTATAAATAAGTAGCTTTGCTTTCCTGGTTTTATTTCTATTGTGATGTCATTTTTCCCCGTCACTAAAGTCCCTAGGTATTTGAAGCTGTGTGCCAAAGTTTGTTGGTTCTGTCCTTCCTGCCCCTCATTTTTTGAGGAAATCATGTATTGGGTTTTTCCTTTATTTATCTCAAGAACCAATTTTTTCTCAGGTTCTTCAAATTCCTGTAAATCTCATGAAAGTCCCACTTTTGTTCTTGCCATTATTACCATGTCATCAGCATGAATTGTTGGGTACTGGTACTGGTATTGGTGGGAGGAACTAGTCCGGCAAGTGGGCCTTAGAGTCCTTTTTGCCAACCCCTGACAAATTGTTAGGTAACTCTGTTATATATTGTTCCGATTGGGTTCATCATGATTGATCTGGCTGATTTTTCTAGCGCAATATTGAACAATACAGAGGAGAGCCTGCATCTTGTGTCTTCTAAAATCATCGCACTTAATCCAACAAGCTTTTTTGAGATCCCAATTTTCATAACTTTAAGCAGTTCTTTCCTATTGAGATTATTATATTATTGACAGAAATCTATGAGGAAGTGACGGAGATTAATATTTTTTGATATGTCTTCTTCACCATTTGTCGAATGGAGAAGATATGATCGACTGTACTTTTTCCTGACTGGAAGCCACTTTGGTATTCGCCAATATTTCTTTCTGTTTATTGCGACTGAAAGAACCTTGTAAACAGTGGGCAGTAAAGCGATGCATGACAAGTTAATCTCCATTCTTTTTTATTGAACACATTTATTGAAACTGCCATATTCCAATCCTGTGGCATCCTCATTTCCTTCCATACATCAAATAAAAGATTGTGTATTTCCTCCACCTCTGCCTCAAGTAATTAGATTTAACAGCAGCATTTATATTTTAAAAATATACAATGAATGTTGCATCTTACATTTTATTAAGATAATTCAATTGTAATACTTTCTATAATTTTTATATTTCTGTATTACTAAAAACGGTTCTGTAAATTTTTATCCAATTCAGGTTTGTAGTCATTAGAAAAAAAAACAAACAATAAAATGGTATTTGATATATAATAATATATCTCAAAAAAATTCTACTAAATCCCACCAAAATGGAAAACGATTCTGTAAGTTTTTTTTTTACTCAAGTAATATAAGTAGGTAAATAATAGTTATGGTTTATTATTTTCAATGACCTGAATTAATATTATTATCAATGCTCAATGGTTTATTATCTTCAAATTAAATTTAAAAAATCGTCCCTCCGACGCGCGGAAATTTTCTCCGAGACTGCTGGTCCGATTTTTTTTTAAATTTGACACCAAAGTCATGCATGAATTACCCCAGGATGATCCTCAGAATTCGACATTATCACCAGTCGTTATGCGATTGGAAGATTTTACATCTATGCCTTAGCCATTAATGAAGATATAAGAAAAATATAAAGACTTTTTGAATCGTTATACCAAAAGTTAAAAAATAATTATTCATTTTTGGATTAATAATTATTTGTAACTAATATACCAAAGTGTCATACTTTACAACTTTTTTTGTTTTAAACTGTTTTCACGCAATTACACTAATTGTTACATATCACTATTAATTCATTCAAAACGGTTGAGTCCTTTAGGAAAAAAAAGGTCTCTGGAAGTAGAAGATGAGGAAAATGAAAGAACATTTAAATAATAAATAATTATTTTGGACTCATATGACTAAAAACTTTTTTTCGCTCGATTACAATTCTTTCTGTACCTTATGTAATTCAAAAGTAGTACGTACCTACCTACATTTTTGTATTATATAACATTTCCAAATGTTACTGACCAAAATTAATATTCCATGCATGCAATATTGTCACTAGTTCAGTAAACGTCCGTCAGTATAGGTCTTAGGCAGGGTGTAACCAGACATTTAGGGGGCCCGGGGCAAGGAATAAAGAAAGGCCCTCTGGGTAAATTATGAAACATATTTTTCAGGAGCCTCCCCTTCCACGCTTTATAAATTTGCTCTCAATAAAACAGTTACATTTTTGAATTTATAAATTCTATTCACTGGAACCTACAATTACCGCTAGTCCAAAGAAGATATTTTACATTTTTGACTGTGCAGTCAAATACAAATATTAGTACAGCTACCAAATTAAATTGAAATAAACATAACGGAAAATATAATATATAAGAAGCACAATATTATACCTTATAAGATCACGAAAATTATTAGGATACTGAAAGAAAAAGAAATCTAATAGTTATTTTATATAAATCATTTAATTCCATAAATTCGTAGAGACAATGTAAACATGTGTTGCTTATGATTAATTGATTCAACGAACTTTCAGGGCAGTCCAAATATTAAACATCTGCCTTCGCAAAATCGTGTAGACCATATTAGACAACTAAAATCACTTTTTCCTAGAGTCTTTCTATGAATAAAACATCAATGATCTTATACAAGTCAATTTCTTTAGATCGTTCATTTTCAATTTAGTGCCGAACCTGCTAATCGATTCCGATTCATCGTTGATCTCATATAACTTTTAATTATTTTCAATTTAGAAAAAGAGCGCCATACTTTTGCTATCTGAAAATACAGAACGAAAACAAAAGAGGGAAACATCATGATTACGTTGAAATCCGCAGGATGGTATAGAAGGATCAATCTAATTAGGGATTGATAAATTATTTGCCACTTCTATAAATTTGTTTTATTGAAAACTAGTTTCGAATGTTATACATTCATCCTCAGTTCAAGGTTTAAATGGATTATATCAAACAGAAGAGTTTGTACTGATTTCTTCTCGCATTGAACTAGCAATTATAAGCATTGTTAGTTCAATGCGAGAAGAAACCAGTACAAACTTTTCTGTTTGATATAATCCATTTAAACCTTGAACTGAGGTTCTAGTGGAATATAGAGTTTATTCTGAATGTATAACATTCGAAACTAGTTTTCAATTAAACAAATTTATAAAAGTGGCAAATAATTTATCAATCCCTAATCATGATTACGAATCGGAATAAAATAATACGACTTAATTTTTTACCCTTCACCTCAGTGTCCCCAGTTAGTTACGCTTCTGGTCTTAAGTCATAATTTATGCCTTTTAATTTAATTATTTTATTGTATATTTTCAGAAAGTCTTAGGATAGTCTTTCATCGCGTAAAAGAATATTCTTAATTAAAACATATCATTATTGAACATAGAACAATTTTATAAAATCGGATGAAATGTTCAGATAAAAAAAAAAAAAAAAAACATGCTGAAACTAAATAACTAACTCACCGACACCTGAGTGACCGACTGTTGCAGCTCAGTGTTGTGTTCCTGTGCGCTGGACAGCCACAGAGCTAGGGCGAAGTAAGCCAAGAAGCCGGTAACTTTGATGACGACCTTAGTAAGGAACGAAAAGTTAGAAATTTACCTTTTGATGTCAAAGAATAATAAACATGATTTAAGAAGTTGTAAGCTACCTGTAGCTTCATTTCGAAACTGATGCAGACTAGAAGGAGCATGAGCACATGTCACATTATATAGCGACACTTTCCCGGAGGAAAGCCGCCACACCTCATCCGAAAAGACAATTAAATCTTCTTCCTCCATTGTTCCTCCTTCCTACTTCCGTCTCGCTCATCAGATCGTCTTTATGATTTTTGTAAAGTCACGTTACGTTGTGAAACACATTTTTGTAGATATGGAGTCTGTCAGAGTGCAAATACTGCGTTGATATTTTTAAATAGGTATCGTACTATTAATTTTAAGTACAGACAATCAACAAGAAAATTTCACAGAATAATTTGACCATTTTTTAATCCATATGAATCTGTTCTTGTGGAAAAGATTTTGTAGTAAGACCATAATATATGGCTCATTCTCAAGGAGACTTGTCAAATTCGCGTTTTTTGAATTTGAGGTTGTTTTTACATTCCTCTAATTATTATTGAGTTTGCTCCAATTTTCGTATGTATTATTTGTTAGAACACCTATTATTAGTAAATAATGAATGGCCAAAATATTTATATCAATGTGCCCGCTGTGTTTGGACGGGATTTTGATTTCACACACGGACTTTTGAATAATTTATTTTATTTTAATTTTTTGTTTGCTAATAGATGAGCTTTAAAATAATATCAATAGAAAATAAGTTTTTGTGTTCTCTTGTTTTTCTTTAATATGCTGTTAATTACATTGCAGAGCACTTGCCATTAAGCGCCAATTTAATAAACAAAGGGACATGACTTAAATTAAATATAAAACTTAAACAGAACGATATTCGGAACGCACGCCTCCACAATGGAACATTTTGAACAAGATGTCGAATCTGAAATTCACAGGCAGTGGAGTGGAAATCACTAACACAAGCCCTCCTCTTTTATGCCACCAACAATGAAATCTGCTCAATAGAATTTTTTTTAACACAAATGAATAATTTTTTCATTAATATTCAGAAAAATATTCCCTTTCCCGATCCCGAATTTTTAATTTCCAAAGTGCTACGTCAATTATTATTTCGAGGTAGTGTGGTCTGAATTAATAAAACTGTATTTGACCTGAAAAATTAAATCTAATAAAGAAAGTCGTTTTATTTGGTAATTTCAAAAATCATTAGATAAAAATAAAAATTATGAAACTTATTTTCTATTGATATTATTTTAAAGCTCATCTATTAAGCAAACAAAAAAATAAAATAAGATGTTTTAAAGTCCGTGTGCGAAATCAAAATGCCCTTCAAATACAGCGAGCACAAACGGACACTTCCCTTGGATGTACCGACAAGAAGCGGATCGTGGTAGGAAGTGTTCGAGGTTGTTCAAGATTGTTCAAAACTGTGCGGTTCGCCGTCCAAACTTTGTACTGAGAAGTTTCGAAAGCGTTCTGTTCTGTTCTGCTCTGCGCGCCTGGTGTGGACGCATCTTTATAAAACGAATATTACCCGAAATAATAGTGATAGCATACATGAGCTCTCGTTTTCACCATTCCTCGGAGACATAAGTTCTTGACCTCCTAATCGTTTTAACAACATTTTACTTAAAATGTAAATATTTTGGCTATTTACTTGCTATTTACTGATAGGTGCGCGCTCACCAACATTATACACAAACATTCAACTTCATAATAATTAGAGGGATGTAAAAAGATGCAAATTTAACAAGTCTCATTAGAATGACCTATAATTAATTTTCCAATTCATAGGAGACTGGAAGGGAGTTATTTAATTGTAGCAATGTGTTTTCTCGATACAATACCTTTTAGGTGAAAACTTAGGTCGGCTTTAGTAGTATCAGCTTATCTTCTGCACCCGAAAAAAGTACCTCCCAAATATGGTGAAAATTCCTCTTATCCGTCTCATTTCATTTCTATGGCACACACTGCTATTTCAGATATATTTTTACTAAATGCTATTTTCTTTTATATTTTTAATGACTAAAATAATTAATACACCATGTCATACATACATATATCACGAATAGAGAATTTTAAATCTTTTTTTTATTTTTCTGGTTATTACTGTCTGTTGAATGTTTATTTTTAAACCTAAAACTGCCATAAATTAAAATTTAAATTATGTTATATTTATGAATAACATAACAATGAATAAATAAGAGTTACAACAAAAAAATTAAATTTAATTTAAAAGGAAACCTGAAAGAATACAACATTTTTGATAAATCATTGAAAAAACATTCAGAAAACAAAATATTTTTGCAACAAACATATTTTTTCACTTAGATATATATATATATATATATATATATATATATATATATATATATATATATATATATATATATATATATATATATATATATATATATATATATACGTTCATAAATTCACTTCACAAATTTGATTTAAAAATGCTCCCAAATTTTAAAAAAGGATCCTGGTAACAGATGTGTACTAATCACAGATGATAATTCACTTTTAAAGGATAATTAATTCATTAAAATTAAAATTATCTTTAATGAATTAAGGATAATCTTTTTATTTGACCTATTTGTTTTTGTCAATTATCACATGCAGTTAATAAATAAATAAATATTACGATAAACTTTATTTAAATTCGTGATTTTTTGTATTAATACATCAATTGTTTGGAGCTTAATATTAATATATTTATTAAATGAATTTTAATGACAAAAGTCACCGTTAGCTTACAATATCGCTCGAGCATGTTTTAATTTATATAATAGTTATGATAACGATATTTCCTTCAGTTCATTTAAGTGAGAAAGTAAAATATGAAGGAACAAAAATTCTTTCAAATCAGCTTATAAAAGACTTATTGTGAATTGCAAATTAATTAAATTTAACAGAAAAACTTAAAACATTCTAAATTTTTAATCCAAAACATTCAAACTTTGTAAATAATGATTGTTTAAATATAAATCAGTTAGTTAAAGAAGAAATGTTAGTTCATTTTTTAAGCGTGCTTTCTTCATCATTTAACTTCAATGGTGATTTAGCTTAGTTTGAATTTTATTCATAATAACTTTATTAAAAGTTTGAATAACATTAAATAATCTTAATAAAATTAAAAGTTTTAGTAATCAGACATTTATATAAAAGGACTGCCCGTTTTTCGTTTGTAAGGTCTAACCGCGAAAACTTCGGAACCAATCTTTACCAAATTTTAACCATATGATTTTCAGGGTTCCTAGATGGTTTTGCAATAATAAAATTTTCTGATATCAATATTGCGGTTGCGTAAAAGCCGAGAAACCACTTCTATATTTCATTTGAGCGTAAATTGAAAAGTATACACATTTCTCTGATTATACGAGTGCTCATTTGAAAGGTTGAAAGTGTTCATTTGAATTCTCTACAAAACAAAATCATTTAATATACACTCTAGGAGTTTAAAAAATTAAAACACGTTCAACCTGCTTTATGTGATATCTCTTGATTTTGAAGAATGATACTGGCTGGCATAGTTTTTCAGGAAAACTTATTTTTTAATTATATGAAAGCAAACATTTAAACATTTAAAATAATTGATTTTTCAAGCCAAAAAAGATTCAGTACGCCAAAGAATGTTATTATTTCAAATTTGGTTTGAATCATTCAAAAGGTCCTTGATTATGAGAAACAACAGTGCAGTCTCATCGTACTATTAAGGTATAAAAAAAAAAAAAATCCGTTTATCGTTTGTACGCTCCAACCGTGAAAACTACTAAGCCGGTCTTTACCTAATTTTAACGATATCATCTTTATGGTTCCTTATACATGGAAATATGGTTATGCAATAATAAAATTTATTGATATAGACATTGCGGCTCATGGTAAATGCTCAAGCATCCTTTTAGACCATCGGTCGTCCGACATTCTCATGATGTGCTCAAACCAACTCAGCTTTTTTGTCTCAATGGAGTATAGGATGTTAAGGGGTTCTTTCACTTTTTCCCTGACGGCATTATTTGGAACGTGTTGTAGTCTAGATATTCTACAACTAAGTCTCCAAAAACCAACATTTTTATTGATACTAGTTTTCTTACTGAGTCTGTTGAAATAGTCCAGGTTTCAGAGACATACAACACAGTATTTTCAACAAATGAATGGTAGAATTTCTTTTTCGTTTGAAGCTTGACTGCCTTATTCCAGATAATAGAATTTAAAGTCCGTATGGCCTTTCTAACTCTGATGTCCTGTTCATCGATATCTTTTTTGCTGTTGCTCCCCTTCGAAAGCCACCTGCCTAAATATTTAAATTGTTCAATTGGGATCAAATCCCATTCTCCAACATTTAGTGAGGAGTTTTACACTATTATTAAATGCCAAATTCTCAGTTTTTGCTTTACTGATTTCCAGGCCTCCTATCATATTGGCTTCTAACAACTCCCTCATCACACAAGATGAACCTTCTTCGTCGTTTGCAGTGTATCCAATGATTTTTGTAGATCAAAAAATATTAAATTTATCTCTTCATATGAGGTTTAAATTTTTTAAATATATATAATTTGTTATGATTTAAATATTCATATTTTATTAAAAATTACTCCACGAGTTTTCATACATTTTATTCAGTAGCTGTGGAATAACTCCTATGTGAGGGACGAGGAGCTTTGCTCGATGACTCCCAGTTTGAATGTAAATATTTATGTTCGAGTTTTAATTTATTTTTATTTTATTACCAACATTTTTATTTATTAGTTTTGTGATATATTTATTCGATTACTTCGTAATGATGAATCTTTTTATTTTATTTATTAAAATTGTTGGTAGGTAAATTTGGTATGAATATGACTGATTGCGTTTTTATTAATTATTTCCCACAGGTGCAGACTGTATTATTTTAAAAAGATACAGCTAAAAATAAAGGTTTCAGAAAATAAGATGTTTTAAGATAATTTTTGCGACTAAAGCATAAAAATTGAAGATGAAAATTTCTTTTTTAAATTATTTTTTTATAACTTTATTGGATACAAATATTTTTCCTATCTGATCTGGATAAATCTAACCCTCATTATTGTTTTTATTATTTTTTTTTTGTCCTTAGTTAAGAAGGTTGTGTTGGACATGGAAAAACAAAATAAATTCTGATTAATAAAACTTGTTCATAGCAGTACCTGCCTGAAAAGGTGATTATTTGACTAAGGCTAATGTTCTTAAGGCGAACTGGGAAATCGCTTTTCAATATAATTTTTTTTTTGTAGAATGATGATTTTTGTTTTTCAGCTTCCCATCCTTATGCCTCAAAATTATTGTTAGAACTTTAGATGATATGCTTTTTGGAAAAGGGAATGTTTTTAAAATTCTATCTGCACTAAAGAGTATGGTAGTAAGTAATGGTAATAACTATAGACATTTGAGTTTGAATATTTAAAAAAAGAAAAGAAAACAATCTTTAACCGCAGTATTTAATGTCACTTAGGTTGTAAACAAAAGGTGCTTTAAAAACTTTACAACTTCTGTAACAATTTTTTTTTTCTCTTTTGCAGTAAACAAGCAACTAGGAGGTGGTAAACAAATTAGTTTTTAGCGTATTATTATTTGATTTTGCCTTCAAAAGCCCGTCTTGAAATCACAAAAAAGCAATAACTTGGAGTGATCAAGAATTGCCTGTTATTTATCACCTTGGAGATGATCTCAGCGTTTAGATAAATATTGTAAAGGTTTCTAGGAAAACTGCCGATCTAACAAAGCTTTATTTGAAAGATAGATCGAGAAATTTCTCAATATTTTACATTTATGTTCACGCCTCAAATGAGACGGCATTGTCATATTTCGAGAATTTGTATAAAGTAATAGCAGTATGGAATTTTCCTTTTTCTTTTTTACCAATGTCAGCTTATTATCTTAATTTTTAGCTCTGTCTAATTGTTAGAAATATTTTTAGGTTATATGTTTTAAAAAAATATTTGTATTTATCTCATAGTCTAATCAGTGAATTTCAAAATCCCGAATGGTTTTTCTTAAATTTTCAGAATGATTGATTTCGGGCTTCAGAAATCGATTTACATAGTTCTTTACCGCAGAAAAACTCTTATTTAGTAAATAAACCAAACAGATCGAATAAAAATAGAAAGTAAATAAAAAGAACTAAACGCATGTCATCGAACTGTACTAATCTACAAAATATAGAAATAAGTATTATTTAAATAATTTAATTTAAATTATTAAATTTAAATTTACAATGGAATATGGGACACTCAAAAAAACAAAAATATATATTTTTATTAACAATAGTATATTATGCACCGACTTTGTAAAAATGTAAATAATTAATAAACATAAAATGTTGTCCAATGTAGTCATTTTTGGTTTTCAGCTTCCCATCCTTATGCCTCAAAGTTATTGTTAGGAATTTAGATGGTACGCTTCTTGGAAAGGTGCAAGAAATAAAAAATTGATGTTATTTTAAAGTTCTATCTTCACTTAAGAGAATGGTAGTGACTAAATAACTAAATACTTTCTGGGGCAGTCTTCGATTTTAGACAAAATGTGGGAGAATCCAAAGGTGGGATGTTTGGTCGCTTTAATATTATTCCAATTCTACATAAAGAACAGAAATCCGAAGCAAGATATTGTAGAATGGCAAACTTTTGAACTCGTGACTTCAAGGCTAGAACAACAGCGAAAATGTAAATAAAGAAATTGGAGGCAATTCTTGAATGATTGTGGTAAATTGTGAGAAACCATTTCAGTTCTGCTTTGTTCAGAAGCCGAAAACACCGAAAAATAATATTGAATAATAGCTTAATTTGGCGTAGCCAACCCATACACAGTGTTTGAATACAGGACAATTGGTCTGTATTATGTTTCTGTTGTCCCTTTTTTGTGAATAATCATTCATGATCCTTCAAGATACCAATCATATATGTTTTTTCATTAGATAACCACAGGTAACCATGGTAATCCGTGAGCCTCCGAACTATTATGTTATTGTGATAAGAATCGCAACAGCACATTAGAAAGTCCTAATTAATCTCTAAAGCAGAATGATAGTAACTAGCTGGGTGCTGTGTAAACTAATTAGTGCAAACTGTAACTACACCTACTAATATCCACGCGTATATATTTTTAAAAAGTATTGGAAAAAAAACATGAAATTCTGAACTTTCTTTGTTTGTTTTTCCACAAATCTCATTGTTTCAATTATTGTATTAATTAAATTGTATTAAATAGAAACGCAAGGTCAAACACAAGTCGTTTGATTTAACTCAAGAAGGAAACCATTGCAAGAATTTGACTGATAAGAAGTTAAAATAGTTATATCAGCCGCATGATATTGTGTCCGTCATCGCAAAATGAAGAATAAAATGATTGCCTAATGCGCAGAGGATGAAGAATAACAGAATTTGCTCTGACAGAAAGACGTGGAAGCAGACCGAACCTTTTGGTCCTTCACGGACCTCAATTCCGTTGGGATTAGTTATAACTAAAGACCAGATTTATTTGCCGCGAAAAAAGGTCAAAATATGTCACATAATATCTAGTAAAAAGTCTTCAAATATGCAATGAAATCTGAAGGAATATACAGAAAAATATGCATGATAAATGCCAGAAACGTGAAAAAAAATCAACAAAAAGCTATAATTATTGTCTAAATTGCTTTGTTAATGAATTTTAATTTTAATAAAAAAAAAGCCAAAGGTAAATGGAAAAACATATTTTATTCACAAATTTTTACAGAGAATTGTTTTATAACTAAATAATTCTTAAAAATTCAAATAATTGTAAAATACACCATTTTTTACATTGTTTTTTTTTTGCAAATGGAGATTTTACAAGATTAAATAATAAAATACCAGATGCAACCAATGAGCTTGAAGCAGTCTATGAGCATTTGTTTATCCATCTTATAATTGATACATTCAAAGATAATTTATAAAAACAAAACATTTATGCCGCATTGAATATGTATCAGAAAATAGTTTATTCATTTATTTGTTATTTTAGTGGCAACAAAATTAATTAAACAAAATGTTTGGCCAAATATTTGCAATAACCCATAAAATAAGCTAAAATATGCACAATAAAATTCAATACATCTAAACCAAAAGTATTGACTTGTTAAGGTATTCAATCATTTTCGTTGAAAAACGTATCAGGAAAAAATATGCATTTGCATACAAATCCGGTTTTTAGTTATAGTTTTTAGTAATTAGTAATAGGTTTTTAGCGGATCCAGGATTCAATTTTGGGTTGAGGGGGCTAACACCG
Source organism: Rhaphigaster nebulosa (assembly GCA_948150685.1). Lineage (NCBI taxonomy): Eukaryota > Metazoa > Arthropoda > Insecta > Hemiptera > Pentatomidae > Rhaphigaster > Rhaphigaster nebulosa. Next base: position 155,338,596 of record OX411306.1, read on the forward strand.
GGGCCTGTGGATAGAGATGCCTGATAGCAAGAGAGGTTATCAAAATTGTAATAATTTTGAGCAAGATACTGTGAAGAATGGACCAATTTAAAAAAAAAAAAAAATCTACAGCAGTGCAACCATATTTATCATATTATTTACTTTTAATTATTTAAAAGTCAGCTCTGACCAATAAGTATTTTTTCAATCTTAAATTATCAATACTCGGTAGTGTAATCAGCTAACACAAAAACATTAATGACTCTCCATATTTTTAAAAGATATTGATATATCTTCAAACTGACGAAAATAAGGAGTAAACCGAAATAAAAAAAATGATAATAACATAATAGGCTATCATCACTCCTATTATTTATTCCATTTAAAAAAAAAAAAAATTGTAAAAATTAAAATTAAATTAAAAACAGTTACAGGATTATTCTTTTCTTCTTTGCATTATTATCGTAATCTTTCTGGATGGGACAAGAATAGAAATACTGAGAATTAGAGTTTCTTCATGACCATTGGGAACGTGACAACAGCGTAGAGTAGGGATTCCCACAGTTTATGTCATTGCATATCACTTCTACTTTTCAGATAGCTGGGCGTACCCCTAACTGATATTATGGCAGTGTTCAATGCCCGTATTCAAAAAAATAATTCAAAACAATCTACAAAAGTTTTTTTAACAAACAAAACAATATATATATATATCACAGTAAATTTGCTAAAAAAAATAATAAATTGAAATTAAAGTTCAAAAATCTAAAATCAAAAGTTATCAATTTCACATAGCAACAACAACAGCTTAAAATAAACCAAAAAATCTGCAAAGAAAAGTGTATCCATCAAAAGTAAGAAAATTGGACATTGTGAAGAAAAATTTCAATATTTTTCATTTGTAAGCGCGTTGTTATGTGCAATCAGAGCACCAATGTCTGATTGAGCTTTACTCAATTCTTAAGTCCCCTTTTTACTTTCCCTTACTTATCTACGAAGTATATAGTAAGGAGAAGTATTGTGATCGTGAAAATTTTCGATTTCGAATTTCAACAGAAATATAAATAACTATAAATGCCCCCTGAGTCCAAATAACCAAGTCTCGCAAATTGGTCTGTGTGTCTATGTGCATGATATTCTAGCTCAAAAACAAAAAGTTATACGATAGTGAAATTACGTATTTAAAGTTGGCATATGCATGTGATGTTACAGCAACTTTTTCGTCAAAATCGACTGATCGGAAGTACAACTTTATATAATCAATTTTAAACTTTTTTTTACAATTTTCTCGAACACGATTTTATTGAAACTTGCCTAAATTATTATTCATAAAGGCCTTTAACTTTTCATATATGTAGTACATCACCGAGGAAATGCAGGGAAAATGTTATAATGAAAATAATATTTTATTTGTGCATGCATTTTATGGTAAATTATGTATAGACTTGTATGGAAGGTAATTAAATTATCTAAAATACAAAAAAATAATCATCAAAATCGGACCAGTAATAACAAAGATACAGCGCATTGGACTAACCGGAAGTGGTAATTAAATCATGGATTTTACAATTTTCTCGAAAACTGCTGTAACGATTTTGACAAAACTTGTCTAATGTCTTCTCCTTAAAGCCCTTTAACTTTTCATATATGTAGTCTATCAACGAGAAAATGCGGGGGAAAAAGTTATAGTGAAAAGTTATAATTCAAAAAGTAAGTATTTTATGGTAAATCATGTATGAAATTACATGAAAGGTGATTAAACTCTCTAAAATACAAATAGGAATCATCGAAATCGGACCGAAATTAGCCAAAATACAGAATATCTGAATATCTACAGGACTAAAAAACCCTAGATAACCGAGCGCATCCGAAAGCAGACGGATGCGACCGAACCTATTCCCACCAATCAGCCAAACTGTTGACAACAATACGCTCTATAATAATGCAATGTAAGAATATAAAAGCAGAAATTAACTTGTATAGGATTGTCATACTAAAATTGTTTTATTGTACTCATGTGGGAGAAGATGTGAAAAAGTGAATACTGCCGAGTTTATTTCAAGTATTGTTTAAGTTAACTCTATAATTAAAATTAAATTTTTTTTAAAATATATTATATTTTTAAAATTATATTAAAGAGATAATTATTATAGGACGATAATGAAAAGTTGTGTGATACGCATACCCTACCAGATTTTTTAAATTAATTCTAGATCGCTTTTATCCATTTTATAAATGATATTCAATAATAATTTTTAAAAAACTGTTACCCCTCATTGAACGTGTTAAAAGATGATTATATGCGTGGACTTTTGTTTGCTTATTCCCGTACCACTTGGAACTTGCTTGCGTACTACCAGTATACTCTAGCGTACCACGGTTTGGGAAGCCCTGGCGTAAAGACATAGATGTGCGTATGGAGGGGGTGGGAGTGCCACAGCTGGACAGGTCCTGCTGATAAGTCAGTTTTATATCTTTTGTAGCCCAAATGTGTTAATTTTTTTGTTTAATTTTAACACAAAAATTGTTTAACATACATTTCAGAAATATATTCTTTTAACGACCGACTGGGGAGTATGGAACAATCCCTCAGTATTACTGTTCGAGCACGCTCTATTAAAGGATGCTGCGCACGCTTTTGCTTAGAGATTATTAACAAACTGATAAAAAAATAGGAGTGCCTTAGTAGGACCATCTCTATGATACAACATACACTGTTGCAGCCAAAGCAACAAAATATTCATATTATGTGAATAATATTTATTATTCAAAATAAAATATGAAATGGTAACTGCAAAAGCTATCAAGTCTATTTTTGTGACTATGGCCTTCCATTATGTTTGGTAATTGAAAGGATTCTCAGAAATATTCTCAGTTCCCGACTTGAAAGGTTTTTGACGGATTTGCGAAGGTAACTACTGAAACTATTTATGCAGCTGTTTAGTATCTTAAACCCGGATGTTAGTGGTAAATATTTACTACAGAATATGTCTTCAGAAAACATCGGTGACGCTCAAAGATAGGCTAAAGAATGTACTAATGCTTAAATGAACATATTCATTTCGGGAAAATTCTGTTCGAAAATCATTTGAGCCTTATTGAAGTCATAATAAATACAATATAAAAGTTTAGCGAAAACAAGTAACAGTGTTGTGTCAGGAACTATTTATTTTAATTGTTTTTTTCAGTCTTTATGCTAATTTGTTTACATTATTCTCCAACACGCACAACCACAACCTCTGAATAATATTTATTGTTCAACCTGCGCTCAATAAATTGTATTTAATAGCTAAATTAATTTAATTATTATATTTAGTACAGGATTTATTTTAATGATCATAATATTATAACTCAGTCCCAAGCATTTGGTCTCATACCAATATTTAAAGGTAGTTCACATACCAATATTTAAAAATATTTAAAGGTAGTTCTTGACAACGCAGACATGCATCCAATTGAGAAAGCTTATACTTAGAGGTAAAACTGTATAGTAGGTAATCCTAAATTCCACTTATGACAACTGGAAAACAAGGAACTCGTAAGTCATTATTTTATTATTGCTTAAAAAACTATTGTACTCAGAACGATTGAATTATGAAGAAAACAAAAGTTCATTTCAAACCATGTTGAAATTCAGTAAAAGAATTAAATAATTATTTTGTAAATTGAACAATCGATTGGATAAAAATTATTTTCGGAGTTCTAATAAAAATTGAAATAAGAAAATGATTACGAAGAATTAGCTGAATAAATTGTAATGCTATCTTATTATTTTGGACTAATGCTTTACTTTAAATAAAATAAAGACAAATAACTAAGGTATATATTGTAGCTATTTTCAAAAACTTTTCACCTTGAATCACTTTAAGAAATCTGATTAATTATTAATTAATTAATTTTACATCTTGAAATAAATTTTAATTAATGAAATTCAACCAACTTTCATTTTAATATTCATACAATGAAATAGATCATTATTTGATATTATTGTGTCCTTAAATACTCTCTAAATTTATATCTTGGTTCGAAGGCTTAGTAATGAGGTTCCTACATAAGGAATTAGTATTCCAGGATAAAGGTGAAAAGGGACGGCTGGTGACAGAGTGACAGAAACTATCTAATGGTTTTCTCCCTACTAAAATAGTCCGATTTTTATTTCCAAATTTCATCGTAATGAGGGAGAGAATGGTGGAAAATAGATTTGAAATCAACAGCAATCAAACAACAAATAAATATTTGTAGAAATTTTAAATCTAAAATTTTTAATTTTGAAAATTTTAAAAATTTTGATTGAGCGAAATTGTCGAAAAAATCTGGAATCCAACGCATTTTCAGATTTTAAGTCCATTCAACGGTTCCATCGGAAACAGAAATTTTAGATATTAAAGGAATGATACCGCCACGCCGCATGAAAGTTTCAAGTAAGGGGAAGAAGTGTATGACTTGTATGACGTTCAATCCAGAAGTTGTCCAATATTTTTCCGGTGATGTAATAAAAAAGCAAAAGCACTCAAAAAATGTACTTATTTTTTTTTTTTTTCTCAAACAGCATCAAAACCTTTAATTTTTTTTTTAGCAACACCAGCCTACTAAAACAAACAAGAGTAAATTCCTTACATTTTTTCACTCTGTATTTTTTTTTCCGTTTGGGGAGGGTGGTCGTTTAAGAGCATCCCCTCTTGGAATAATGGGGCTCAGTCATATGGGGACCAGAAAGGGATGTCGGTGGAAAGTTTTGCAGAAGTTCTGAATATTTGCTCATTTATGTATTTAAGGTTACTGATTACAAATTTCAACTTTGTTACCTCGTATTTTTCCCGAAAGTATAAAAAAAAGGAAAAACATTTTCTTTTTTTGCTTATAACTTGAAAAATCATGTATTATTCCAATAAATTTTATTATTTGATAAATAAATTCATTAGGTACTAACTTAAAGAAGAATGAATTACCTACATGTTTGATTCTAATGATTTTTTTTTGTTGGGCCGCTCTGTTTTTAAGCGTGCACGAGTTGAAATTATGAGACGAAATAATGAAATACATTTTTTGAGCTTTTTTTTATATTTCCGAGAAAAATTCTAGTAAAAAAGTATAAATTCGTATAAATAACTACTGCAAAAAGCATAAATGAGCAAATTTTTAGAACTTCTACAACAGTTTCCACAGAAACCTTATGCTCAAAAAACTAATTTCGATATTCCGCCAAATAATTTCGACTCACGCTTCCTTGAAAACTGCACGGCCAAACCAAAAATCATCGTAATCAAAATAATAGATAATTTATACTTAATTAATTAATTTAGTATAAAATGGATATTAGAATTTATTCGAATACGTGTAATAAATACTTATCAAGTTATAAGCAAAGCGGATTTTTTTGTTTTACTTCTCTCTAAAACTCGAGGTAACAAAGTTGAAATTCGTAATCAGCAGAATAAAAAAAATAGATGAATAGATCAGAAATTTTTCAGAACTGCTCCGAAACTTTCCTTTCTGGTCCCCATTTGAACGGATGTTCCTAGGCGGAGTGGATTGGGCTCCCAAGTCTTGGGGTCAGTTTCAAATTGCTTAGTAGATTATTTATGGCAAAAAGTTCATTTTCACACGGTAAAAATATGAAAAAGTCGATAAAGAAATAATTGTTTTTTTACGTGCACGCTCCGCGTCACAGAGGGCAGGGCACCAATTAACATATTGTCTCATTGGTAGATGATGCTGATCGACCTTAAAATTAAATATTGTATTCTTATTGAATTAAGCTATCAATGTTGATTCCTCAAGAATTTATTACTTGGAAACCTTTGCTCAAGAGAGAATAGTGGGGAGACCCCCACTTGGTTATAAATGTTGCAACACAAGTGTGAGGACAGTCCACCACCGGCCAACGGAACTTACACTTGATTCACTAACTGCTAAAGAGTTAGTTTCAGATTACAGGAAGTGGAGGGGATCGACAATCAGTCGTGCCGACGTTCATAGCTAGGATGCAGACATCTAGCCTTTTCTTCCTATGCTGCTACATAGGATTCTCCACAGCCGCGGTGTACCTGGAATATCAGAAACCTCAGCCAGGTAAAGTTCAAAAATAAATTTAATCTGCGCGACATAACCGGGTATCTTCGAAGGTGATAACTGTTCCAGAAAATTCGGGACGGGCAATAGCAGCAAACTAACTTAAACCAAAGATTATTCTTGTAATTCATTAATAGGAGAAAATATGACAATTAACTTAGCATTAATTAATAGATGATTAAGTACATTTAATATCAATATTTTACTTTCCAATTTGGATCAGCGAAAATAATAGATTATTATTTGATGCAATTAGAAGTAATTATTTTTCTCAACTGCTTATTTTTTAACTTAATTAACAAATCTGTGATTACAAGTCATAGTCACCAATGTTGATGGTAATAATAATTCGACTACCAAATATAAATTATCTACTTAATTCGTTTGAACTAACCACAATTTTGGCAAAGTTTAGAAAAAAAAAATGTTTACGCCACTAGTCTTTTTTTTTTCTTTTTGAGTGGTAAAGTAAAATTTTCTGAACATATATCCTGGGACAATGCTATTTCATTAAAGGATATTTGTATTATACAGAAAAAATAAAATAAGAGCATGTTTCCTATTCGACTTTTATAGTATCCATCTAAGGCATGATTCAATTGAAAGACAGTTTCGTTTGACTCAATTGTCTGGTTTTATCTTTTACATTATTAACAGTTATACTTCATAATTTATAATACTTTAATTTTAAAATGTTATCTATGAAGTTATTTGAAGTACTCACAATCAATATATATTTGTTTTAAAAGTTAATGTAGATCTTGATGTTTCGTTAAATTAATTAATAACTATGTTTAATTTATCTTACATTTTTTCATTTATCGTGTTTAAAAAAATTTAAAAAAAATTACCATCGATTTTTAGTTGGCATATAACTTCTAAAACGTTTACTTTATTATTACTTCTAATAATGTAATACTAGATAATTATAAATAAAATAAAAAATAAATACTCAAACTGAGTTTATGGAGGATGTTTATGGTACTAGCATTATTTAAAATATTTACAAATAACTTAAATTTTAAAAAGTAATGCCTGAATGAGTAATTCCCCAAAAACAATGGTTGAAAATTAAAAAATATTGGAATAAAATTATATTTTTTATTTTTAAATAAGTGGTTATATTTTTTTTGTTGATATTTCTGAAAAAAATTAGATGGACATTTTTCTTTGGCATATACAAATAAATTAATTATTAAAAATTATAAAATGTATAGTTTTATTCATGTCCTATTCCTATTTAATAAAAAAATAAAAATAATTAAATAGGAATAAGTTTATCAAATTAAACCTGTGAAAATAACTTGAAATATTTGCAGTATAAAATTAATTAATTTATTTTTTACTCCTTTAGAATTTCCTAAATAGGAATTTTTGGTTTTGTTTATAATGATAAACATGCATTTTGATTTTTAGGTCAAAGTGTTCATTATAGATAATGGCATTATCTGTAAATGGGTGACTATTTTCACTAACCCATATCTGAATCATTATACGAAGTTTGACCTTAATAATTTTAAAATGTCTATTCATTTAATTACCTTATACTTTTCTGTTTCTTACTCACCATCTTTATTTATTTATTTTGTTTTTTTCTAAACTGAACGTTTAAAATTTAGAACATATTAATCTCAAAAAGATTTCTATTTTATTTTATTTTTAATTCTGTCATATAATTATTGTACTTTGATATTGAAAGACTCATCATGATTTTAATGCTTTAGCAAGCTTTAGATAATTCGTTGCTTAGAACAAAACAGCAGCACTGTTTACAATGTTCAATTAACAACTAATCTACTAATACCAAATGTAAGCGACAATTATTAGGATGATTGATGTTAATTTGTAAATTATTTTAATTGATTAAGTGGAAGAAGGAAAAATGCTTGCTTGAGGAGAACTATTAAGAGACATTTACTTGAGAGGGGATGGTGTTTTTCTTTAATATGCGGAAATTACTGTCATCAGTATTTTTAATTTTTAAAATGGGGGACATTTATTTCCTTAAGGTCGCCAAAACAATGATTTGATACATTAGACAAACAAAAGAATTTTTTTATTATAGCTCAGTGGGAAATCTTCAGAAATTTCAATATTTATATGTGATCTAAGACTTGTTTTAAGTGATGTTATTTATCACTCATTCACATTTCTTTTCAATTTTTACGTTTCGGAGTATTATCACCGTAATCAGAAAATCAATTTTTCTTAACTCCTATTTGTCATACTTTCAGTCTTACTATATAGTCCTTAATAATTCTATAAAAATATTATGTTCAGTTTCTACATATCTCATCCATCATTTTCTCTGTTCAGAAATAGCTTAGTTGTGACGGTTGAAATATAGAGACATCCGTATAAAAATATATATTAAGCATTATCATTTTATTTATTTATATTATTAAGGACGATATTATAAGACTGAAAGTATGACAAATAGAAGAATGGAAATATGTTCAGATAATGGGAATTATGAATATATAAATGTAATATATGAAATATAATAAAACTGGGAATATATAAAAAACGTAAAAACTGAAAATAAATGTGAGTGAGTGATCAATAAATCAATTAAAGGATGCCCTCGATCACTAATAAATATTGAAATAAAAAAATATTAAATAATGAAATGAACTCTTCGGCCCAAGAAAACGTTCTAATTCAAGAATAATAAAATCAGTCAAATGAGCGGTTTTAAAATTCTGAAATCTGACTCTTTTATTCGGATTTGAAATTTTATTGAATATGAATTTAAAAGTGTAATTTAAATGCTAAAATTCAAGTATAAAAACCGTCATATAATTAAACTTCGATATGAAAAGTTTCAGAAAAAAAAAAAAAAAGGTATGAAATTTTGTCAGTAAATGTAACTTTTAAATTATTTCTTTAAAAATTATTAATAAAATAAAAAATGAATTACGCTGGCACAATTACGATGGGAGCTATTTTGATGTTATTTATTTTAACATTTCTGGAAAAAGAAAGAGGAAACACAAATAAATTATTAAACAATAAAGTTGTTCCTGCTCTATGCCCAAATCCAATCAACTTTGGATTAATTTTTAAATACTGCAAACAAATATTATCAGAAAATGTTTTTGTTACCTGACCCGTAACAGCTGCAGACAAACTAAACATCAAAATAAATTATGTAAGGAGAATCCCTTGCTGGAATCAAGTTTTTGAAGAAGTTCAAGTTTGGAGGGATGAATTTTTGATGACAGTGTTCCAAAATCAATCTGGTGTGTATTTATTGCTGTGTGCATACATTTTTTGCATCAGTTTTTACAAGTATTTTTCGTTTCAGCTTGTAGGCTCCTTCTAATTAAGACGGCATTGGTTTAGACCAATGAATACGAAATTAGTTTCGTATTCATTCCATACTCAATATCATGGAAAGTACCTACTGCATTAAAAACATTATTCATATCATTTTAAGAAGAGTAAATTTTCAAGATATTGAGCTCTAACTGAATTATGTATGTTCCATGGTACCCGAGATACAGTTTTTCAAAAAACAGTATTTCTTATTTTTTTTCGAAAAATGAGTAATTACCATCTTGTGACTTTATTTTTGCAAATATAATGGAAAATGCTACGAAGAAGATTACGGTAAATTTAACTAACTTTATTTTGAGCACTAATAGGCGTCTGTTTGTCTAATGTTTCCTGAGATGTCGAACTTTTTCCCAAGATTATTCATTTTTGATGAATGTAGCTTAATGCTCGTCATAATAATCATGCATAAATATTTTTCATGCTCCTTCAGAGTGATAATAACACCTAATATTAATAACACCTACTATTTCATTAAATGAATTGATAATCAACTGTTGATAATTAAATCATTATTAATAAGTTATTTAATTAATCATATAATAATTAATTTATATTGTCAATAAAATAGATAATTAATAACATGGCTTTGTTGAAGAACAAAACATTGTATTTACAAAACAAACTACAAGGGTCATTTTCAAATAATGTGACACTTCGGAAATCTAAGCTGTGGAATTTCTTCAGAACAACAATTTTCGTTGCTCCGTTCTGGGTCAACTTTGCATGTCACAACAATACTTCAGAACACCTACGTCTAGTTGATTTGTCAAATTTTAGTTTCCTTGAATTTCTATTGATTTTATTTAGCTGAGAAACTCCATTTCTTTACTGACCTGTATTTCCATCAAATGAAAATATTTTCTCTCAGATTTCAGCTGAAATCTATTCATTTGATCTGGCAAAACGGCAGGCTAGAAATCAACGATTAAAAATGTAATTTAAGTTATAAAATAGACGATTAAGTCTTTTTTTATGTATATAAACTTCATTATGTAACTCTTGTTGTTTGTTTTGTTGTTTTTTTACTTTCTTATCAGAAATACTTAGAATCTGGTAATGTTATTCATTAAACCATCATGCCAAAAGTATACAAGCAAATGATATTTTTTTTATGATTACGTGAAAGATTTCAGACATTCATTTCATTATAAATTCATTTATATGTAAAACATATTTGGTGCGTCCACTCACACGACTTTCCTTACCGCTTTGGGTGCCAAGTCCAAGTGGGGGTGTACTAAATACGAAAATTTAAAGGGCTTCCGAGGAAAGACTTCAGGCATGTTTCATCAAAACCGTCAGAGCCATCTGGGCACTACATTCTATAGGAAAACAGGCTTTTCGGCTACTCCAAAAAGGCTGCCCCTGAGATTCCACATGGGAGGGGGGCGGTTGCCGACTTTAATCTAGTAGCAACTCCCGGCACTTAAAGATATGGAGGCCCTCCATATTCGAGAATTTTTTTCTGAGCGGCTTTGGGTTGTCAACAGAAATATATAAAATACTTGTTTAATTCATCTATTTAGTTTTAAATTTGAAATATATCAAAAATGTTGAGCATTTAAAAAAGAAAAGTGACCCTATGGATCGGGGTGCCCCGGGCCCGTGCCCAATGGACCCATGGGATAAAGATGGCACTGGTTATATATTTGATTAAATATCTATTAAATTACCTATTAAAATCCTGTACTTAACTGTCTAACTAATAAGGTTACCGCTACGTAACGTAATGGAGCTTTAGGTAGTTTTTACTCAGATAAATTGTTTACTTGAATTAATTATCATATGTAATTAACTTGAGAAAATCGTGTCCATGACGACCTCATTTCAATAAAATATGGAAAAGGAATTAACTTGAAACTTAATTAACTTGAAATAAAACAATGGTAAAGTAATGGAGTATTAAAAATTACTCACCATATATTCAATGGAAGGAGCACCTGCAAGCGGTTGAGTCAGCCAACCGAATTTCAACATTCACTGACAGCAATACCTGGTCTCCGTAGAACTCCTTTTACATCTTCTCTTCTCCGCATCCTCCTCTAGTTTCCCCCAAACTGATTAATGTAAAAGAGCTAACGTAAAGGATATTTCCACGGTCACAACTTAAATCTTGACCTAATTCTCGAAAATACATTTTAAACAATATTTTTCACCATTTGCAACTAATATAAGTAATATCTTAACTAATTTAATATGCCATAGCCTTTTCGACAGAATACACCGTTAATTAGAGTTGAAAAATCTTATTAAAAAAACCTTAAATTTCGTATTTTTTGACCACCATTTTAAAACCCGACACCTCCTGATATTCTACATTCTTGAAAATTGGCAATGACAAGTTTTTACCTTAAATGCACTGGAAAACTGAAAATAAGTTCTTCTAAGATGGCGAAAGACACACGAACAGATCAGAAACTTGGATTTTTTACAGGAGGGACAGTGCATACAAAATACCTGAAAATTAACATTACTCCATTTTTTGCAAAACTAACAGAGATAAAATTCCAATTGTCGGAAATCGGGAGATTGTCAGTTTCTTGAGGTGTACTTGATCGATTTTAATTTGCTTGTGCTCAATGGACACAAAATTTGATGTTCTACAACTTTTATTGCATGATTTTTTCTCTTAGGGTTCTCATTTCCAAGCTGCAGACTCATATACAGTATTCTGCCACTGCTTTTGACAAAATCGTCGTTTTTGGCCTTGGTTTTCGACCACACTATTTAACTAAATTATTATATTGTGGTAATCATTAGACATAAAATTTGATGTTTTTTAATTTAAGATACAAGAGCTTTTTCGATAGAATGCACCGCTTTGGAATTGTAGGTGAAAAACGAAAAATAGTCCTAAAATTTCGATTTTTTTTTTTTTGGCCATTTTTTGAAGTAGCATGATTCGACTGGCAGACTCTTATTTTATAATGTCAATAATATAAGGATTCAAAAAATTTCTATTCAACGGTCCCTCGGTCTATTATATTTGAAGGTCTATTACATTGGCTCCTCTTTGTGCTAATGGGATTCCGACTACTAAAATTTCTAAAGTAAAAAATTTTGAATTCTGTTTTTTTCATCTATGGTTTAGTTATGAGATAGTTAAGCAACCTATTCTTCAATGAGAAAAAATATTGGACCATTTTGCTTTATACTTTATTACTTATTGAATTTCAATTAATTTTTATAAAATTAAGGAATGAAAGATTTTTATGAATACAATCATCATTAATACATCATGAATACTATCCCAGTCTTAAAAGATGAAACAATTTTCGTTGAAATTGATCTTAAAACGAGATGTAAATCAAAACCAGATATACATCCATTGGCTATCTACGCCAATGAAAGAGAAAAACGACCACCTAATTCCTTAAAAAGTCATCCCACACAGACTTCCAACAAATGTGTAGGTGATATTGTGACGCTCTGTGTAGGTGTTACATACTAAGAATGACCAATGACAAATTACTGCAACATTACACAGTTCGATTCTTAAAGAGAATGAATAAGTTCGAATAATTTTTTTCTAACGGAAACTCGATTTCGTAGTGTGATTAGTCATAATTTTAATGTGTTTTACTTAATAACAAAAAACATTACTTAGTGTCTTCGTTTTACTCCGATTATTTTGGGATGATTTCGTGTCATCGTTTCAATTACTCGAGTGGCAAATGCCATCGTTCCAGATTATCGGTCCAGTTCCTCACCGGCCTGCTTCAGTTTTAGAATACCTACAAAACTAACAAGGAGAGGGTCCCACATGTGTCTCCTAGATTTTGATAAAATCTTTATCAGAATAATAAAAATAAAATTCGCCCCGGGAGCCTTGGCAAAAAATCGGGAAGTTTGTAGGTTCAAAACTCATTTTATTTTATATCTCTGTTTCTAATGAAGGCTGATGGAACATTCCGTTTTAACTATAAATAACTTGAACAACTCTTTAAGTTTCATTATTATTTCGTAAAAAAAAAAAAAAAATATGATGAACTATTCTGCTATTGCCAACAAATAATTTTGAAATGTAGCATGCTAAATACAAAAAATAAATCTCTAAGTACTTTTGCTAAGTAAAAAGAGGGGGAAAGAATATATACTTACATGGACTTGATTGATTACTGTACTTATCATATGTTCTTAAGGTTTTTTTTTTTTAGCATGCTATATATTTGTTGAATATATGTTGAAATATTTATTACTTATTATTTATATTATATATTTTATATTATATTTATATTATTTATTATTTACTATATTTATATGTTGAAAATTGCTGAATAGTTCATGTCATATTTTTTACGAAACAATAAAGAAATTCGAAGATTTGTTCACGTTATTTTCTAGCTAAAATGGAATGTTCCTTTATTTATACCATAATAATGAGGAATATAAACACCGGCCAAGAGTGAATAGGATTTCATGACCAATCACATTTTTAGCAACAACATCTAAATAAACCGATCGATTTCAAAGTTTAAACACAAGTTTAAAAAAGTAAACTGTAATGAATAAAACAAGAGTATAAAATTTATTTTCGGACCAAACTTTCATAGTGCAAAACCGTTTTAAAAATGAAAAACAAAAGTTGTGTTTTTAGCTTCCAAAAACGTATTTTCACTGATCCAAGAGAATGTCCCATTTTTTTTAAATACTTAAAATTATGGAGTAAATTTTTGAAAAATTTGGGGAGTGAAATCCAAATCTGATCTCGGTTTTTGAGAAAAGTAATTTTTTCCTCAAAAAAAGCACTATTTTAAGGGCGTTATTGATGTTTTTTGTATTCTTACCAGGCATAATACTTGAATATTTTGATCTCTCATTCTTTATTATTTCGTTTGACAATAGTGACATTTTGGTACTAAACTCGTTTTTCTATCTTTACCGGAACCTGAAATATAAGATAAAATGTGTTTTGCGTATGCAAACTTCCCGATTGTTTTGGAGGGTCCTGAGAAGAATTGGCCCCCAATATTTTACACAGTATAATATTTTAAGGCGTAGATTCACCTAAATAAGTTTCATCAAAATCTTGGAGGCACATCTGGGGTCCTCTCTTTGTAAATACCCTTAACCGCTGATCAGTCGACCCTCATCTGCTGATATTATCATTAATTTTAAATAGAAATATAAATTTTGACGACTTATATTTATGTGGTATTATTACAATTAACGGGTTCATACATAATATTATCTGTGCATAAACATTATATTTTCGAAGCGTGTGTAGGATCAAAGTTTATTTGATATGTTAATTACAAAAACTCTTTATTTCTTCTGCAAATAATAATAATTTTTAAATATTCGACTAACAAAATGACTTTTGACGTCAATATTTATGTATAATATTTTGTACATTATATACTTGGTTTAAAGTGATTTTCAGGCTATGTCATTGTCATGGAGAAACATGACGCCTTCGTCGAGATAATTATGAAGGTCATTGAAAACAATATGGTTATGAAGAATAGTTAAAAACATTATGCTAATTGTGGGAGATTATATTATGAAGGAGCATATTATGAAGATAAGAATCAAGCCATTACGAGAAAAAAAAGTAATAACGTCAATAAATAAAATTTGATTTATGTTTGGCATCGGACGAAGAGTGTAAGAGTGGCGGAAGATCGTTTTAAATATTAATGAATAAAATTAATATTAATTAGTAAACAAACGTATTGGGAAAAACAGTTGGCAACATAAAAACACAACCAGAAATACAGACAAGTATATTTCCTTCAGCGTCCTGTTCCAGGTATATAATCGTATAAAAGTTTTGGATATTATTAATTTTTTTTTTTAAAGGCGTTTTATAAAATAGACTTCGTGGAGTCTTATTTTAGGAATCTATTATTCGAGGAAGAGCTGCGCAATATCGTACCCAGATTTTGAAATGTATTATAATTTTTTTCTGATTCCTTAAAAGCGTATTTTTTTTTTGTTTTATGGTAATTTAATTTTAATCTGAGATGAGCTGATATTTTTCAACTCAAACTTTCATATAAATAAATAGACATTCATAAATTCATTAATATAACTCAACTTACATTGTTTTTCTCGACTGCCTTAGATTCGGAATTGAAAGTTTGAAAAGTAAATAAATAATATATAAAATAAAATAATAACGCTATATATTGCAATGTAACTAAAATATTCGTGGGCCTAAGGAAGCAATATAAAAATTATTATTTAGAATAATATAAGATAGTAATTAAAAAAGCGCTACGATACATATAAAAAAATAAATATAAATACGAATACATCGCATTTATACTAGCTCTGCAAGACACAACAGATTGTAGAAAGATAAAAATAAAAACATTCAACTGTTTATAATTCTTGATAGTCATCAAGCATAGATAGTTATCTCATTAGTTATCTTGATAGTTATCTCATTTAGAGGTACTTAATCTGACAATGTGCCATTTCATCGCCGAATTATTGGAAACCAGTTACCATAAATATTGTGCTGAAATGCAAAAAAATGCAATGCTAAAATATAACAGTAACATATTAAACTTACTAATTATTTTGTTAAATAAGACTTTCTGGTAATAGAGTAAAACAAAAAAATACGTCGATCTAGCTTAGCATCCAAAGGAGGATCAACTAAATGTGACCATAATATCCAACTCAGAAACGAAAATCTGTATAAGTGACAACCGTGAGTCAGCTATTCAGACGTCCAATGGCTGCAAATTTAACTTGCATTTTGTTTGTTTTTAAACTTGATCAAATATTTTCACAGACGGTATGATTTTTTAACTAATTAGAAGTGCTATCCTCTTGATTTTCATTAATAAAAAAAAAATTCCTCTAGCGAATTAGAGAGAATGCTCTTTATTTATTGATCGATGGGAACTCCTAAGGGAGGATCAGCGTCTGCATCACACGTTAAATGTTGAGGGGGTTTCAGGGTCGACTGTAAATATTAGAAATAAGTATGGATGCGATTTTAGTGAGAATTTTTTCCGAAGGACGTCGGAATGGGGTTGGAAGAGGGAGCATTTTATATCCGTTTTATATGTTGGGTATGTCTGATATACATGTATATTTCTCCGCTACATTCGGTATATAGGGTTGTTTTCTAGACAGAACAATACAGTGGGGGTAAGTTTTAGTCAAGATTTCGTTGTGTTTGTCTGAAATTTCGCGGTTTTCAATGTTTTGCACATTTCTACAGCGTCTCTAAATTGAGTTAGAGGGTTAAACATTTGTATGCGAATTAAATTTGTTTTAGAGAACTGCCTATTGGGGTCTCAATTTTTTTCTTTGATTCCCGCCATTTTGATATTTTTAATTTTGCATTTTAGTGAAAACATGACGTTACTGACGGGGCTCTGTTGCTTGAGATTTTTTTTTTTGTATTTAGTTATTTATTTCTTTAAATATAATTCTTATGCTTTAGTATAATTAATTATTATAAAATTTCCTTTTATGCTTATAGATTTTATTTGGTAAATAATGTATGAATGTGTACATACTGCCCTTGAATATTTCTTGTAATATTTGGTAATAATCGTTTTTACATTTAAAATCTGTAATAAACACACTTTGCAGACAATGGGTATACAAAGTTCTGTCAGCTAAAAAAATAATCACTTATAATAATTTAGCCTTGATCTCAATATCTCATTATTCTCAGAACATTTATTGAAGTGATAACGATTCACAAATAGTTATTAAACCATTCATTACTTGAATTTAATTGAAATTGCCTAGTTGACAAAAAGTTAATTGATATTAAAATTTTACTATATGTATATATCTCATAACATCATTTATAGTAATTTTTAAAGTTTATCTAACGTTTATGATTAATTAAATATTCTATTTCTATAACTCTACTTTTGAATACTAGTCTTTCCATATAACACTTGAGCTCCATTCTACGTTTGGTATGTCTTTAAAAAATAAATCATAATAAATAAAAATATAAAAAATTAATCCAGCAAAAGCCCCTGACGGGCTTAAAATAACAGCTAATGCCTGAAAGAGAATTGCTTGATTTCATCTTATTTTAAGGAGCCGATGTGTCAGTACTGCGCTCCATCCGCCTAATTTAGCCCGTTGACTAATGTTTGAATTGGAAACTAGCGCTGCATCCGCAAAGATAACTCTCTCACATTTCTTTAAAACAATGCGATCATAAATCATTAAAAAATAACAGTTTATACCATTATAATATATAAATTGTAATATTATAAGACATACATTATAATACATAAGTAACAATTTAAGTAAACAAATATCATCCACTTTTTATGCGTAACCGGTCAAGGTATTTTTCTGTCAGTATAACAGTGTTTTTAAAATAACTTTAATAACTAAGGCATTTTAACCATAAGGCTCGTTGTAAAATAACGTATAAGTTAAAATTTTAAAGCAATTTAAAATGTTTTACGTTGAAAGCCATGAATGCTTCTATGCTACTTTTAATATATAGTTTTCTATATATTCATGTAAATCATACTTTTGAAACATTTTTCTTCTATTGCAGAATGCTGATATGAGCGCATACATTTACGAGCGATTGCTTCCTTTTAGGTTGTACTGAAGTATCGGTAGATATAAGTACTCATTGACATCTGTTATACTTTAACACCTGCTGTACTAAATTTAATCATAGCCTTTTAGCTCCTAAAAGAACTATAAATAATTCATGAAATAAACTCGTAATTATAAGAAAGGATATCATGCAATTAATTATTATAATACTTCAATTGAAGAGATTAACAGAGAGCAATGTTGAGTAGCATGTTTTAAAACCATAAAGTAATAAAAAATGAGAATTTAGTTCTGCCTAATATCCCAGTTTTATTTACTTCGTGATTGGCTTTATCAAAATTTCTTAATTTTTTCCACCTTTTCCTGTATATTAAGTTATTTGATAATGATCAATTTTATTAATATTTTTTAGTAAAATTATTTTACCAATTAGAAAATGAGAAATCCATGGAAACACATACTTAATAAATAATGTACCTATTTATGATATTGTGTGTATATTTTGTAAAGTTTAATTATTTTGGATTGACTTGATCATTTTTATTTGAAATCAGAATTCAGGAGAAGGTTGATTTATTATTGTGTATTAATGACGTAAAACGATGTCGAGATTTTTGAATGCTGTTAGCCTAGGCTAACTTATGCTAGCATAAGTGAAACCATGAATTTTTTTTTCAAACTATAAAATATCTTCAAAAAAATATTGTTTTGTTGCTCTTAAGAATTATTTAAATTAATTATAATACGAAAACATGTTCGTATTTGTTTTCCTAATAGCTTTTCTTGATTTCTGAAGTCTTAATTCAATAATTGATTATGCTTTTATATCTGGCATCTTCCATACCTATAAATGCAAGTTACCATCCACAGTATCTCAAAAACGACAATGCCTATGAAGCTGAAATTTTTAATGGTGGTTCCCCTTGTGATCTAAATGTGCAATAAGGCCTTGTAAACTTTCCTAATCTAAAGGTTGAAAAAAAAAAGGATTTCTGAAGCCTAAAATAAAATTGCCTAAAATAAGCCTAAAATCGAACAACTCGAAAAATAATCATCTCCTGGAAAACCATAGGGACTCATTTGATAGATAATTAAATTCTATACAAAACAATAACAAAATCATCTTAACCTTTATAATAAATATATAAAAATATTTTTTAAAAGCATATTGGACATTGTATCCATGTTTTCAGCGCAGATTACCATGGAAACCTTCAATTTGTATTTGTTTCTTTTTACTTCCTTGTGCGAAGTAAAGGAAGTATTGTAATCGCAAAAATTTTCAGTTTTCAGGTTACAACGGAAATATTCATTTTGACCATCCCAGAATCCATTTTAACAAGTTTCGTCGTGACGTCTGTACGTACGTTCGTTCGTACGTATCTCACATAATTCAGTAACGGTTAGCCGTACAAAGTTAAAATTTTGTATTTATTATCATTGTGAAATCTAGTCGTGAACCTCGGTTTATATATATATATATATATATTGTAATATAATAATAAATATATATAATAAAGTATAATAAATTTTATATGACGCCGGCAACCCACACCAATGACAAATCGTTTGGCATCCCCGAGCAGTTTTTTTCACACATCAATGGGATTTGCCATTGCATGCCATCCACACTTGTGACGAACTAATAATGTAAGTTTCTCATTTTTACCTAAATATTGGAATTAAAGTTATTGTTACTTTAAAGTTGATATTGAAATTATCAATAACTTTATAACTTTTTGAAATTATTATAACTTCATAACTTTTGGTTGTTAATTAAATTTATTGTTTAAATTCGTACTTTTTTCTGCATTATTAGTTCAATATTTGTCAACCAATTACAAAAAAAAATCATCCAATTTTCATTATTCAACCACCAATCTTTGAAGTTCACAAAATATTGTTGTTTGATAAAAATAAAAAGGTTACTCCAGAATGCGATAGGAAAGTATAAAAAAACAAAACATAGAAGGTCAATCAATCTCTTTTATTCATTGCAATAGAGTGCAAGTTCTATTTTATCAAAGAGCAAATAGTTATGGAAATGAAAAATAAAAATGTTAATTTTCAGCTCCTAATAAAATAATATTTCTGTATGAATATTTATAATATTCTACTAAATTAATATTTCTCACAATTAAATAATATTTCTTAGTAAATATATATTTTTTTTAAACCACATATTTTCACAGAAATTTGGCCAACGATTCGTCAAACGGCTTGCCATGTATTTGGATGCTCCATTTGTTCATTTGTACTTTCACATTTCAAACTTCACAAAAATTTGACAAGTTGTTTGACAAAAGATTTGCCACCAGTCATCCAAGGGCTAACTTTTCACGATATTAAGATTCGTTTATACGAGCCAATTTTTCACTAGTGGTAGATATATTAATTGGGAGCAAAAACCTCTGAGCACTTTTCTTTACTTTTTCATGCATTTCCTTTCGGTATATCGATATTTTTCTAGCGATTATCGGTGGATATCAATATATGGTTTCGCGATATCGCAAAATATCGAATTTCGATATTTTACTTTCGATGTCCTAACCCTAACTTAGAGGCTTTTAAACTTGCAAGTTTTATTCTCGAGAGTATATCTACTATCCCCAAAATGAATAATTTGCTCGTGTAAGCACACCTTAAAAGATATAGTAGAGGTACTTATTTGGAATATTATTATTGGCTTGAAAAAACCCAAATAATTATGTTTTTTTTTTCATTCTACGTATTGTCTAAGACAAAGAAAATCGAACCAAGAAAACAAAATGTGAGTGGCTATAATAATAACGACCATTATTTTTTTAAGAATCAAACATTATTCAATGCTTGGATATGAAGGCTCTGCAAGTGTAAAATTTGAAATATTTCTGATTAGGTAAATTAGTAAAATATTTTAGGTAACTATTTTATTTATCAATAGTGAAAGTAGAATGATTTTACCAATAACTTAAAAAAATATGTTTTTCCCGCCTTTCAACCTCTGCGCCCAATCATGTAATTCAGAAAGGCGTGCCTGGAAAAGAGTTAATATTCCAAACTCTGAAATACTCAGGTTTAATAGTTTATACTTACAAGTTTGGTATATTCATCTGTTCCTTAAGATGATTTGGTGTATAAATAACTAAATAAGCCAACGAAGAATTGTCGTGGAAAGTTGAGGCAAGAGGGGTCCAGAGTCCAAAATATTTTATTAAAAGCAAAAAAAAAAAAAAATCTAGTACCGCAAAATGCGTAATTTTTATCCGAGAATAACAAATAATATGTTGTACTATTATATCTGTTACACTACTAAATATTTTTGTGTTTATAAACATATTTTATAAAAAAGTAAAAAAAAATCCGATTACCATAAATATTTTCTATCCATTTAAAGGATTTCATCGTTAAATGTTACCCTGAGATATTATTTGAGATGAGAATTGGGAAAATAATTACCGACGCTACTAGTGCAAAATAAGATTAAAAAAAAAATTCATTATATTTCATGTAGGAGATAAGCAAAATTTTTACGGTTCATTTAATTAGCAAAGCATAAAACTACTTCTGCCGCTTAAGATCGGTTACTGATATATTCAAGTATTATATATGGGGTTGTAATTTACTTACCTAGGACTTTATCTCGAAAGTAATTGCTTTTTTTTTTTAGGTATCATAGCTCCTTAACCTATAAAGTTGAAGAAATATGACGTGCAGTCTAAGAATATCATTTTCCAGACGAAAAAGAAAAAAATTATTTTATGACTCAACAAGAAATTTTTTTATCAATCAACGGGAATCTTTTATGTCACACCTGAATAAAAGGATTTTAAATTTCTGAGAGTTTAATTGTTTTTAAACAAGTATGCTTAAGACATAAAACTGTTCAGAGATGCCCACCGCCCCCTAAGTCAACGACGCACCCTTTCCCCTTAGTCGAGGATCTCCATCTCCTCCCCCCCACTCCAAACATACCGCTACTGCTTTTTAATGTAAATCCCTTATTATTATTGAAGTGTGAACTTCTTTTGGCTCGTTGGGCACTTTTGGGATGGGGTAAAATAAGCAAACTCGCGTCACATATCGTACCGTCATACCGTACCCTACCTACATCCAGCCTACAATTTCTCATCTGTTTATTATCTTTCCAATGAGCTAGAGACTTAAAATTTGGAACATATCTTAGGAGTGGCTGACAATGCAATAATATGCAATAATAACAGAAGTGGGGACCACGCGGCGCAGTGCGCAACGCTTAGGACATTCTTGGACGACGACTTTTGACGTATTCGTCCGTTCTTTTCCTTGTCCGTCTATGGCGGAACGAGCTACGATTGTTATACCTTTTTCATACCTTTTTAAACAGGAAGAACCCTGCTACATTTCTTTCCATCATAGCATAGGTCTAGCACTTTCACTATTTCAAAGATTAATCTTTTTCGCAAACTAAAACGACTAAGTAAATTGTGAGTAAGCAAAATGAAGCCTGCTTACTCATCCTCTTTAAAACGATATGCCATAGAAAATCGTTCAATCCTTTGAAAAGCTATGAATTCAAGAACGGCAATAGAGTGGGAAAAATCGGATTTTCTAAAAGTTAGCCGTTGGCATCGCTCGCGTGACTTGTGTTTTTTAAAATACGACCACTTTAAAAACTAAAGGGATTAATGCTTGATCGAATGACAGGTCAACCTTCAAAATCGGATAATTATTTCCGGAGATATTCTAAGAAGCAAGATCTGTCGGGATACGCGATGCGCAACTACGGGAGAGTTTATACAGCCATTTATTTGAGGTTTTCTTTTTTCATAGAAGTGATCAAAATATTCAATAAGTAAGCAAAATAAAAATAATTTAAAATAAAAGCTCTCTAGATTTTTTTTGCTGAATTCACTCCATTTTTCAAATTTTAAAAATATAGTAGCGAAAAGTGATGATCGGCCGAAGATTATGTGTTTCAGTGCTGCGATCTATTGTCCCAGAAACACGCTAGTTTAATCCCTATTGGCCTTAGGGCCGGAGATCCCACTTCTCTATCTAGTTTTGATTTATTTTGACAAGGTAAGTGATACAAATAATTCACTTTGTTTAAGATTATTTATCATTGTTTAAGCTTTATTTTAAATGATTAGGGTTATTTTTTTCGATTGACTCTATTTTTCTTATGTGTTAGGATAAGTTTCGAATTTTCCTATAGAGCTGAAACATGGGTAGGATCCGTTTCATCTACTTCAAATCAGGATAAGACAAATAAATTCTGAAATGAAATCTGAAAGAAGTTAACACTTCCAGCGTGTGGTCCTTAGCACACTCACTTTTTTATTTCTATGTATATTACATTATTTTCATTTCTATTTTATAATCCAATGTGTGGAAAAACAGAGGAAAGTTCTGTTGTAGTCGTAAATTTTGGTTCATCCAGTTTTTGTATCGCTAAACACTTATCTGAGCTTTGCTGACAGATATTGTGATCGAAATCTTTTTTTTTTGTTGCAAAATACTTCAACATTTTGTTGCCTTTTTGGGGGAGGAAGAGGGAGGGAAGAGGAATATCTCGGAAACTCAACAAGTTTTTCCGATGAGACCTTCTTATATGAAATTAAATTAGACAAACATTCTACATTTTATGTCAATGAAAAATATGAAGACAAATACAGAAAATAAACTTGAGAGTGTGAACTGCAAAACACTTTAGTTCCATTTTTTATTAAAATCGAGATAGCAATGGTTATAATTTTTCACTGAATGAAGAGCCTAAATATGTCTAAACTAATTCCTTACTTCATTTTCTTACGTTTAAAAATCAATAGTTACAAAACTCTCTTCATCCAGCAACCAGTGGACTGAAAAACTACTTACATAACAGTATGAAAAAATGGAAGTAACATTAGTACACTACTAATGTCGATAAATTGCAAATCATTCGATAAAACAATTTTAAAAATTAAGTTCAAGTTTTGAAGTAAAAATAGTCTCCTTATCTCTTTTGATTTCAAACTTAATTTTCTTTTTTTCTCTTTCTCACAATTTCATAATTATCCTTTTAATCTTTTAGGGGAGAGAGCCAAGAGCCTCTACATAAGCCCATGTCCATAGAATGAAAACAGGAACGTTCCCATGCTTGTTATATGCTGTGGTCAGTAACCTGGGGTTTTTGGAAAAAAAATTTTTTTTCTTTTTACTGAAATACAACAACGAAGAGGTAAAGAAGATAAATTGGCGGACGTGAAGAGCCATAAATCACGTTTTTGGCACTTTTGGGGAATTTGGTCCTTATTTTCAGCAGGTTATAGCGGCTTATAGGTTGACAGGAGAAATGTTTTATGGATATAAAGTGTAAAACATTTGGTCTATTTTGATTTGATAAAGAATGGACTTGTTTGAATAAAACAAGTTTCCAATATAGATGAAAAACCAAGGTTCTGGGAAAAATATCTGTGGGTATCCCTGAAACTGTTGTTCTCAAGCATTTCTGCCTAAAACTTTTGATTATTTTTATTATTAACACGGTTTAACAAATTAGAAATGATTGTATTAGAAAAAAGAAGTTGTGAAATCGACTGAATGGATTATTTATTTCTGATTCTAACATCACTGACAGTGGACCTGCATTTCAATGTTTATTAAAAGTTGTAACAATTAATTCTTGGCTTGAGATGGTACCGATTTTGACACCATGACTTTGTGAATTTTTCCTCCGCTCCGGGATGACTATTTTTGTTTCCTTCCGTTTTCATTATAAGAGAATCGATCTGAGAAGTGAGTTGGTAATATTATTTGACGGAGCTTATATAACCATGAATAAATTTAAAACCTTTCTCAAACCCAGCCCATGAAACCTAATGGCGATATGTAGAGTAAATGTAGGTTTCATAATATTGTTTCAGTGCCATAATATTGACTATTTCTGTTTTGGTTTATTATTTTTGGTTTTATATATCATGAATTTCCTTAGGTTAATCATGAAAGTAGAATCTTGCAATTATTTGATAAAAAAAAGCGTTGTTAACGCAGGTAACAAATATGGTACCTTGCCAAGAACGGGTCGATGGCGCTCTCTTGTTGGCTTCTTTTAGGCATTTTCCGAGATAGTTTTATTTAATTGTAATTAAATAATAAGATCAAAATATTCCTGAAAAAATTCAAAGCTAGAGTGGTTGACGAAATAATTGCATACAGACGTATAAAAAAGTCTCCTCTTCTATATATCTTACTCCACTACCCAAATCGTGTCTATCGTGTCTCCACTACCCTTCAGTGCTCAATGACAACATTGGATATCTCTCTGCGGTGACGAGAGGCAACGCAAGTGATGTCATGAAGGCTGTGTCGACCAATTGTAGGATAGTAATACTGTTCGCGCCCGACTTTAACATTCATGTCACCAGCAAAAATCTTTATATCATGATTAGGACATTGGTGAAGAGATTCGCGTAATCTCTCGCGTAAATCGTAGAATTCATCCTTGTCGGTTTCCGATATTATCGAAAACAAAAATTAATTTTGTTTTTAGTTTCGAGGGTGTTCAAAATTTGTAAGCCACTAAATTAGGTTTCGGTTTGAAGCTCTATATCTCTTTTTCAGTTTAATTCGATTTCGATTTTCTTGGACTCAATAAAGAGAGGGAAGTTTCACCTTTCCACAAATATAATCAGCCATTGCATTATCTAGGATGTCTGTGTAAAAATGTCCTTGCAAAATAAAAACAAATTTGAGGTTTTTTGCAGATAACATTGATTCTAAAATACGTAGTCTGACCACAGTTAAAGCAAACTATGTAGATTAAGAACCTTTACAGACGATCCAAATTTGGTTTGAATCATTCAAAGGATTCCTAATTTATGGGCAATGTTTTACACCTTTAAAAAAATAAACCCTTGGCGAAATGGTTAGTAAAAAAAAAAATATTTTTAGATTGGCTCGATAATGGTTTTCAGAGTGCTAAAACTAAATCTGACGTCTGTTTTGTAGAAAAGAATTCTGTTAATATACTTCACTCCATAGAGAAATAGTATTTTCATTACATATAATGCAATGTAACCTTGAAATCGCTATAAAACTTAATTATTACATTTAAAAAATTAGATTGCTCTAAAATTGACTAGTTATGAATCACAAATAATGTTTTTGTAGCACTTATAACACCTTAAATCCTACGTCAAATTTTCAAATTAAATTTCAATTTACTATGACATCTATTTTATTTTCAACATTTCAGCAGTTTTTCAGTCTGCTGAATCAAAACTGGTGTAAAAAAAACGATAAGGCTAGTTTACCATGTTTAATCTAAACAATATTTAAAATTTATTTGACCTTATATCAATCATTATTTAAAGTTTGATTTTTTCGTTTTATATATACTGAAAGACAAATGCTTTGGCGGAAAAAACACCTCGATATCATTTTTCAAACTCGAGATAAAAAATTAAGCAGTTTCAGCATGCTTAATTTTTTTTCTCGGCTCCTAGAGCCCATTGGAAAGAACGCCGACACACTTGCACAATAGTTTTGGATTTAGAATAACCACAAAAAATTTGGTTGAATTCGGTGACCCATTGGCTGTGCCCTCTCCTTGTCAATTACCTCACTTAAGCAGAATAGCTGTCATTGGAAGTTCACAAGAAGTTTTCTAATTTTTTTTTTTTAAATTTCTGAAATTTTTCTAAAAGTTTTCTAAAATTCATAAAACAGCACCAATCGGTTTTAAAGTAACTAGGAATAAAAACAAAATCCTTAATATGAAGGCTAAAAATACACCCGATCACCAAGAAAAGTTTAAATGAGATATTATTTCCGAAAGTGGGCAGATTTAAGTAATACGGCTCTACTCTAATAACCTTAATAAATACTAATAATTAATAATAAATTAATTAAATGAAATAAATAATTAATAAATACTACTCTAATAACCTTAATAAATGATCGATTGGTGGAGACAGATCAACATATCAACAAACGCGAACAGAACTATCTGCTGAATTGACCAGATTCCATTGCCAAAATATAGATTTTTTTTTTTTAATTTAATTGTCGATTACACTAGAAACAGAAAAAGTTGTCTACTATTATTGGATTCCTCTGGAAATGAATTCCAAATATTCGAATACCAACACGTCCTTTTCGATTTCATCGAGATCTTCTTAAATTAGATTCTTAAATTTTATCAAGATCCTCAGTAAGGTGTTGATTTTCTAGAAAGATATGTGATAATAATTCAACATCAAATTAATAGCAACTTTATAAACCAATAGTCCAACGCTCAGCCACTTGGACATTCGGAAACCACATAAAACAACCTTTTCCAGCTATAATTGTATAGCATTATTAATTCCTGTCTGCTACCTGGCAGTTAGTCTTCTGTATACAATTCGTTCTATTAAATGCAAGATTTTCAGCTTTTTGTTTATTACCTTCAGTTAAATGTTAAAATATTTAATAAATTTATAATAAAATTTTAGACATTTTTCATCCTATATGTATATATATATCTATTGAGGCATGTATGGACGTGTTGTCCAAACTGCTCGCCAACTTCAGTTTCTCTCGCGCTTATGGTTATTTGGTTGATACAAGATGTAATTCCAAACATTCCGAAAAAATATATAATATAAAATTCCGGATTTTCAATATTTACGTTAAAATTTTTACTTTAACAATAACGTTATCATTTTTAATTGAGATCCACAAGAATATGGTTATATTTGTTTTTATTTTTTGTTTTTTTAATAGTTATTTTCATTTTTTAAATAGGTAAAATTTTCAATAACTTTATATCGTTTATAGTTTACTGTACTTTTCTAATTGCATTTAATATAAATAAATGCAAAACAATATAATTTTTACTCGAAATTTCCTTCATCTTGATTATCACATCTTGAAAACGTCTGGTCTACAATTTTCCTTGCCAAGGAACTGCTCCAGTAGTCTTAAAATAAGTACAAAAATTACTTCTTATTTTCTTAAGCATTATTTTGCGGATTTCTGTTTCCAATCGGTTCTCGGTTTAATAAATGTTTGTCTTCCATCTCCATGCATCTTCATGGGACAGCTTGAATCTGCCTTTCCCTTATATTTTCAATATCTGTGCTTTCAACAGGATACGCTGGTTTGTTTTTTTTAGATGAGAAAATTATATAAATAGCAACATGCTCGAGCAATTATGCTAACTTTTTCTGCCGCCAAATTTATTGGCGTTAGTAAGACACGAAATCTACTCGACAAAATTCCAAAGCTATTTTCTATAATTTCTTGCACGTGATAATCTATAATTATAAAATCCCTGTTCCTGATTGACTGAACCACTTGAGGGATTCATTAAATTTTCTGAAAGAGAAAAAGTATCGCTACCTGAGAACACTAAAGGTATTTATTCGATCATTTAATCACTTACACAAAATCACGAAAAAAAGTTGCTACCAAAATCACGGGAAAACGATCGTTCGGTTGAATGTTTTCACTAAACTAGTGTTGTCCAACCGTGTTGTCCAAATTGATTTGCCTTTAATCAACCAAGTTGTACCCAGTAAGGGCCCCTTAAAAGCCGTTTTGGCATTACAGTCAATAGAAAAACACGTTTTATGGCTATTGCGCACAGGGTGGCATATTTAGTACACACGCATTGGGCAAAGACCTAGAAAACAAACCAATTATCAATACAATCGGTGCACTCGTTCAAGAGATAATTGTGATACAGACACAAAGACCAATGACCAAAAATGTGTTTTTTGGAATCAGGGGGTTCTTAAACGAATATATCTGTTGAAAAATGCACATCGAAAACCTGACCCAATTAAAATACATTCCTTACCTTTACGGCAAGGAAAGTAAAATTACATGTAAAACTTAATTTATATTTAATTAAAAAATTAATGTTAGAGCAATGTAAAAATAATACAAATATGCAAAGTTACTAAGAATTTTCCAGTTTTTATTCTTCTTTCCTGGACTGGCATACCACCTATTCCAGCTTTTTACTCCAGACGGGGAGCCAAAGGTATCCTAGTAATAAAATATCAGTATTAAGTTGTTTTCATTTAAATTATTTTTACTTTTAAAAAATTTTGTACTGTAGCAGATTCGATTGGACAACTAATTGTTTCTAATTCTCACATTAAAAACATTACGCATTTTACAGTACTGTACTTTTTTTTTATTTGGTAACATACTTTGTCTTCACCCTCCACGGGACTTCTTCAGAGACTCTTTCAATTATTTTTAGAGTAAATCTTCATAGGACGTAGATGAATATACCAAACTTGTAAAATTCATGAAACCTGGGCAGTTCGGGTTTTGGGATATTCAGTAATGATGCCTGAATCATATTAAAAACTAAATAAACAAACAGAGTTTATACAACGCATTGGAGGCACTATCGCATTTCTAAAATCCCCGCTATAAATTTAAAGCTATTTACTG
Organism: Rhaphigaster nebulosa; assembly: GCA_948150685.1. NCBI lineage: Eukaryota > Metazoa > Arthropoda > Insecta > Hemiptera > Pentatomidae > Rhaphigaster > Rhaphigaster nebulosa. The sequence continues at coordinate 155,367,885 of OX411306.1, forward strand.
GTGTTCAGTTATAGAATAGTCTTAAAATTGGATGTTTTCAGTTAAAAATTATAGCAGGTATCACATTGTTTACTGTTACCTCTTGTTGGGACCAGATCAGCAACAAATGTCTACCTGGATCCATATTGCATCAATTAAACCCAAAAATAAGACATTTTCTTTTAAATTAAGAATTACAATAATATTTATATTACCAAACATTGATAAGGCACCGATTACAGTCCCAATTTTCTTTGGGAAGGGAACAAATGCAATGAAAAGAACTTTATTCATTTCACCAGAGGATATGAAGTTAAACTCCTGAGTTTATTTCTTTAATTTTAATTTTATTTTTGTATGAATCGTCACTAATATTTTTCGTTCCTATAGAATTAAAAGGTCCCGCAACTCTTCGTATGCACATAGATTTATCGTGTATAGAGAATGGATAGAAGATACAGATTTATGCAATAGTTGATTTAATGTTTTATTTTCTGAAGTTTTGTTTTTTCTATACTAATCCTGGCTCTATGGATGAATAGACTTGAAACATTCCCACATTGAAATACGCCTCCTACCAGAGTTGGGCAAACATTATTCGATTGATGGTTGATGACTACATTTTTAGTCACAAAAAAAATAATCATGAATAATGACTGATATTCGCAAATAATATAAAACCAATAATCGGAAAATAATAATTTTTTTAATAACTTCAAACGACCAACGACTAAAAATTTAGTCATTATTTGTGATTAATATTTTAGTTGTAGTTGTCGAAAACGACTAAACATTTCGAATAAATCTTACATTTTGATGCGAAAAGTCTCTAACTGATTTCATTGTTTTATTTATTAATGATTTATATTTCTGTTAATTTTTGACTTTAAAATTGCTAATTATGTATAACTACTTCAATAAGAAAAAGTACTTCTTCAATATTTTTTTCCAAAGATTGAAATTAACTGTTAATTTTCTCCCGAAGATAAAAAAAAGTCGGGATTTGATTTTTATATTTAAAAACAAAAAATAAAAAATTAATGTTAAATTTTTATAATTTGATTATGAATATAAAAGATTTACAATATTTTCGATATTGTGGTTCATTATTATGCTGTTGAAGGTGTTTATTATGAAAATACTAACGATTTTAAAATCGCTTGTTTACGGATCGATTTATTATAACATTTCGGGTAACCTCGATAATGAGGTCCATTTTTGGGTTATTGAAGGTGCTAATTATGAAAATAATTACGATTTTAAGATCGCGCGCTCGGTTTATTTTAACATTTCGAATATCCTTTATAATTAAGATCGCACGCTAACTTATCAATTTAGATTAACATTTCGGATAATATCGATATTCAGATCCATTATTGGAGTATGGAATGCGTTTATTATGAAAACATTGTCGATTTTCAGATCGCGCGTTCACATATAGATTTATTTTAATGTTTCGTATATCCTCGATATTGATGTTTATTACTGGGTTATCGAAGGCACTTATTAACGTTAGTTATGAATTCCATTGCAGTTCGATTAATTATTACTTTTACAGATTTATTCGGTATAGAGATTGTTTATCTAGCTACTAAGTACGCAAATTGCGAATTTATTGTTGAATTTTCGATTGCGTATGTGCATTTAGATTTACCGTTAATATTGCTCAATTCAAATACACACAGTAGTAAAATGGAGAGAATGAACTTTCTATACAATATTTTACGATTTATAAATTAATAATGATGGAACTGGATATCGAAGAAATCGGAAAAGTTAAAATAAATCGACACGTGAACAAGTGATCTTAAAATCGATAGTATTTTCATAAAAAGCATCTTCGATAATCCAATAATTGAACTTCAATATCGAGTATATCCGATATGGTTAAATAAATCGATACGTGTTCGTGCAATAATGAAATTGATTTTTCATAATTAGCACCTTTGTTAACCCAAAAATGAATCTCAAAATCGAAATTATTCGAAAATCTTAAATATTCATACTCAAATAACAACCACTTAACGTTAATTTTTATTTCTCGTTGCTGAAAATATAAAGATCATATCTCATATAAAAGTTAATTTCAACCCCTTCCTTATTCTCGAAAATATTATATTTTTTGACAGTTTTCAAAACGGAATCATAATTCCTATTTCTTCATGGTTTTGCTTTAATTAAAGGAAAATTTTGTATTGCTTTTTTCAATCAGAAATAAATTTAAACTAAATTACATCGGTTTTTATTCAATTTAATATTTATTCAAATAAATTTTTATCCGACTAGATTTTTGTCCGAATGAAATTTATTTTTTAACCGGATAAAATCTTAGGCATGTTGAATAAATTTGTATTTATGTTTGAAAACTCGGACTTAAAATTTATTCATTTTTTTAGTCGGATAAATTTTGATCCGACTATTGCCCAATTCTGCCTCCTACAAAGCTAAGACAGAAACTTCGTTCTTCTAGCTATAAAAAGTTGATTGAATCAGTCAGGAGCTGAGTAGGTTGTAGGTTTTATGTAGGTTTTTTTTCCCCAATGCCTTTGTACCAAACCGGGCATCCTGTGCGCTATAGCGGCTACGCAATAGCCGAAAACTCTGTTCTTCTATAAATTGTAGCGCTAAAACGGCCCTAAAGAATTTGAAGAAACTTGCCTAAAGTTTTGAGTTTAAAGTTTTATATATGTTAAAGGAATCGAAGTAGTTATAGGAGAGCTAATGCCGCATCTCATTTTATAAAATACATTGCAAATATAGTGAAAAAAAAATCAAGAAATTTATAAGATAAATAAACCAATGCGGATCTCACCGAAAGAAGAGGAAGATTGGGTTGAAGCTAAAATCTGCTACATGTGTCAAAACATATTTACATAAAACAATATAAAAGTTAAGGAAACTTCAAAATATTATAGAGATGAGGAATTAGCATTGGTTACGAAAAAAGGTGTGTTTCTGAAACTTTCAACGCCCTCTTACTATTCATATAGTAAGTACATCCTCGAGAAAAAGCAGAAAAAAAGTTATGAAGAAAAAAAATATTTTCTTAGCGTAACTCAAAAAGTATGCATTTTATCGTAAATAGAATCAAGATAATATCTTGAATATATCTTGAATTGAAAATATACAAAATTAATATCTTAAAATGGCATTACTAAGGTATATTAAAACAAACTATTAAAATTTGTTTTAGTATTAAATTTGCCAAACTTCAACATTACATTATCATTATCATAAATATAACTGTGAAAAGTCATGAAGTGAATCAATGTACTTTCCATATCACACTCTTTCCTTTATTTCAACAGGAAAAGCGCCATTTTGCGTTGACAAAATAGAGGGAAAGAAAAAAGTTGGAGAGGATTGGCAGGACACATCGCAATGCGTACTGAAACGTTGCCTCACCGATTCCCAAGGGACTCCTCTAATACATCACAGCAGGTGATTAAATTATACTCTTTTCATCATAATAATTATAGGCTGCATGTACCGCTTAACTGAAACCATATCAATAAATTATAACCAATGTAATAAGTTTTACGTTACTTTTTTTATAAACATCATAAAGACATTTAGGAGTTAACTTTACTTAATTAGGCTTTAATTGGGCTAATCAAATTAATTTTATTAAAAATAGTCGATTAAATTGAATTAATTGTCTATAACATCTTCTATACCTGTATTTTATAGAAGAAACTAGAGACTTATCTATCACATTAAACTCAGAGACTTGCTTCAACAATTCTGTGGTATTTGGATTAAGGGGTGCAAGTCATTTTTTGCGTCAATAGGTTTGAGTTATATTTTGTTCTTTATAATGAACTTTACTTCTGAGAAAAGGCTGCTAGTCACCGAAACATTGTTCACATGGAATGCGAATACTGTTCCATTGATTTATTTCCTTTTTCAAAAATATGATAAAGTTCATTAAAATAAAAAATAAAACTTCAACACATTGACGCAAAAAAAAAAATCTTACACCGCTATACACAAACACCACATAATTTATTAGAGGGGACAAAAATATCTTCTTCTTTAGCTTCTCCCATTTGTGCCTTTCAGCGTAGGGTAGCGCACAGCCATGACCTCCACTCCTATCTGTGCCTTGCTAGATTTCTGGCTCGACGGAGATCTTTGCCTCTTCCTCTGCAAAGTCTATCGATATATTCCAGATACGAAACTCTTGGGCGTCCTCGAGGTCTTCTGCCATCCGGAGCGTAGTCCATCGTTTTCAATGGTTCCCTGTGTCGTCCATCCTAACCACATGGCCGAATCATTTCAACTGGCGGGTTTGTAGAATCTCCATGAATGGGCCGATCCCCAGTTCCTGTCGTATCCTCTCGTTGCGAACATTGTCCCTCCTAGTCCTAGGGAATAAAAATATTTAAAAAAATAAAAAAACTTGTTTCCCCGACTATTTTGGATTTGAATTTTTCACTTGCCTGTTGCGAATGTTGACACTAGACAACAACGGTTTTTTTTGTTTATTCAAACACAACATTGTATCAATAAAATCCTATTTTTTTAACTGAAAATGTATTGATATTGGTTTTAAATATAAATATCTCTTTGAATAAAACGTTTTACCATAATTTTCGCAGTTCAACGTAGGTTTTCAAATCTTAAATTTTCCAAATTTTGGGGTTTTCAAATTATTGAAACGAGTGACCGTCTCCCCTCTCTCCCCCTATTCCTCTCATCTATTTCCCCCTATTTCCTGCGACATCCTTGACTTTAGGTAAAATTGCGTCCCTTGCTTGACTCATTATTCTATACATTAATTCCAACCTTTTGATTTAGTTGAATCTTTAAACTTCTGCTGTACAGCTGTATTGGTGTTTACTAGGCCTGCTTTTTAAATAATTTTTGTGGTAAGTGGAACCTTCAAAGTCTGTTCTTCAAAATACTTTGTGATTTACATTTCTCCTTGACAGCTTTCTAGTTTTTAAGTGCTAAGTCCACAGTTGTTCCGACAAAACATAATAGTAGGGTGGTATACAATTACCTTTGCTATCATGTTTTGCGGGGACATCTGCGGTCTAGCGTTTGTCTAGCGTACTGGAATAGAAGTTCTTTTTTTTTCAATTACATTCTACATCCCACTTTCACGACTGTCACAGAAGATTATAAAATGTGAATCTCAGACAAGTTTTAGTTTGAGTTGAAGATTACATACCTATTATAATCCTCCGGAAACGAACTATTTTGCATTTCCACCACCACCTCTACTGCTTAAATAATGAGTTTTCTAAATACCTAGTACACCCGTGATAAATCAGAAGAAGGTGCATATTAGGTATTACCAAATTGAATTATCGATTTTATAAAAATAGACGTGATTAAAACGTGGTCTTGAATGTGATACTTAAACATTATATTCTAAGGAATATTTTATAAAAAACCTGATGTGGACAACAAGGACTTCTTTTTACGTTTATTAAATTATAAATCAGTAGTTCAAAAAATGGTCTTGAATTTAGTTACTAGTTTCCGAAGATTGCACTATTTCAAAAACGACATTCGGCCTCGCGACATCCTCTATTCACACGCGCGCGCACACACACACACACACACATCCAAGCCACGGTGGGAGTCTGAAACCCATACGTGGCGCGTCCCCAGGTGGCACTCATAGGAGAGTGCTCGCTAGATATAGAGGGAAGGAGAGAAATAAAACGCCTCTCGCGGACCAAACAGACTAAGGGAAGGAACCCCGAATAACAAACCAATCATGGCGAGTCAGCATATGACGAACCTTACGGTGCAGAGGTTCGGATCCCCATTAACGGCGTCTGTCAGGAGCGAGAAAGCGGGTTCCGAGACGTCGTTATTCAACGTCCGCAGTGTTGCAGTAGTGGATCAGTTGGCGACTGTAGCATCTAATACTTCAAGAGAAGAAAGAAGAAGGGAACTGTGGGAACTGCTTGGAGACAAAATTAATCTTCACAAGTTTGTCAAGCAGTGCCAAAATTGCCATAACCAGGTTCAATGCTGTATGCTGTATGAACAGATATCCGGAATAGACGAAACCCGTCACTATCTGTAAACAGTTGCGGTACTAAGACCAAATCGAGTTCGGACTCCGTTCAGGAAAAGTCTTAAGAAACGACGTGTTCACAGAAGCCCAAGAATAAGAAGAAAAAGAAGATGAAGAATATGAGACCAAATACACCTAATATGCAGGAAGAAGTAGAGGTCTCCGCTCGTGCTCAAATAAATCAACCGGATGAACAATGGCAGATGGTGAAGGTGAAAAAGAAAAGAAAAAAAGAAGGTCATAGAGCACAAAATACGAACAAGACCTGCTCGTCCAGATGCGTTGATGGTCACGGCAAAGGAGGGCTCGGCGTACGTGGACATCCTTCGCACGATGAAAACCGATCCTGAGCTTCAGGATATAACGGATAGCATACATAAAATACGTAAGTGCACGTCCGGGCGTCTCCTTCTGGTGTTGGATCGGAAAGCGAAAGACAAAACGGAACTAATCCGTACTGCGATTGCTGAGAAAATCGTGGACAAAGCGGAGGTCACATGCAAGAGAGTTAAAGGATCTTGATGAATTGACCGTGGCTGAAGAAGTGCACAAAGCGCTTCGAAGTCAAATCGGTGGGGCAGAAAACATTGATATTTCCGTTTTGAAATCCCTTCGTAAGGTTTACGGTGGTACACAGACAGCAGTGGTGGTATTGCCTACTGACCTGGGAAGTAAAGCTATGGAAATGGGTAGTATTAGGGTTGGCTGGATAAGTAGCCGGGTGAGGAAAAAAATTTCTCCCCAGAGATACTTCCGATACTTCGGCTATGGTCACTCGGCGAGGCATTGCAAAGGATCCGACAGAACAAAGCTCTGTCTGCCGAACTACGTTGCCTTATATGCGTTGAAGGAAGAAATCGCAAGCACGCAACCGGTAGCTTTAGTTGCTAAGTTTACCCAGCGGACTGTGGAAGCAGTGACTAAGCGTGGGAAATGAGGTTTTTACAGCTGAACCTTAATCACTGAGAACTGCCCAGGACCTAGGCTGGCAAACAATCAGTGAAAATAACATTGACATTGCTGGGCAATGCGAGCAGTATAGAGATGTTGATGGGCTCTGTTGCTGGATGAAAGACAATACTGGACGAGTTGCTATTTGGGTCAGAAAAGACCACTTCATTCAGGAAGTTCAACCAACTAAGATAAAAGGATTTTTATGGGTCAAAGTTGGAGACATCTACATTTGTAGTGTCTACACATCACCTAGCGCATCTCATGAAGAATTTGAGGAACTGCTGGACAACAGGAATTGCGAGGTTGTCATCATCGCAGGTGATTTTAGTGCATGGGCAACTGCATGAGGGAGCAGAGAGACCAACAGGAGGGGAGAATGTCTTCTTGATACATTCGCTGCGCTTGATTTTGTTCTCCTTAACACTGGCTTAACCCCGACGTTCTCAAAAATTGGTTGTACATCGATAGTCGATCTGACTTGTGCAAGCGCAATCCTTGCCTGTAGCGACAACGATTGGCATGTCAGTGATCACTATACTCGTAGTGATCATTAGGGTATCTGCTTTGAAGTTTTTGTCTCAGCTCCTGCAAGAAAAATGGTTAAACCGCAGCCAGGAGGGTGGAACTATCGATCCTTCGACAGAGATTCCTTTGTTACTATGATGGAGGGAAGACTTGATTTATTGGGGTCAGTTGAAGAGAGGGTTACTCAACTGATGCAGTTTATTACCGAGGCCTGTGATGCGTCAATGACGAGGACTTCTAGCAGAAATCGGCAAATGACAGTGCACTGGTGGAGTGAGGAAATAGCTGTTCTACGACGAACATGTCTTCGTACCATAAGATTATCCCAGCGAGCGAGAGGTCATCTGACTTACGATGCTTGGAGACAGGAGCATAAGGAAGCTAAAAAAAATCTTGCCAAGGCAATAAAGGAGAGTAAACGCAACAGCTGGAAGAAGTTGTGCGAAGAGGTCGACGAAGATATATGGGGAAGACCCTACAAAACAGTCATGGCTAAACTGAAAGGCGCAAATTTGTCGCCTCCAAGCTCTCCTGAATTGTTAGAAAAATAGTAGCCGAGTTATTTCCAAGACGGTTGGAAATATTCTTTGACAGTGTTCAGGGTCTGAATCTGGAACAGCTGCCAGAAATCACTCAAGAAGAATTGGACTTTGCCTGCTCCGGGATCGGATAATGTCCCTAATGTTGCCTTGAAAGTGGCTATTAAGTCAAGGCCAGAACTCTTCCTGGATGTATACAATTCTTGTCTCCGTGAAGGGATCATTCCTATCCAGTGGAAGAAGCAACGACTTGTACTCTTGCCAAAGAGTAAAGTTTCTCCGAATGACCCTGCATCTTATCGGCCAATTTGTCTCCTGGAATAATTGACTTGAGTGAAGGAACCCGAGGATTGGCTGATAACCAGTATGGTTTTCGAAAGGGCAGATCAACAATCGATGCGATCGATTTGGTGATTACAGCAGCTATAGAGGCAATCGCAGGAAAGAGGTGGAGAAGGGGTGGCAAGAAATACTGCGCCATTATAACATTGGGCGTACTGAATGCTTTTAATTCAGCTCGGTAGGGTTGCATCAAGGAAGGACTGCAAAAGATAGAAGTTACTCAATACCTCGTGAGGATTATTGAGAGTTACTTCACGTATAGAATCTTGAGGTATGTTACCGAAGCTGGGTTGAAAACCTACAAGATCACGGGTGGCGTACCTCAGGGTTGCGTTTTAGGGCCCTTGCTCTGGAATGTGACATATGACGCGGTGCTCAGGCTCCCCATGCCGCAAGAAACGACTACGCTCGGCTTTGCCGACGATCTGACAATCATGGTCTGAGGAAAGCTCCTGGAGGAAATCACTTACAATGCGAACAAGACCGTCGCAACCATTCGCCAGTGGCTTTCATCGGTTGGCCTTCAGCTTGCTGATCATAGGACCGAGGCAGTTCTTATCACCAGCAGGAAAGTAAGGGAGACAATCACTCTAACCGTTGGGGATTCTGACATCAACTCCAAGTCATCAAGTAGATATCTGAGGGTGCAGATCGACGCCAGACTTCGGCTTGATGAACATCTGCGCATAGCAGTAAAACAGCCCGAGTGACTAATGCACTGGCTCGTATTATTCCAAATATCGGGGGACCTAAAGAAAGTAGGAGAAGGCTTCTGGCTGTAGCCAGTTCTATACTTTTGTATGCTGCGCCGATCTGGAAGGAATGTATTCTAGACAATTCATGTGCCCATAAGGCTATCAGTGTTTATCGAAGGAGCGTTCTGCGAGCCGCTCGAGCGTTTCGCACATTATCCTATGACGCAGTGTGTGTTATCGCCAATATGCCTCCGATTGACCTTCTGGCAGAGGAACGAAACCGAATATACCGACGAAGACGAGAAGATTTGGATGTTCAATGGGCGATGGTAGCGGAATAAGAGAGAAATAATACTCATGAAAGATGGCAGAGACACTGGAATGCCTCATCCACCACCTGATTCCTGACATTGCAGCATGGATATCACGGAAACATGGAGAGCTTGATTATTATCTAACCCAGATGCTTACTGGAGATGGTTGCTTCAGGGCCTACTTAGCCCGCTTCAAGCTGGAGGACCAATCATCATGCCCTACTTGCGCCAGAGTGGATGAAACAGTGGAGCATGTGTTCTTCTGTTGTCCATGCTTTGCTAAAGTAAAGGAAGAATTAGATAAGAACCTTGGACAACAATCAGTTCCGGAAAACTTAATCGCTCTAATGATGTCCAGACTGGAGAACTGGAGCGCTGTTGCAGATTACGCAGCGCGTTTCGGAAGGCAGCTCAGAGCACAGGGGCGGGATAGTAGAGGCCAGGCAATGGGTTAATAAGAAGTCCAATGAAGAAGTAGAAGAAGTTGGCGCATGGCCATCCTGCCTACCGCGAAGTAATGCATGACAGCAGTTCCGCGGGGTGGCAATGATGAATAGGAAGGTGGTTTTTTAGTGAGTAGGAACCTCACACTGTTGTGGACGTTTAGTCACACATCGTCTTATGAAAGATTTTTTCTCCTACCCCTATAAAAAATAATAATAATAATATTTAAAAAAAAAACCCAAGCTATTGTTTCTGGAGGTCTTATTCCGTTATTATAATTCTTTCAGTAGGTAACAAGTTTCCAAGAGATTTTTTCGTGTTCTGTGACAACAATAGTAATATTAATGTTACTAGATAAAGTATTGGAAATCGAAGGTTTCGACATTTTAAACGGAAGAACCCACTTAACTAATATCTTATTCTCATGATGAAGACTTGTTGATCTCACAAATGGGGAGGAAAACAATTATTTTACACTCAATTTTAACACTTATACCAAGTAATAAAAATGTTTAATTAGACTGGAAAAAAATCCGTTACCCTTATTGCCAAATCATATAATCTCTGTATTTAATTTTAATATAATTTTTGATGTAAGTTTATTATGACCTTCAAGTAATGTACCTCTTTCGGCTCCCCAATCTTAACCGAAATTTAGTATGATATTTATATTGATATCAAAGTCCTGTTTACCAAATTTGAGAAGTTTTGCATTATATTTAAATATAATGTTTTATAGAAATCAATATTGACCTTCAAGTAAAGTACCACTTCCGGTGATCATGTAGTGACCAAAAACAGAGATTCACAACTAGATTTTACCATAATCCAAAATACAAAATTTAAACTTTCTACGGGTAACCGTTTTTGAGTTATGCGAGATACGTACGAACGAATGCACGTATAGACGTCACGACGAAACTACTCAAAATGGATTCAGGGGTGGTTAAAATGGATATTTCCGTTGAAATCTGAAAACCGAAAATTTTCGCTTTTCCTTTACTGCGTACAATGAGGTAAAAAGAGGAAAATCTAACTCAAAAATAAAGATTTTACTGACATTTAAAGTCGAACTTTGTAAAATCTAGTGGAAACTAGAATCATGGAGGTAAAATGTCACAATATGGGAGATTAAAAATAATAAAGTAATGGTTATTGTAAGATTTAAATAGCAATGTTTTCATCTTGTTATATAATTGTTCTTTTCCCAGTTGCGGTGCTGTTGCAGTTGAACCACCATGCAAAGTCGTGACACTAAATGAAACAAAGCCATACCCTGAATGTTGTCCTAAGCCAGTCTGCTAACCAAGGATGAACTGCAGTGATGGGAAAACATTGCCACGCAAGATGACCTTTAGGAAGAATCTCTTTTATAAATATTTTAATACTTGATATTTATATGTGAATAACAAATGGTCTTCAGACCGAATGTAAACATTGTTAAATATTAGTTAATTAGCTGTTACTATTTAATTTAGTTTTGAATTCCGAACTGTTTTAGCCACCATCTGTAGGCATAAGGTAACATAAATCATGTAATGATTTTTATATATTCTCAAAATATCAACTGTGTCATTGGAATGAGGATATTGACGTGTAAATTTAAGGTAATGGTGATAGTTAAATAAATTTCAAGTTCATTTTGTCTGTTTTTAAAACCTTCATTTTTTATTATATTTTACCTCGTATAAGACTTCTCCTCCCACATAACAGTTTAAATTGAATTTATGTTTGTTTATATTGAATTTACATTTATTGCAAAAATGAAAATTTTAAATCTATTCAAAAATAATAAGATAGTGTTTAGTTAAAATCTAAGAAGTACCATTATTTACAAGCTGTTAATTGTATTTATTATACTTTAGTTAAACCACCAGAATAGACAAAAAAATAATAAAATACCCTGTACCACTACAACCTATAAAGGGTATTTGGTTCTGCACTTGTTAAGGACTAACTGTTTCTTGACCAACAGTTGTGTAAGAAGGTGATCTGACCAGGATTTGAAGTTTGATAGATAATTACAATTTAAAATCCACTGGACACATTAATAAACCTTGTAATTTTTCAAGTTAGAATTTATATATATATATATATATATATATATATATATATATATATATATATATATATATATATATATATATATATTCATCTATAAAATACACTAATACACTTTTTATTATTTTAACTTTTTTGTGATTTATTTCAATAATTCAACTGGCTTAAAATATGTTTACATACAGTGTGTGAGTACAAATGTTTAGACAATAGATTAAAAAGGTCTAAAACATTGATATTTATAGGCAACACACATAGAGATAGAGGCAATCCACTGAGACAATTTTTTAAAAACAATTTTAATTTGCATTCAACACAGGTGCCCCTTCCCCTCCTAAATCAACGACGCTGTCCCCCTGTCCATTCCTTTTGTCGAGGATACACTCTCCCTCCTCCTCCCCCTCCCTTCTCACCTGAAAACTTACTGCTACTGCTCTTTAATATGAACCACATATTATTATTATTTATGAACATATTATTCTATTTTCATTTTTATTTTATCATGTGTGAAAAAATAGAGGAAAGTTTTTTTGCAATTGTTTTAGTTCACACCAGTTTTTTCACACGTATTCTTTTTGTTGCAAAATACTTCAATTTTTTTTTTGTCCGATATCTCGGAAACTATTAGATTCTGCGAGATCACCTGATAAGAAATTTACATTTCTTACATTACATTTTATGTCCATGAAAAATGTCTCTACGATCAACCGTTAAGTCGCTAGAACGCGTTGAAGAAATAAAGTGGCCAAAAGCGATTTAAGGCTCTTTACGTCCGATTTCCATAAAAAATCTCCAAGTTATCCTTCTTTTGACCATTCATGGTATCAAAGTTCATGAAATACATGAAAAATACATTATGCTTGAAGCGAGTTTCGATACAACTTTTTAAAATCAAAGTGAAAGGAAAAATTATGAAAAATATGAAGACAAATGATGAAAATAAACTTGGGGAGGGAAAACTTTTAAAAATTGCAAAACTTTTTACCTCCATTTATTATTAAAATCGAGATAGCAATGGTTATTATTACTCACTGAGTAAAGAGTCTAAATATGTATTTTCTTACGTTTAAAAATCAATAGTTACAAAACTCTCTTCATCCAGCAACCGGTGGACTGCAAAACTACTTACGCATACCTACATCACTGTAAAAATTGAAATAAGGAATTTTACCGTTCTCATCCTGACTTATATTTATAGGTATGACAATGTTTGAGTATTGGAAGCAAATTTGAGTTTGTTGCGGATTTTAGAGCAGAATCCCACTAATTATGATACCACCGATTTCAAAAAAAGTCGGACGAGAATATGTGTTTTGTAGATTTCTGAAGCAAAATTCAGCTCGTTTTAATTTCAGGATGTCACATGCTACGTTTTCCATTATCATCGTGATTTCAGCACATGTTCACTAATGATGTAGAAGTTCATGTGAGAGATATTTGGTTCCCTGAGGATGTCGTTTCTGCCGGATTAAATTTTTTAATTTGGTCTGTTTTAATTGAAGCTAAGGCTTTCGAAAGATCCTAAAACTCTGCTAATATCGATAAATTGAAAACCATTCTATCGAAGAATTTTAAAAATTAAGCTCAAGTTTTGAAGTAAAAACATCGATTTATATTGATCGAAAAGGACTAATATCATTAAAGAACATGACATGTTTTTAAAAAGTTTGGTTGTGCATTGGAGAGTATGATGAATTTTATCGCTTTCTGGGCGACATTTTTTTTTTTTACTAAAATCAAACGACTAAGAGATAAAGAAGATCTGCTTATTCAGATAGACCAAATATTAATGTGCATACTATGTATTTTTATGTGCATTCCATGTCGTTTAATATCATATATGACCATAAATAGCGTAACTATAGATAGTTTTCATAGAAATTTTCCGTGGGTTAAAGGTTGACAGAAAAATATTTTATGGATATATATATATATATATATATATATATTTTTTATGGATATATATATATATATATATATATATATATATATATATATATATATATATATATTTTATGGATATATACCAACTTTAATTTGGTGGAGAATGGTCTTGTTTGGATAAAACAATAATTTCCAAAACATGGACGGAAAACCAAGGTTTAGGGCAAAATATCTGTCAGAAAACCACAGGTACAAGTTGAGAGATCCAAAAAACTAGAATGTACCAAATTTTTCGTCTACAACAAACCTTTTCCCTTGTCTGTCCTAGTTTGTCTGGACCACCACTTATATAATTTTAGTTTTAGTGGACTTTTTTCTATTTCTTCTTCAAATATCCGCCCCTGGAAAAAAACAAAAAGGCCACTTTTCGCCCCTCCCCCCCAAGAATTTTTACGACGTAGCTTTCAACTGTCAATATAATCTCCTGGTATGATTGGTATTTCAAGATGTGAACTTATTATTATTTAAAGCCTTTATTTTTAAAATTTTGTGTAAAACATTTACTTTTTTTAAATTATAAAAAAAGAGAAAAAAAAAAAGTATGTACCGTAAATGAGATATATGGGATTTAAATTGAGCCAATAACAAAAATGTTTTTAGGATATCACTGGAAGATTCCAAACAGAAAGTCTCATGTCAATCTAAGGCGGGATCCACACAGAAGGAACGATGGGCGGTGACCTGGCAAGGACGAGGCACGGCCGTGGCGGAGACGTGACCTGTTCAGTGCACACAGAAGGGACGGGATAGTGGCGGAAAGTCTATCGGCATTCTGGTTAGCAACGGTTACCAAGCAAACTTGGTTAGCAAAGCAAACTTACATTGAATATGACAAGCAGTGATGAAGATGAAGATATGTCGGATGTGGTGAACTTGACCAAATTATGCATGAATTGAATATTTATCCAGAACGGTTTCAGAATTTTTATAGGTTCTCTCCCGTGCGTGCTTTTATAAAATATTGGCTTTTGTGAAGGATGGCCTTCAAAAAAAGTCAACAAATTGGTGAAAATCAATTTGCCCAGAAGAGAGACTACTGATAAAGTTGAGGTAAGTGAAACGAAACAAGTAATAAATTTATTTAAAAGTTTCAAAATACAGAAAAAATATCAAACAAATTTCTGTTTAATTTAAGACCAAATAAATTAAGAACTTCAAAAACTACTTTTTTGACGAAACTACTTTGGGAGAATTAGGCAGTTCAAAATATTAAAATTGTATTCATCTTCAGCTTGGTGATACATGTTGAGTTGTAATACAACGCGAGTGGCCATGTCACCCGTTGGCAGTGGAATGCCCTGTGGTGTCCCCATTGAGCATTCCTCTGACTGAGAGAATCCTGATGCAGCACTCATTGATGAGTCTCTTGATTGAGTTCTAATTGAGAAATCACTTGATGCAGCACTCATTGAGGACCCTCTTGATGGAGCATTCACAGAATACAGAATCTGCCAGTTGCATTATTACTATTTTGAAGCTCCTTTTTTACTTATCATCCATTGCCTTCATGTCGGGCAAAATACTCTGCAAGAACGTCATACCGGGGTCAACTTTCTGGCTGGTTGGAGTAGTCTGTTGCCTTTTGTCGTTGTTTTGCCTCAAAATACTTTCTGGCAGAAATTTTCAATTCATCTACAGTTGAAACTGATAATTTTAGTTTCTTTCTGTGACCACTTTCATTTCTTCGTGCTGGGAATGGAGGTAGCGATGATGTAGTTGGTGTTGTGGGTTGGTATTGGCGTAATCAGGAAAGAGTTGCCTAGAAGCTTGAGTCCCATCAAAATCATCGTCCTCGTCCTCATTTCGGTTTTCGTCCTCACTGTCTCATACTTCCTCCTTTATTGGCTCTCCTTCAGTAACAATGTTGCCTTTACTCTGACGTGACTTCAGAAAAGAGCAAAAAAAAAAAAAACTGAAGGTGGTTTGCTAACTAATATTGTTTTGTCTGCTTACCTCCAACTCCAGAAGACAGTTTCAGTTGCTTTTTGCATTTCGTATAACGTACTCTCACATACCTCCAACGCTCCTTTCAATCTGCCACTGAAACAAGAAGACTAATTCGATCGGCCAACCTACAATAATATAATAACGCTCTCTGATTGAATTGCAAATGATATGTACCTCCGAGTAAGTATGTACCCCAAATACCTTACAATACCCCAAATACTTTAAATGTATTATGAGCCAAACTTTAATTTTCATTTTGGGAACTGGAACGTTTTTTTTATATCAAAACTATTTCCATTTTTATTTCAGATACTTTGCGACATACATTCAAATACATACAATATACATTCAAAGCACTTTCCTTTTACTTCATGAAAGGACATTCTACAATCGGGATGATGGTCTAAGGTCATATGGGAAAAATTGCAACCTGTGTATATGCCAAGACCGACTGTCGCAGTTCGCTTTAATTCATTGTGGAATATACTTAATTATATCGGCAGTACAAACGGTAAACACACCAGAATACAAGTTCCACCACGATCGGGCTACCTACATTAATTACGAAGGTTTTTTTTTACACTGTTGTACTCGCAGTAGCAGATGCATATGGCATGTTCGCGGTAGTTGATGTGGGTGATTACGGACGGAATAGTGATGGCGGGTACTAACTAACATTAATTTTGGCAGAGTTTTGCGTCTCAAAATCTCGATTTATCGGAATCTCGTCCCCTACCAGGAGATATCGTGCAGATTCCGTTTTATTTCGTAGGTGATGAAGCATTTCCCCAAGAAAAATATAACGAGGCCTTTTTCCTGAAGAGAACTGACTATAAACAATCGAAGGATTTTTAATAGCAGATTGTCGAGAGGAAAAAAATCTCTGGAATTCTCTTTTAACATGCTGGCTTCGAAGTTTGGAGTTCTGAATACACTCATACAATGTAATTCTAATACAGTTGATACTCTAATTGCAGCAATGTGTGTTTTGCATAACGCCATAAAAGAATGTGATGATACATTTACAAAGCCCCAATAGGAAATGTGATTATCAGTGATTCCATTGTTCATTACCACCATTCAGTCAGGCAAATCCAAAAAAATATCAGGGAGGACCTATCCATGTATTTTACTTGATGTGCTCCGATTCCATACTTGATATCTATGATATATGCTATTGATATATATCTATTCTATCTTGATAGAAATTGCGTGTAATGCTGACACTGAACAATTTATTATATGCAGCATATGTCATGATTGCTACTGTATTAAACTGAAATAAAAACTGTCGAACATACATCTATATAAATAAAATAAAATTTTTGTCTGTACATTGCTTAGAATCAACCCATTCCATGACATCTTTCTGTTTCTTACCTTAGAGACACCAAATCCACCCTTAAAAAATTTTCTGTATGTAATTCTTTGAACTTGCCTGTATGTAGGTATGCCCCACAGTTGTTTTAATGATTGCATGGGCGTACATAAGTTCAATGCAATCAATGGAGTGCATTGGACGCAGAGCCTGTGGAGGGGGGCACAGTTATTTGTAAAATAAATAAATTTAATATAGAGATCATATGGTATGGTGATAAAACACGAATGTTTTTCTACTCTAATTTATCAATTTTATTGCTTGTTTAAAGGGTTAAAATTGAGTGTAAAATACATGTTTACCTCACCATTTGTGAGCCTGAACAAGTCTGCAGTAGGAGAAGATATAAGTTAAGAGGGTTCTTCTGCTAAAAATGTCGAAACCATCGATTGCCAATATTCTAGCCATTTAGAATAAGTTCAAACTTATCAAAAGTAATACTTCATGGTGTAACTAACCACCAGAGTATAAATCAATGGTTGAGGTACAATGCTCATGTATTTTGTATAGACAATTTTGTTTATATTACAGGGTATTAGATAAGTTATTGATTTCATGACTGAGTTTTAACCATGATCATTTAAACAGAATATAAACAAATGTATTTGAAATGAATATCTATTTCTTAGGCCTTGAGTTGTAGGTCTTAACCCTTTTATGAGGTGATCAGTTTAAAAATAGGCTCAATCCATTTTCTAAAATTTTACAGGATATACAAAAAGCATTGGATTGCACCGCTTTCACCTTCCTGTAAGCTCTCCCAAATTTTGGCAGGCACTTGGCACTAAGTAGGAACGCCATCCTCATTTTCATCTCCATAATTTAAAAATTTATGTTATTACTTACAGTTTATAACATTAGTTATGAGAGGTAGGATAATTAAAATGATATAATTAAAAAAATAATTAATAGGCTTAAAAAAATTAATATAAAAAAAATTTGTATTACAATTCAATATTACAACTTTGTTCCACCTAAGGTTGTCATTAGTTGAGTGATAATGCTATAAAATCTAAACATAATTATTTTATGAAGAACTATAAAACACACCAGAATGAAAATTTTCAATAAAAGGAATTAAAGCTATGCATGATATTACTTGATTGTCCCAATTCGTAAATTTGAAAAATCCTTAAAATACCGAAATGATAAAGAACATGTTATAAATTATTACTACATAAAATTAAAAATATACTGCTAAATGAAATATCAATTAAAATTATATTATTCTCTTCACTCAAGTGAAATAAAAAACTCAACATATGCACAAGAAAACAAATTGAAGAATTTTAAAAAAAATCGTAAACACGGCACTTTATTTTTGATGTTTTAACAGAATAACTAATAATGTGATTAACTGAAAAATGAGCAATTTTAAGAAAGCATTTAGCAGGGGTTGATTAAAAAATAGGGAGAGGGAATGAAAGTGAAAGTTCAACAATCAGATGAATATTATGAAAATTCTCCAAGTGGCGCACTGTATACTCCAACGCGCTGCAGGAAGGTTAAATATAATATAAAATGGTAATACCATGAATTTGAGCTTGTGTTTATACTGGATTGTGTTACTTTTGGTCATTATGGCTTTGCTAGATGCAGTGTATTGAGAACTTGTAAAAATTAAATTAAAATATTTTGCCAAAAAAATAAATTGATCCAATTTTGAAACTAATCACCTCATATAGTTAGCGTGCATTTAGAGACCATAGAATGCCAGTGTTTTTTTATATTAGTGGTCCATTATGTTACCCTACTACTGGTGCTCACATCTGACTGCCGGTATGTTGGATGCTTATTGAATAAGTTCACCATGTAGTGATTTGGCCCATAAGGGCACATAGAACAAAATTGAAGAGGTGCTCATAGATCTTTCAATTCCCATAAATCTACCCCAAGCAGTCATAATCCATTAATTTAAGGCAAGTTGGCAGTGCTCTTTAACAAGGAAGAAATGGTTTCTCTTTAAGTCCATTTCTTTATTTTTTAATAGTTTATATATTTAATAAAGTTAATGGATTGCCTCTCGTTTTGGAATAGAAATGGTTTCTATTCAAAAAAACCTCTTTACAGCTTTCCCTCAAGTTGTACACTTTAAAATAACAACGGACTGGTCTAAGAAAACAAACTAAGTGATTAATGAAACAGTTAATTAAAAAAAGTCTGTGTGATATTTCCCTGTTAACCTCTAAAAGTATTTTACAAACAAAAACAACTGTACTTATGAAATCTCTCTCATTCTTTATAAATTAGATAAATATTTCATATCAATTCAAGAATTTAATTTCAAGGAAGATTAATAATGCCCTTCCAACTTCACATAATTATTATGTCAGCATCATGGACAATCTGTCCAACATCATGATTTTCATGTCATGTTCTCGCTTAAATCATTATTTACATTTAGATTTTCGTCATTATTTTAAAAATGGTGTTTAAATTTCATTGTTATAATATCTTCTTTTTATTTTCCAAATTATTATCAATTAATATTGGAATTCCTTGCCTATTATTAGAGCCTACACACTTCCCTTATCAAAACACTTCAACTTCAGTAATGGAAGTGTGCAGACTGTAACAATTGAATCATTGATGATAATATGGAAAATAAATGAAAATACTAAATAGTGAGCTATAATAAAGTATAATTTTTTTAATAAATAAATAATTTAAAAAATGAACATTACTTTCAGTTGACATCCGCATGATGGCATAGAAGGATCAATCTAATTAGGGATCGATAAATTATTTGCCACTTCTATAATTTTGTTTTTATTGAAAACTAGTTTCGAATGTTATACATTCATCTTCAGTTCTAAAAACACACAACAATTCAAAAATAATAATTGGTAATAATAATTACATTTAATTTAATGTGTATAATAATAATAACTGTATTTTGTATTGCTTATTTTTGAATTTTTGTGTGGTTTTAGAACTGAAGATGAATGTATAATATTCAAAACTAGTTTTCAATAAAAAAAAAAAACTATAGAAATGGTAAATAATTTATAATTAAATCCCTAATTCAATTATATTAGTCTCTAATTAAATACTTGAAGAAAACTAGTTTTGAATGTTACACGTTCATCTTTACTTCTAAAATACATAAAAATTCAAAAATAAGCAATTCAAAATACCAAACTATTTTGAATTGCTTATTTTTGAATTTTTGTATGTTTTTAGAACTTAAGATAAATGTATAACATTCAAAACTAGTTTTCAATAAAAAAAAAATTATAGAAGTGTCAAATAATTTATCAATCCCGAATTAGGACCTTACTTTGTTTCTAAACATCCACGAAGACTGTTTTGTAAGGACAATAGCCGAGTTTAAAAAGTTATGAATAATTTCTCTTGGGTATTGCTTGACAGTGATATCACCTAAATTAGATAGTGATGAGCCAATCTTACTAATTGCATCTCATATGGTTTACAAATATTTAATATGTGTGCACTACTACAGTAGCTACCATCTTTACTAGATTGAGGCATAATAATTCAAAACCTTTTGTCGTGCTATCTATAAGCGTCTGTACCTGAATTAGCAGTGGAAGGCCATTCTGCTGTCAGTGCAGGAAGTAGGTCACAGAATGGCTGGCATACTTGGATACTTGCTGGCATTAAATTTCTCATTAAAAAAAGATAATGTAAATAAAACAATCTGATAAAATATAAATGACTGATATCTCATCCATAAGAATTAAAAAAAGAAGTAATTGGATCATTATGAACCTAAATATTTTAAATTCTAATAATATTATTTTCCATAAAGCCTCACCTTTCAGCACAGGTCAATTGATTGGAAGCAATAAGACTCAATTTCCTCATCTTTGGGTCAGTTAACTCAATTGTTTTTGGCTTTAGGAAACTCCAAATTCATTGCTATAATAGAATTAATGGGTGTACCTCCTATATAGTTTTGAAAACATAAAGATGATACCAAATTTAAAGAATGATTCGGATATTGAATACAATTTGGATGTCCGATGAGAGATACTGAGACTGACTACGATTTTGATTTTGTGAGTGATAAAGAATATAATTCCAATATTTATTAAAAATTTCAGACAATTTTTAATAAATAGAAAACAAACATCAAGAGCAACGCATGGCAGAACTCATAAGATACATTTGGGATATAGTAAGAGTAGCCAAAGATGAATAACGATATTATAGTGTGAAATACAAATGCTAAGTTGGGAAATGTTACTTGTCTAAAGCAGCCTTAATCTCATGAAATAATTATTAAAAAAACATTTAATACAAATAAGGGTAATTCAATAACTGCCTTTACAGACCAATAAGAATTGCTCGGCCTTCCTTTTGGTTGTTTTCCCATTGATTTAGCTTTCATAGTTTTCTTCGCTGAATGGCAGTCTTCCATCCTCATGACATGAATGAACAATCAAAGCTGCCCTTTCTCAATTATCTGATTGAGGGATTCACTTTTGAGTGTAGTCTGTATCGTTGTATTACTTATCCAGTCTCTTTTGGTCTTCTCCTCTATTTTCTTGTATTTTTTTAGATACATCATTTCCATGCTTTGGAAGCGACTGCGATCACATTGCTTTAGGGTCCAGGATTCACTTCCATAGGTGAGGTAGGGACGAATGTCGAGCAATAAACTGCTGGATTCGTTTCTTTTGCCACTTCTCTGTTACTTAAAAACTTTTTATTGATGGCAAAGAACATCCTCCCTGAAGTGGCAATTCTCGCATTAATTTTGTCACTGAATTTATTTTGTCTCTGACTCATTGTTACACTTAAATGCTTGGGTTGACATTCGCAGGATGGTATAGAAGGATCAATCTAATTAGGAATCGATAAATTCTTTGCCACTTCTGTAATTTTGTTTTTATTGAAAACTATTTTCGGATGTTATACATTCATCTTCAGTTCTAAAAACACACAACAATTCAAAAATAATAATTGGTATTCTTATACACATTAAATTAAATACTTATTTATATTACATTTAATTTAATGTGTTTAATAATACCAAACTATATTTTTTATTGCTTATTGACTTTTTGTGTGTTTTTAGAACTGAATGTGAATATATAATATTCAAAACTAGTTTTCAATAAAAACAAAATTATAGAAGTGGCAAATAATTTATATTAATCCCCTAATTCAATTATATTAGTCTCTAATTAAATACTTGAAGTTACTTAAGGGACCTGCTTTATCGTCTTGGTATTGGAAGTGCTGAAAACCATAGTTGTTTTTGCCAGTTCTGTTGTCCAGACCTCTAGATTTGCCTGTAGCTTTCCTTTACTCACAGCCATTAGCATAATGTCATCACTGAATGCAAACGATGTGCAGTTTACAGGTTGTAACTTCCAATATCATAGTTGTGTCTCTTTAGTTCGCTGCTTACGTTTTTTAATCCCATCATCCATGAGGGTGATGAAATATAGAGGGCTCCCTATTGGACCCCCATGGTGGTGACAAACTCGGTTGATGTCTGGTGGGATATTCTGACATAGTTTCTGCTGGTCTTATGGAATAATTTAATTCTGTCAATAACAGCCTTGGACTCTTGTTTATTCCGGAGTGAAGCCCATAACTCAATCAAGATATTTCAAAAGACCTTTCAAATACCATTTCTAAGTCTATAAAACAAAGGTAAATCACTTTGTTGTACTCGATGAATTTCTAGCATATTTGGTATTGCGCAAAGATGTGTTCATGAGTACTCCTGTTTGGTCGGAAGCCACACTACTTCTCTTCCAGTTGGTGTTCTATCTCCCATCCCCAAACTTCTTTATAAGGCCTCATCCACAAGGGAGCTCCCATCCCGTGCAATGCCCTTAGAGCCTCGCACCAAGAAAAAAATAAACACAGTTTCCTATGGGAATGGAACTATGGTTGGTTCCACAACGAAACCTCACCCTGCGCACTGACCCTCACCTCTAGCCTAGCACTAAACCAAGGAATTGCTTTTTCCCAGGACCCTCACACCTTCTGGTCTAAGAACGTCGAGAATTATCAAAATGTTTTTATATAATTTTATTTTCACAACAACTGATTATAATTGAATTTCTCTAATTGTTCATATAATCACGTTCTTTACAAATATTGAAATTTGTACCATTTTTCCAAATAAAATAGCAAATGATATTTAATTTTTGTGTTAATATTATTTTATTTTGATGCTCAAGTTATTATTTTGATTCTAGTTGATTTAATTATTTATACATTCATTTAAAATATAGTAAACTTTTTATTCGTTATTCGATTTGTTTAACTAAAAAATTGAACAATTGAACTCTAATTATTCGGGCCAACTTTTCAAATGGAAAAATGGATTTTCTTAGTTCAAGCAATTTTCTGACTATTTAAAGGTACATTAAAAGGAAAAATGAATGAAAATTTTCTAACTTTTCATTCGCTTTTTCTCTTATATCTCGTGAATGGGTGAATGAATTTTCGTAGCTAACACGATTTTCTGACTAGAGGTAGATATAAGAGAAAATAAAATGTAAAGTCGGAAAATTTGTATTAGGGTGAATGGTTGGGGGAGAGGAATATAATTTTTTTGTGGAATTAAATGGATTAAAGATGGTGTCTCAGGGTGTTTAATTTTATCCATTTATTCATTTTTTCAATCAAATGATCTAATTAATTTAACTTATGAATAATAGATAATGGAAGATTCAGATTATCTGTTAAATAACGTACAAATTAATTGTAAACAAATAACTGATAAAAATTGATTATTTGTTGTTAGTTAGATAAAAAATTATTTGAATAATGCCCTACACACTTCAATTGGTTATATTTTAATTCAACAAAACTAACTGGAAGCAATAAGACAAGTGAAGAGATACGTGGTTGGTTCCTGTTTAAAATATTTCTTATGTTGTAGGATTTTGCTTTGTAAGTTGTTTTCCAATACTGTGAAAACAATTCAAAGATAAACTGGTAAATAATATAGGTATATAATTTCTTGAAAAGTAGATTTCCGAATGCTATCTCCAATTCTTATTAAAATTTCTTATACTTTTAAAATTAAATTGAATTAAGATTAAACTGTCTTCTAATCATCATACAAATGATGGAATTCACCATACTTATTACGCCTCCTATTCAAAAAATAGAGGTAACAATAATCGGATGATATTGAGTTCAGCACAATATCTTGGTCAGAAGATGTTCCGTTCATCATGGTATTTACAACTACTGAAGAGACAGAGAAATACTTTTGGAGAGGGTGATGGTTGGTGCTCCAATGAGGACAGACGGGGGCTAAGGGTGCTTCGATTGGTGCGAGGGATTATCTCTTTTTCCGGTGTGAAGGGCGATGCTCCATTGTGAACGAGGCCTATGATACGTGAGTATATTTTGTATGGAATACTCAACAATAAAATGCCTCTGTGATTAGCAAACTCTCTGGTATCACCTCTCTTGTAGATTGGGACAATGATTGAGATTTCCCAGTCTTTATGAATCTTTTAACCTTTCCAATCCAGTCTAATACCCTGAAGAGTAATTCATCTCCTGCTTCCTCCCTATACCTAAGCATCTCAGGTGCTATTCCGCCATGACCTGTTGCTTTTCCCAGCTTCATCCTATCCAGTGCATCCCACATTTCCTCTTTTTCTATCAGGTCATCTTCCCCTTGTTGCAGTTCAATACTATCTTCATTTGTCTCTTGATAATCTTCCACTTTTCTGCTCCTGTCACTCCTGAATACTTAAAATATTTTCCCCAATATCTGTTTCAGTTCACTTATTATTTGACTGTCCTTAGCCTTTATAAACTTTATAGGGCCTCCTTTCTCATTATTCTGTTTTAAAGAACTTTACAGAACAGTTTTTGATTTCCTTTTGCTCGTTCTTCCATAAACTCTCCGAATTTTTTCCAGGTTTTCTCTCTCTTTCCCTCTCAAAACCATTTCTTTTCCTTTCTATTTATGCATCTTATAAATTTCATAGCTTCTCTCATTCTTTGCTCATAGATAGCTTCTCTAAAGGTACCATTTCTATGTTTCTAAGGTTAAGTGTAGAGAGACTACTGAACTGGTTGTGGTCATTTTAGAGCTCTTTGTGTTTAGAGGTGTATGCATGCCAGCCATAAGTAATTCATAAAACCTTATTATTTTCTTCAATAAAATCTCTGCCACTTTTTATAAATTGAACCCTTTAGAGGACAGTGGACTAGATATGTTTATTTTTTATGTCCTACTTGAGAACCAATATAATAAAAAACATCTGATAACCTTGGTTCGGTTATATAGGACTGATAGATATGTTTATCGCTCACATATCTTTTCAATTTTGACGTTTTGTGGTCTTATCCCCATCATCAGATGATCTTATCCCCATCATAATTTTACTTAACTCTTATTTGTCATATAAAACTTTCAAGCTTACAATATCATCCTTAATAAAGAATTAAATTTATAATGTTCAATATGAATTTTTATAGAGTGTCTACATATTTCAAACATCTCTTCTCTGTCACAATCCCAGTTACCCCAATTTGTCACAACTAGTTGTGACAGGGAAGAGATGCTTGAAATATGTAGATTCACCTAAACAAGACCCCGAAACGTCAACATTTAAAAGAGACGTGAGCAATAAATAAATAAATCAATTAACATAATAAATAAATCCTAGTTCACTAACAAGTATTGAAATTCCTGAAGACTCCCCTCTTGAACTTTTAATGATTGTGCTATTCCTACTAATTTTGTTTATCTTTATGAACCATCATCAAGCATATTAATTTCAGGTATCTTTTCAATTACTTGCTACCAATCATTAGTCAATTATTTTATATACAATATTATTATTTGTTACCATTAATTAGTTTTTATAATTTTAGTTTAAAATATTACTTATGATGTCAGCACAGTCTGAACCTGGTCTAGATGTTTTGTATCAATTTTATGATAGATGATTTTAAAATTATTTTTTATTATATAAAAGGTCTCTAATATTTGTCTATTGGTTAATTATTAATTTATAATAACTGATTATTTTCAATAATTGAATATTTGTAATCAACTAAGAAAAAAAAACAATTTTAACCACTCTCAAAATTTTAAGCTTTACGTTTCAAGACATGTAGAATCCAAAAATCAAATAAAAAAAAAATCCATCATCCGCCGTCCACCATCCACAGCTTTTGTTCATGGCCAAGAATACTGGACCGATTTTTTGAGATTTTGGTGCCAAAGTCAAAATTCACTCAAGGATGATCCTCGGAACTCTATATTACCATCTGCCAAGTTCAATCAAAATAATTTTTATTTTAGGTATTGGCAAGTATTTAGAAATAATAAACCATAGTGTAATAATCTGCAGTGTTTTGGTTGGTTTTATTTGATTTTTTTTTTTTTTTTTTGCTTGGTCTAATATTGCTTTGTTGTTTTTTAAATCAAATTTATGTTGCAAATTTATTCTATGATAAGCTGATGTTGAGGAATTTGTAAAATTTGGAATATGTAGTAATATAAAAGTTTTGATTGAGTTATAAAAGTATTGATTTTATAGTGAAAGCCTGCTGATGGTATTTTACCACAGAATACCTAGATTAGAAGTAGGATCGAAGGCCAGAGTTTAACCAAGATCCCCTTCCATGTGACGGGCGAAATACCCACTACCACCTTCATCCGATTGTGATGAAAATTTTAGAGATTTTGCAGGTTGTTTGTTACCTAGATGGTACCATATGAAATTTATCAAATTCCATCCACTACATTTGCTTACGCATGTACAAACTTATTTTCCTAGGCACTTCTTCATTCCAAAAACGGCTCGTTCGATTAGGCCCAAAGCTGTAGGAAATTCGGGGACTAGTGTAAAAATAATCTAGTGCTTATTTTATTAAATTTCATTCATTCTTTCGCTCTTGCACGAGCAAACGTATTTTCCTTGAGAAGCCTATATTTTAAAAACAGCTCGGCCTCTAGATTTGACACTCAAATGACAAACCGTTGACATGAAATATAGGTTTTTATGTACCAAATAGAAATGGTGAGGAAGCTATATTGACCCTACTTGGTAGTTTCTTTTTTATCAATCCAGAATACCAATGTAAAATTATAACCATGAAAACCAATTAATATTGTTTTATTTATTGCCAGACTAAACTACAAAAATTATTAAATTGTTTTTTTTATGAACAAACAAAACTTTCCTTATTATATCTTTATAATTTTTATAACATTAATAATTTTCTTTCATCCTCTGGTTTTCCTTTCTTTCTTTCTAAAATTTAACAATACAACAACATTGTACATATTTTTCAATTGTTAATGTAATTTTAATATAATATTTCAAAAACTAAATTATTTTACCTTAATTATGCTTTTTTTTTCTAATATAAAATAATTGGCTGTAATTCCCTAAAGTCTATTTTTTCCATAAGTAAACTATTTTGTCTATTATATATAATATTATATATATTATAATATAATCCAATATTAATTTATTCTGCTATGACTTAAATCAATGTCACACTGAACTACATTGGAATTAAACTTTGTATTAATCCATTAATCTCTTTGATATTTGCCTATTATCCAACATATTTACCTAGCTCTATTAGAAAATTTTCGATTTTCAAATTTCGACGGAAATATTCATTTTGACCATCCCTGAATCCATTTTGACTAGTTTCGTCGTGGCGTCTGTACGTACGTTCGTAAGTACGTTCATACTTTCTTATCTCGCATAACTCAAAAACGGTTAGCTGTAGAAAGTTGTAATTTTGTATTTAGGATTCTTGTAAAATCTAGTTGTGAACCTCCCTTTTTGGTCACTGCTTGATTACCGGAAATGGTACTTTACTTGAAGGTCATAATTGATTTCCATCAAAAATTATATTAAAATACTATACACAACTTCTCAAATTTAGTATTTATAATTTATATATTGATTTAAATAACATACTAGATTTTGGTCTAAATTGGAAAACCGGAAGTTGAAGATCATATTACTTTACTTTACTTGAAGGTCATATTAGACTTTCATCAAAAATTATATTAAAATATAATGTAAATTATCTAAAATTTGGTAAATAGGACTTTTATATCGATATGAATGTATTTACTATATTTTGGTTAAAATTGGTGAGCCGAATAGGGTACTTTACTTGGAGGTCATAATAAGCTTATATCAAAAATTATATTTAAATTAAATACATAAATCATATGTTTCGGTAATAATGGTTACAAACGAAATTTGGTTTCCAATCCAATTAAACATTTTTATTACTTGTTTTAAGTGTTAAAATTGAGTTTAAAGTACTGGTTTTCCTCCCCATGTGTGAGATGAACAATTCTCCAACAGGAGAATAAGATATAAGCTAAGTGGGTTCTTCTGCTTAAAATGTCGAAACCGTCGCTTTATCAAGTGACACAGTGTGAGATATTGTGATCAAGTGATATGTTGTCAGGGAGCACGAAGAAATCTCTTAGGAACTTGTTACCTACTCAATGAAAACGACATGTAATAACGGAATGAGACCTCCAGAAACAAGAGTATGCTTCTGTGTGTGTGTCAATAGATGGATGTCGCGACGCCGAATGTCGTTTTTGAGATACTGCAATAAAAAATCGACAAATTGAGGATCAATTTGAGTCACCGATTTATAGTTTAATTTGTGTACAAGAAAGTCATGTGTTGTCCACATCAGATTTTTTTTTTGTTTAAATCTAATATTTTATATGCCTTACTATTGTATGGATGATTATTAGTAATTATGAAATAATTATTATTGTCATTTAATATTTACTTTATTAATTATGTCAGCATAGTGACTCTTTAAAACCTGTAATTTAAACAGACAAATCAGTAGTGATTTAAAAAAATTAGTATAGACATTATAATAATAAAAACGGATAAAACTAAAAAACTAATGATCATATTTATAGATGAATATAAAGAAAAAATGGAGTTATTAAGTGATATGATGACATACAGAAAATTAAGAAATGATCCCTTTAAAGAACTGAAAGAAAAAATTAATATGCATGTGGGCATATTGTATAAATTCGGATATTACTTATGACAATAAGAGAATAAAACCAAATTACAGGTCACTGATTACATAGCATCTAGAATGTGCAGATTGATTAAGTTACATAAAAAAGAAAAAAAAATTAAGGCCAATAATAAGTAATATAGAGGAAACTACTGAAGCCCTGTCAAAATATCTGAACAGATATAATGATATGAAAATATCTTAATCTAATATGAAATTAATAGAGATAAAGGTTACAGCATTAAGAATTCAATAGAATTAAAAAGGATCCTTGATAATACAAATATAACTGTCAGCTTGGACATAGAATCTTTGTTCATTAGCATACATATAGAAGGCTGTATAAAAATACTAGAAAAAAAATTGGGATAAGATTAAGAGAAACGCAACCATAAAGGATAAAAACATATTTATGGAAGGATTAAACTTTTGTATAAAATATAATTTCTTTACTTATGATAATCAGTTTTATAAACTGTCGCATGGTTTACCTATGTGAGGAGCAATGCCAGTAAATATAAATGAGATCTACTTGAACAATTTATTAAATAAGAAGCTAGAACTAGTGAATAAAAAACCATTATTAATAAAAAATACATAGATGATACATTAATAATTACAAATAAAGAGAACTACGATGAAATACTGACAAAAGTAAACAGTCACCATAATAGAATGAAATTTACACTAGAAAAATCAGTTAATCGGGCATGAATATCATGCTAATTAAGAAAACGATTACAACAAAATGAACCAAAAAAGACATAAATCGTAACGTAATATTAAATTACTTTTCTAATCACCCCTTTTTGAAAAAGATCAATTAAGCTAAGAACTTAAAAAAAGAGCTAAGAAACTAACAGATAAGGAACATATAACACAAATTAAAAAAATAATTTATGAAATATTGGAAGAGAATTTTTATCCTAAAAAAATAATAAATAGAATATGGTATAGTAATAATCATAAAAATGATATTGTTATTAAGAAAAAAGAATATCAAAATAGTCAAAATCAAGGACAATAAAGAAAAAATAAAATAGAAAAACAAAAGCAAAAAATCATTACAGATTATTATACTGATAATGACAATAGAGCCAAAAATAATAATAAAATGGATTTTGTTATATAATAATAAAATATATAATAAATAAAATAAATAATATAATAAATAAATATATAATAAATATAATAATAATAATAGATAGAAGCAAATTAATTACATACCAGATTTAACAGAGAACATAAAAAAGATTATGGTGGAGTATGACCATGTAAATGTAAAACTAGCAAGTTACAATGAAACTAAATTGGAAATATATATAAGCGATATGAAAGACAAAATCAAAATGATAGAAAAAAAGAACTTGATTTGCAGAATAGATTATAGCGATTACGAAATGATGTACGACTACAAAGGAGAAACATCTAAAAACTACAAACTAGAATAAAACAACATATGGGAAATTGTTAAATAACAAAAACAAAAACATTAGAGCTCTTACTCATCACAGTATAATGAGTAATCATAAGTTTGATTTTGATAAAAAAAAATCTTGGATAATAAAAAAAACAAAAAAATATAAAAACTATGGAAGTTATTTATATCACAAAAAAGATAAATAATGCAGTGAATTTAAAGTCAGATGCAGTAAATTTAAAGAGTCACTATACTGATATAATTAATAAACTAAATATTATATGACAATAATAATTATTTCATAATTAATAATAACCAGTAATATAATAGTTAGGCATATAAAATATTAGATTTTTACAAATAAAAAAGGAAGAAAATAACTAATAGAGTTAGGTACATATGTTGGACAATAGACAAATAGCAAACAGATTAATGGATTAGTACATGTTTCTTATTTTCTAGTTGTGAAGATTGTCATTCAGTTTTTTAATATACTAAAAAATTTGAGTTCGAATGTATAGAAGCCACAACGATCTTCAGGAAAAAGCTTAAATTCTGTGGACGAGGTTCTGGATAGAGTTGCAGAATTCTTCCATTCAAAATCCAAAAAGAGGGATTGTCTTTTAGGACATCCTACAGTCAGCATCGAGATGACAGCAACCTTTGAACACAGCGGTAAACACTTTGAACTTAAAAAAACATGAGTTAAAATAAAATTATTTTTTAATTAGCAAGAATATTTTTTATTACTCATCCCATTGGAGTAGCATGAATGTAGTATGTTCATCATCCACTCAACACAGATAACAGGAGAAGTCCTTAGTTGATGTTTTTGTGATGATATTTTATCAAGCAATGACTTCAACTCATTTTTTATTATGAATTGTGCTGTATCTTTATGTGATTTAATATGAGTATTGGTTGTCACATTAAAGCCCCAATAATAATTATTTCTTCTTCATATTTCCAGTAATCAGTACCTTTTCTGACTAAGCTATTGGATATATTACTCATAGATTATTCAAATTTAAAGATATTCATGAGTTTGAAAATACTAATATCACATGAAGTTGACAGGGAGAAAACTTTCATGAAGGAACTGTTCATCATACTATCTCCAGTTCCCAAGATTGTTCAAATTGCCTCTTTGGAAATATTCCGTTTTAAGTGTCATTATGAAAATTTCTTAAAACCTTTTGTTAATAGCAGCTACCTGAAACTAATTCTTTTTCACTTATGGCTCTGGATGGAGAAGTCATCAACGGCCCTTACAGATTATGACTGGTAGGAAATTAAGGCCATCGCTATGGAAATTCCAGTAGCCTGATTAGTTTCTTAATGAAAATCATTTATGAATAGCTCTTCAATAGCGTAATGAATATTACTATTTTTTTTTTCCTAAGTAGTTTCCTAAGAATCAGGATAGAAAGTTTTTGTTTCTATACATATTGACGACGACAAACCTAATATATTGTTTTGTTTTTCTCAACGTTTTTATTACATTTTTTTTCTATTCTTCCAAGCTGCGCTATTTCATCAAGTAAAAATATAAAATAAACTACGCAAAATGTTCATCTTAGACTGAAAAGCTTTGATGCCAAGACCGATGATGACAATCGCTTTTGTAATAAGTCCCCTGCGGACCAAACTGATTACAGGTTTTAACTGACAGGTCAGGGTTTTTTCTTCTGGCCTTCTACAAGTTCTGTTTTATTTTTTTCTCTTTTTCTTTGGTCTTGGGGTTAATTTTCAAATAGTAAATAATGGTTCTTGATTACTAGTATTGGATTTTTACTGTCTCCTCTCATGAATTGTACACAGTTCGCATAAATAATGATTTTCGTTCTCTGTTCGTTATTAATAATAATAACTTCGTTATTTATTATTAATTTATATTTTAGTTCGTTATTCGTAAGTAATTTCGTCAATCTTTATCTTTTGATTATTTATTATTTATATATGTTTTCAAATATTGATAAAACAGACTAAGCAGCAAGAAAAACGGTGCACAGTGGTCTGAACTAAATCGAGAAAAAAATGAACTTTCTTATAATTAAAGCTGAACTCTCTTTGGGGTTTTAGTAGGATGCTTGTGGTATGAGTAAAATTGGTTTTATTTTCGGATGATCCGTTTTAACGCTGTGATCGGTCAAAGATGGCAGTCCCCAATTCAATCTTCGAGGATGTAGGATACATGCCTCTCTGGAGTTAGGCTTTTTATGAGGAACACATGGAGATCGGTCTTCCTCTCTGAAGCGACCGCACGTCAAACCATCACTGACCCTCCTCCATAAGGCAAACATTCAGACACATTGCACTCTGCAAAATGCTATCCTCGTCCTCTCCTCATTCTAATGCGAAGATCTGCCGTGAGCAATGAAAATCTTTTCTGAAAACATAATTCGTCTTCCTGAGCAAATCTGAAACGAGTTTGTGCATTTCAAAAGAACAATGCGCTCAAAAGAAATTTTAAATACATATTTGTAAAAAAAATATACGATGCGTCGTTTATTTTTTTTTCAGTTCAGTTTATTTTCCCATTGAACAATATTAGAATACAAACGTATAGATTTACAATTCTGCCGAGAGCCAGAACTGGTATAACATTTTGATACAGCAGGAAATGTCAATATAATGATGTACATGTCCGAAGCATTTAATAGAGTCCGAATCACTAAAGTATAATTTATAATGGTTATGAGTTCCTCACAAATTTAACCCGAGAGAACTATTTGCGGAAATATCCTCTCACATAGTGAAATTTTTGTTAAAATTGTGTAAAATGGCTCTCCTCTATATTTAAAAAAATATTATAAACAATTATAATTACAAATATAGATATTAAAAAAGATCAAAACATCAATGCTGATAAAACTTTGAAAAGCGTGCTATCTTTCAATGATGATCCGTTTATTGCAACCAAAACTCTATATTGACATACAAATTTCATTGAAGAGTGGTGTTATAATTAATTAATAAAGACATTTTTTATTAATTTCTATTTTAACGACTCACGACAATAAGAACTTACGACAATGAACTGTTGGGTTTAACCAAACCATCGAATTGATTTCCATACCCATTGCCTTTAATTTGAAATACTAAATGCTCCTTATTGTGACTGGTAACAGATATCATTTAGACAATTAGAGATAATTGTCTGAAAAAGAAATTTCGTCGTGTAAATAATATAATAAATCTATCATTTGAACACTACTAATGGGAAGATTCCAACTCCAGTCAAATTCTTGTGATTCATTTCATGTACGCACTGGTATTTTAATTGTCAATAAATGAATTATAAAAAAAAATCTCAATTCTACGAGTCAGAAATTAGTTGTTGAAGTACCTCTGAGAGAAATATTTCGCCTGCTTCGAAGAAGTTTTCTGTATAGATGCTGATGGATCCACTGCAAAAAGTTAGCCATGATTCCGCATCCCACTATAACATAAAATATTTATACAAATATTTATTAAATTCTAATCAAATTTTATTTTCGTTTTTCTATTCATGTATGATGACTTTGTTACTATTCTAAGTTTTTATAGATATAAGTTCTATTTTTGGAATACTTATATAATGTAACATTGCAAGCCTAATTGTTATATAAATTTTTTTTTAATGTTGTCTGTTGTTTTTTTTCAATAATGACAAAAAAATGTCATGGATTATGATTGGTGATTAGGAGTAAATGGTTATGGCTAGTTATGCATATGTCAACAAAGTAAAATGAAAAATGTTAGCAATAGCTGAGTAGATGAAATGTGGTGTATTCTTTAGTTGAGTGTATTCATTACCCATCAACGTTGTAAGTTTTGTGAAGGAATATTGTATAGATTTTCATTTATTTCTTGTTATAAGATTTATCTCTTGTTATATTTTAGCTTGAATGTTGGTATGGCGTATTAACATTGTAAATTATAAGATAACTTCAAATTCATTTTAAATATTCCATTTTAGATAATTATCATAAAAAATGTTTATAGGAGTCAACAGAGAGAATGAAGATTTTAAAAAATGCACTTAATTTAAAAAATATAGTAAAAACGAAGAAACACTATTTGCACGGTACAAGTTGAGTACAAAATAGCATTGAATGCAAAGTACTAATGCCTTTAGTCTGGGCGTCAACTGGAACCGTTTTCAGCCGAAATTTCAGCCGGCCCACAGTGGACAAAATTTACGATGAAACGTTATCTAGCCTACCATGAAGATGAAAAATAAATTGGAATCTTTCGGTTGAAAAATAGCTGACTGAATAAATTATATAAGGGAGGAGATGTATTTTCGGCTGTGCTCGTATTACAGGCTGAGAGGGAAAAGGTTAACATTGTAATTGCGACCGAGGGCCCCATGTGTTAGCGGTAGTTAACTAATTTGTAGAAACAGTAAATTAGAAAAGGAGGCGGTGACTGGGATGACTGGAGAACTGGATAACTGGAGAACTACCTGCCTCGTCGCTCTGTCATTATGGCTCCTATTTACACATCCTCCTCCCCTGCCCTCTCATTTGTTCGGCTCTATTGTCAGTCGAATTGGGGCGCCGATAATTCGGTAGCGATTGTGACTCGGGCGATTCCCTTTGTCCTCTGCGTCGTTAGCGGAGATCGGGTCGATATTGTTCGATTGCCGAACAGCCGACCGTCTTGAGAGCGTAACTGCCGTCTTACGAAATGGAAATAAATGCCTTTAGGGAAGGTGTATGGTAAAACCGCATGAATAAGTAACCATCGAGAAAAATTTCATTGCGCATGGATGCCGCTACACCCTATTTACAACGATTGTTATTAATCTTGCGTTGCAGCTTTGATGGCATAGGTACTTTCTAATAATATATACCGCTACTGCGCACAGTGGACCGAAAGCTTCATTTCACCGTTAATGAAACAACGCTACCTTGGTTTGACAAGATTGTAACAGACATTTAGGCTAAATTGAGACTATTGGAGATTCGGATTCTCCTTGGCTAGTTCATAAGATATACCAACTCTATCTGCGATCTTTTAAGAAATAGCCGTTTTACTGAAGGAATTTATTTACTTTGTGTAGTTTATACATTTTATATATGATCACAGGCATGGTGTTTTATTATTAAACCATCTTCAAATGTTAAATTAAAACCATGTTAAGTACTGATAATATTATTTAACTGATGATATTTCTTATACACATTATTGTTAAGGGAAAAAGTGTTAGCACTTCAGATTTTCAAACTCGTTTTTCTTAAAATTAAGGTTAGGGATGTAAGGACCTATTCAAACCAAGCGAGCGAATTGATATGAGGTAAATAACAATTGTTTGCTTATACAAGTATATATATATTGGTGGATAAATCAAACTACAAGAGTGCACATGGTAGCCTTGTGGGCGGCTGCCATAAAGGTATAGTATATGAATGAGCATTAAGATAAGAAAGTCCATTTCTATTTAAATGAGGAGGCCCGATGTGTGGGGGCCAAGGAATTATGTTCCCATCAGCAGACACTGCTGTAGCTGCTACCGAAAAATATCACTGACGGATTGGAAGTAAAATTATTAACTACCTCAATGATAATTATCATTCGTACTTGATTTGTGTTTATTTGGGCACAAAAAATAATATCCGAACTTCGACGAAATCTTAAATGATTAAATATATTATGACAATAAGAAACTTTAGTTCTTAAAACATTTTCCAATAATATTAAATTGCTTTCTTTTAGGAAAAATATATTTAGATTTAAAAAAAAAAAAAAATTGATACATTCATCTGAAAAAGTGTTAGAAAAGTTTCATTTCAGAAATTTTAGTAAACATTTTTAAATATCATATTTTAATACTTTTCTCATAGATTTTTTCTATGATTTTTTTATGATTTTGATCTATTTGTTTATTTAAAAATTGTTGTCCTTTTTTAAGGAACTCATTTTTATGATTAAAAACAAAATCTGGTGTGGTGTACGCATGACATTACTTTCTTATAGTAATAATCCGTTTTAAAAAATTATTTTAAAGAGTTCTCATAAATACCATTTTTGCTGCATATCAGCAGTATGCACCTCTTTACGTCTTCTTTCCCAAAAGTACAATAAAATAGTTTTCTAAGCAATAGCAGTTCGACAATTCTGTGTCCCATATATTTTTGGATTGTCAAGCTGAAAATAAATTTTAAAAGTTTCTATTTAGTTTCCATTAAATAATACAAAAGTAGAATTTGTTAAATTAATAATTTCTACTTTAATATTATTACATTACATTATTACAGAGTGGATAGTAGAGAACACGATAAGGGCGTGGTGGGAAGAGGTTTGGTTGCATCCATCTGATTTCGGACACACTCGGATTCCATCTAGGGTTTAATCTTGTAGTCCTTATAAGATACGCTTTATCTTTGCTAATACTAGTCCGCTTATTTTTTTTTTTTTATTTAATTTAATTACCTTTCATATAATTTTATAAATAATTTACAATGAAATGCATGCTTATTGAGTTAAGCATAAATAAAATGTGCTTTCCGTCACAACTTTTTCCCCTTCATTTTTTCGTTGATGTACCTAATATTTATATGAAAAGACTTTAAGGAGAATACTTCGGCCAATTTCATCAAATTAAGCCCTTTTCGAGAATATTGTAAAATCGATTATATAAAGCGTCACTTCCTGCTAGTCGCAAAAGTTGCTGGAATATCGGTATCATAAATATGAAATTTCTGTTTCGTACACCTTTTCGTTTTTAAGCTAGACTTTTCACATACATACAAACAAACAAACAGACCATTTTGAAACTTGGTTATTTGGATTCTGAGACCTTAAAACGTGCATTTGAAAT
Source organism: Rhaphigaster nebulosa (assembly GCA_948150685.1). Taxonomy (NCBI): domain Eukaryota; kingdom Metazoa; phylum Arthropoda; class Insecta; order Hemiptera; family Pentatomidae; genus Rhaphigaster; species Rhaphigaster nebulosa. The sequence goes on from OX411306.1 coordinate 155,405,269, forward strand.
TGATCACGATCGCAATACTTCCTCTTAATATTTCTTATATTTTTTTACTGATTAGAACACTTTTTACCGTGGGAATTCTTGGTTGATGATTGTTTGGGACGTAATAAAACATTACAATAGGTGTTAGCCAGTGTCGTACGCAGATGGAGGGATTGGGGAAATATACTCCCCTCTTCCTCAGAAATTTACGAAAAAATATAACTTTTACATCCACTAACATAACGTTTGTATTTTGAGTAATATTTTTGGTAATTTTTAACATTAATATTAGATCCAATTTTCATGCTTAACTTTAAAACTTGGCGATTATAGACTTTTAGGTGATTAATAGTCTTCTTGTTATTAAAGTCCTCCAACAAAAAAAAAATAAAAAATAACAATAACAATAAATTCTGCGTACGTCCCAGATGTTAGGCTATAATTGGTTATTCAGATGAAGTATGATAATGGAAATAATAACCATATAGGTATATTAAATAAACGATTTATAATTAATGTTGAACCATATTCCACGAATCAGAAGAACCGAGAATGAGGAAGAAAACAACATTGAGAGAGAAAGAGAAATTGATAAAGTACATGTATAGTATAAATTATATTTAGCTAGAAAAGCTAAGTTTAAATAATATTCTGCTATTGCTCTGTCACTAAAACTATCATCTTTATTTGTTGTTTTTAATTTTAGGACTATTAAATATGCATAAAGCTAAATGATTATAGAATTTTATTTTGTTTTGGATCCATCATAAAATTATCAACTAATTCAAACTGACTCCCGTTTAAGTGCTGCCCTTCTCATGGCATTAATCTGACCCAATTTATTACCCGGATTCTTTCCTCGCTCCTGAGGAATCTCACGTCGGCTATAACGATTAAATTAATTAATATAATTTCCCTTTCAAATAGATCATTTCCATTTTTTAGTTTTGTACTTGTTCAGATGATCAAACAGCTCAATGGCGTGTCACAAATTGTAGAAGATTATATCTAATTTAGTTAAAGTGGTGTAACTATAGATGATTTAGGAGAATGCCGGGCATATTCAAAATTAAAAATTAAATTCTAGAGGCATTTTAGTTTGATATCGGCCTTTTACTGGTCACTGAATAAGCTTCAATAGTTACCTACCATAATTATATTACCATCGCAATTAAAAATTATTATTTCAATAAATAATTAAAATATTGTCCAACCTGGCAATCACTTTCTTCTTTTACAAATATTCTTACCAATTAAGTCTTGTATCCAGTGCCATTCCTAATTACTTAATATTATTTGAGTGTGATACCTTACGGTCTGTTATTATTAACCTTTCGCATATCTGCTTTTTTATTGGTGAAGTTTATGTGAACAGATTTACCTTCATTTAGTTTGATTCTCCAGCGTTTAGGTCCGGTCACATACCTCAGTGATTGATCTCTGCAGTATCATTTGCAAAATTCGCCACCATTGTTTCTTCTCTGTTTGCCAAATCCATAGTATACAACAAATATAAAATGGGGCCCAGCACGCTATCTTGTGGAACACATATCTTTATTTTCTTTAAGCTCGAATATTTATTTTTCTGTCTTACCTTGAGGTATCTGTCTGTGATATTGACTTTAAAAGTAGGTAGAATTCTTCTGAAAGATGCAGGAGATGCTGATTAAATTCCAGTCCTCGGTAGCAAACTTTATAGAAAGCCTGCGGTACATCCAAGAGGACTGCTGAGCAATCTTTTTTTTTCTTTAAGAGCCTTCTCAATTGCGTGAGAGAATCTATAAACCTGTTCAATAGGAGAATGCCTCTGTCAAAACCTGAACTGGTGATCCGGAAGAAGACTCTCTCCTCTAACAGTGGCTTGAACCGTCAAACAGCTTTTCGATTAATTTTGAGGTCACTGGCAACAATGAAATTGGTCAATAGGATTTACTGTCAGTAGGTGCTTTATTGTCTTTAAAATCATTTAAAATCAGTAGTCACTTTCAATTCCTGAAGTGGACCTTTTCGATATTTCTTTTATCTACTTGCTGCCTCTTTACTATACTTTCCTCTTCTGCTTGTTAAAATGATGCAAATGTGTTAAAGTATTGAAGAGGCCAAAAATCTCTTTGAGAACATTCCAGAGCTTATTCAAAATTAGTTTTTTTTCAGGAGTACGAAAGTTCTGCCTGATCTTTTGGGCTTATCTCTTTTCCTTGATTATTTATTGACTTCTGATTAAGAGGAGATTTTTCTTCGTTTTGCTTTCCTACAAGACTGTTAGGTGCACTCCCACGCTGCTATAAATAATATAATGTAATTAGTAATAGACAAAATATGATTTAAAAAATTTATTGGAAACATTGCACAAACAAATTGTATGTAGTCGAAACATCAAAAAACTTAAAAACAAGAATTAGTAAGCATATAAATAATTGTAATAACACGAATAAAAAATTAAAGTAACTGAACTGGCAAAACATGCAATCGCAAATAATTATAATTTTGAAGTTAACTAAGCAAAAATTTTGAATATAACGGAAAATAATAAAAGCAGATAATACATAAAATCAATATATATATATATATATATATATATATATATATATATAACAAAAATATTAAAAATGCGTCCGTACGTTTGACGAACCATTCGTCTCTTATCAGACGTTTAAGGTCAAAATGAATCAGTTACGAAAATTCTGGAGAAACTTGAACAGCTGTCTCAAAAATTTGTACAGGTTGAGGCGCGTGTAAAGAAGAAAATAACAAAAAAAATAATCAGATATCTATAAATTTAAAGCAGAAAAAAAAGATGATTTAACCAAAATTCTCGATCATTCTCAAATTCCTTCGTTTCAGAAATATCATCATTATTTTAAGCTTCAATTTTAAGATTGATAATTTTATGCATACGACATGTGTAGTTCATTGATGTTTACTGATCACACCATTTTCATTCTTCTTCTTTAAAAATATTTTTTTTTAAATATATCTATGCAACATGTACATGGCAACATTTCTTAATGTATATTTTGTTAGATTATTAATTAGCATAGTAATATATAAATATAATCTAGATGTAGCAAAAATATAATATCAAAATCGTATTAGCAATATGTAACTTACGTGGACAGTAATATCGATATGTACAGTAATATTTCTTATGATCTACGTAACAAGTTGTATAATAATATGTCATGTAATATTCTGTATGTTTATTTTTTGGATTAAAAAAAATATAAAATAATTTTGTTTACTATATTGTTTGCTGTATTGTTTGTTGTATCCCATCCACGAAAATTAAAAGGTTCAGAAGTCTAATTTGTTTTTGATTCCTTAAACATCGCCTACTATACTGCTCCTTAGACGTTGGTTATTGATTGGCTCGATGCCCACGTTTGTTTTTTTGTTTCTTCAGGCATGTCTCTAACATCTAAACATCTTTTCCATTGAGACATCCAAACCTAATAGCTCGGCTATGGAAAGGGAGAAACCCAATCCTAACATACAAATAAGAAAAAGAAGGAGCTATGGAGACATTAGTGGGAAATAAGAGACAAAGATTGGACCGAAAAGGAGAAGAGTGAACCTATAGATAAGACAGCCCTATCTCTACCGCCTCAGGATCCGTTCTCACGGGCTCTCACGGGCCACTAAAAAATTTAACTGGTGCCCTTTCGACGTAACACTTTTAAATAGTTTATTGCGATTCTAACAGGGGATAAAAGTTCCCATAAAACTAATCATTTAAGTTTGCAACATGAACTTTTATGTAGCAAATTATTTCATCTTTCTGGAAGATCACAGAAATGTTAGGAAGCTTAAAAGTTATTTCTGATATTAAAATATTATAACAAAGCATAAAAAAAAATTACTTAAACGTAACTGTTGTACACTATACACATTCTCAACCAAAAAGTGACCAAAGTTGGGATTTTAAATTATGTTATAGTCATTTGAAATGCAATGAAATTCATTATAAAAATATATATTTATATCGGACCAGCATTAACGAAGACAGAGCAAACAACTTTTGGATTGGACTTTGCATCCAAAGCGGTAAGGAAAGTTATGTGGGTGAACTACAGTGGAGATATGTTTTTTTTTTGTTTTATTTATCACTTAATCATGAATTAAATTGTGGCAGTTTTCCATATAAAACAGTTCAAGCTCCTTAAGTGAACTTGAGGTCGGGATGGCCGAGTACGTTGGGGCGAGGTACCTTGAATGCTCGGTTCGGAACGGTGTGGATTCGATTCTAACCTGGATTAGTTAATATTTATTTCGAGGTGGTCCCAAGAAATGAATCTTGACACTCGCACTCTGGTTAGTAAGCGGCGGTGACGTAAAGGTAGCCGTCATGGGTTGGCAAATAGGACCACAAAGCCCACCTGCTGGACTAGTTTCCCCCACTAGTACCAATACCAGTACAATAACTAAAATTATCAATGATATTTTACTGCGGTAAATATTGAAACTAAAAATCTGACGTTAAGTCTCATAGAAATATACCTACGTCGCTGAAAGCTTTCCAAGCAAAAAAAAGAAAAGCCGAAACAAAGATTTACGGATTGCTCGTCTACATAAATACATATAGTTTCATACATAGTTTTATATTAATATTACTTAAGTCATATGTGCCTTAGATCTATTGAAAAGAATTAAAAATTTCAGAATTGTAATAGTTATTTGTACCACAAAACCTCAGCATTTATTAATTAACCTTACCTTCCTGGGTCACCTGCAACTCTCATTGACAACATATAGTGCTTGTGATTTTGACACTTCGTGTGTTATATAAAAGAAAAAGTAATAAATAATTATGTCCTATTATACAATTATTACACAATATTAGTGGACAAAATAGTAATAGATGTATTATGTGAATTTTCAAATACATGAAATCATCAGAAGGTGCAATAAAAAAAAAAATGATACCTTAATTTTTAATTATGAAGGAGTCAAATTTTGATCTACTTTATATTCATAAGTTGAATGATCCAAAACTTATTTTTCACGTTTTTTTCTGATTTAATATCACATTGATATTAAGATCACAAGATGATCTGGTTCACTTTGAAACGATGCATTTAATCAAAATTTCATATTTTTATTTTTACGGGAAGAACCTAATAGTTTCATTACCTGAATTATCAGCTCAAATCTTATTACAATTATTAGATCAACGGTTATTTATTTATCCATTTTTTAATGAAACAGAGACATGTATGTAAATCATAAAAAAAATCAGGAGAAAATTCAAAATGTACCTTAAAAATGATAAAATGAAACTTTACTATGAGTGTAAGAAAATTGAAATATGTTTTACTGAAAATGAAGCTGAATAATTTAGTTAAATGAAAGAATAAATGACAATTTTTAGGTAAGTGCGTAACAAGCTCCACTTTTCTTTTTCTGTTTTTTTTTTTTTAATTTTTAATGAATAAAATAAAGAATTGCCAAAAGGAATTTCATTTCGAGTGGTTGACTCCATTCCGTTGCATATGAACGTCTTCATTATATCCAGCTATACAAGAATACACATTCATTTCCTTTTTAGTTATTCATCAACGCTCTACCAGGAAAATGTGGAAATTATAACGCGTTCGCAGAATTTACAAGCAGTGATGGCACTCAGCGACAAGAAACATGTGTAAAAATTACAAAAACTTATGCAACCTTGGAATGAATTAATTTAATTATGGATTATGAGGAGGTAGACGTTGGGCCGAGGTGCATTATAATTCTTTATGCAGTTCCTCCTCTGTAAATCATTCTAACAAATGTTCCGCTTGCTGTACAGTGTTCACCTGTTTTTTTATTTCTCTTTAATTAAGTTTCTTGCATTGTTATAAATCAACTATACCACCAAAAAAAAAAAAAAAAAAAACCGAGATGAAAATATTACGTGTGTATCAAGAAATGCAATGATGGTACAAAAATATTTTTATACTAACGAAATAATCCTGAACAATAAGCTCCATTTGAAAACACATGATTTTTCTGAAATTTATACAAATTGCGTATTCCGTGAAAATAGAGTCTGGGCATATTTTTATTGATATAACCCTCAGTAATGTCTTCAATAACACTTTCAAGCTGCCAATTCCTTTTCACTCATTTTTCTTGAAAACGGAAATCTATAAGCTTCCTTATTCGATGTTCAATAAATTTGCCTCGTTTTAGTTTTTAGCTGAATGGCACATCATATATTTTTTTATTCACATAATCGTCAGTATAGATTCAAAACGTTTTACATGTTTATATTAAATAAATATTAGATTGTAAAAATATGCATCTCCTTTCCTCCTCCCACTCACTCCCTACAACAAAATAACGTACGTGGTACAATCATTTTCGGATTTTAGGATAACAAAATACTTTATATACACATTGATGAATATTATTATCAATGTTACAACTACTATCATCAATGCTATATCTACTGATGTATGACTCTTATCATCAATGTTACCAAAATCATGTCGATCTGTCGATATTAGAAAAATAAAAAAATAATGACATCTCTTTATAGGATCTCTCTCTTACACGACTCTCTGGTCTTCATCATCACATTTTTAGTAAAGAATTGATGAACATAGCCCCTATTACTGACGAATCAGTAACTCATCAAATGAGCTCATTGTGGTGACTGAATCATTCTCATTTTGCGAACCATGGCAAACTGGTTGGTAACGTTTAGGATAATCCGCATTTTTTGGGCTACATCAATTTTGTACTTAAATTGGTATACATTAGCGCGTTAAACGCAATAATGCATACGAAAATGACATCCTTTGATTGCTTTGATATTTTTGTTTTATTAAAAATAAAAATACTTTCCGTCAAATTCAATAATTTTGTTTAGCGAAGAAGCCATTCATGAAGAGGAAATAGAACTGGCTCTTGAGTAAATGAAAACAGCCAAGGCTGCAGGCAGAGACAGCATTGCCCCCGAGTTCATAAAGTACGGCGGCCATGAGCTCATTAAAGCGCTACAGAGGCTATTTCAGAATGTTTGGGACACGAAGACGATCCCGAAAGATTGGAAATACAGTGTTATAATCTCCCCCCAAAAAGGCAGACAAACAGAGTGTGCTAACTATAGGCCAATTAGTCTCTTGTCCGTGGCCTACAAAATGCATACATACATTCTGGAGAAAAGGCTACGACGGATTGTGGAGGAGTAACTGGAGGAGGAACAGGCAGGTTTCCGCCGGGGGAGATAGATCCAGGACCTTATCTTCGTCCTTCGAAGCATATTAGAAAAATCATGGGACAGAGACAGAAGCACGTACCTAGCTTTCCTGTACCTTAAGGCTTCCTTCGATTCGGTCCCTCCGAACGGAACGCTCTTGCAGCTAATAATGTTCCTTGGGATCTCATCGCTGCTATACAGTCTGTATACAATAATTCAAAAAGAGTCGTGAAGTCCACTGTTATTTACAATATTAATGGATGAAATCCATAAATTTGTAAAAGGCTAACAGCCCGAACAGCCATCGGAAAGTTAACAGTAATGCAGATGATATTGTCCTCGTATGTGATTCAAAGGAGAAACTACAGGAAGTTTTACTGGAGTGGCAGGAGAAACTGAAAAGAAAAGGAATGACCATGAATGCCTCGAAGGGTAAGATACCGGTCCTTTCCCGAGTTGAGGAGTAGGCAGTGGAGGTGTATTGTAACGGTGAAGTTCTCGAAGTATTTGACAACTTCGACTACTTAGGAGCCAACATAAACAGCCAGGGTAGAATAGATTGGGAGATGGCAAATAGGATTGCTAGGGCTAACCAAATCTATTATCAGTTGACATCCGCATGATGGTAAAGAAGGATCATTATAATCCATTTAAACCTTGGTGAGTACCAACAGGAATTTTATTTCTTGTCTTAATTAAATTTATAATTCATAAATGTTTTATAATACTGATTTATATAATAATAATACCAAACTATATTTTAAATTGCTTATTTTTGAATTTTTTGTGTATTTTTATAACTGAAGATTAATGTATAACATTCGAAACTAGTTTTCAATAAAACACAATTATAGAAGTGGCAAATAATTTATCAATCCCCAAATCTATTATAGCATATGCAACAGCATTGTTGGCCATCGGGATGTGGGACAGGAAACCAAGCTCCACATTTACAAGTCCGTGTACCTCCCTACTCTTACCTACGGAAGCGAGAGCTGGGTTATGCTCGACAAGCAGATTAGCCGAATCATTGCAGCCGAAATGAAGTACTTATGTAGGATTGCAGGAAATACTAGAAGAGACCGCGTAAGAAACGAAAACATTAGGGAGGAGCTTAAAATTCCTGCACTAAAAGTCACCGTAGAAGTGGTTTGGCCACGTTTGTCGAATAACTGAGGACCGGGAACCCAGAGATCACGCGGAGCAATAGACCACGCGGAAGGCCTAGGATTTTGTACCAGGTATATGAAAAACACTCCAACAAATGAACAAATGAAGCAGCTCTGTAATGACCGTGATGCTTGTCAGCGTTGGATTGAGACCCCTCAACGCTAGAAATGGCACAGAGAGTAAGAAAAAGAAGAAGAAGTAGAAGAAAATTTGTTATGATAAGTGATGACAAGACTCACGGTAGAAAAGTTGGAAATTCCTTTGTTTTTTATATATGATATCTTGGCAAAAAATAAATTAGACGAGTAAATATCCTCTCTTCATTGATTTTTTCTTGTTCCAATATTAAACTTAAATTAATTAATTTAATAAATAATTTCCTAATCTATAATTAAAAAAAAACAATACAAGTATTGTATACTATATTATATTATATTATATTATATTATATCATATCATATCATATCATATCATATCATATCATATCATATGATATCATATATATCATATATCATATATTATATATTATATATCATATATCATATATCATATATCATATCATACAATTATTGAATCCTAGAAACATAAATCAGTTCTTCCACATACTTTCTGGTTCAGTATTGCAATATGGTAACTTTTTAGAGCCTCAAAACAATATAATTAAGTTTGTCATTGGATTTTGAACATTATTGAATCAGATCGCTTGTAACTAATTGAATGCACTAAAAACTACATTGACAAGGTTGCTTGTAATTTTATAGATTTTTTTCAGCCTTTCAGTCTTGTGTGCTAGTACGTCCCTTTAATTTGCGGTTTTATTCAGCTTTTCGTTTGTTGGGCTTTTGAATTCGGAATTTTGATAAATTTCTATAATTTATTTACTAATAAATTTTAAAATTTCTTATCTCAACAAATTATCCTATAAATTTTTCTAACAGACTTATCTTTTTATTTTTACTAATTTATTTCTTAATAACCAAAATCTTATTTATGAGCATTTGCTCCTTATCTTATTTTCCTTTTCTTATTTTCCTTATCCATTTTGCTCCTTATCTTATTCTTTTAAATGCTTTAAATTGGTTCCATCAGTTAAGACTTCATTAATATGAACAATGATTTGTTAATGATTAAAAATAATAATAATTTCAAAGTTAATCTAGGACCACGCCGCTTAAATCGGCCTGCATTTTTAGGAACTATGCCTAAATTAACAATTTAATAGCTTTAGAAATTTATAATGAAAATTCATAGATATATTCTTTAAGAAATATATATCAAAAAACCAAAATCATCTTTTATTATATTTAAATTTGATATTTTGTTTTATATATGTATTAATGTAATCGAATTTCGTTTATATTATAAAATAAATAAGAAATGCGTACAATGTTTTGAGTATTTGGTGTCAGATAACTACTTAATACAATTTTTGCGGTAAATTTCTTTTGACCAGGTTCTCTAGTGTGTTTCTCGTCTGCCACAAATTAAAAAAATTTAGGTCGAATATTCAATTTACAACATGAGAACATTTTTTTTTTTTTTCATGATACAATAAATTGCCGGTATTTCAGGAAGTAAACCGAGATCGGGACCTTTTTGGAACCTGATGCTCCGGGGAAAAGTGTCAGTTTCCAGTGCTGTAGGAGCATTTCGTCGCTGGACGGCATACCGCGGTTTATTACCCTAGGTTTCGGTGGTCGTTACCCCGGTAACCGGATCCATCTCAACTTTATACCTCCATATCGTGCCCCAATGAGAGCGCTCTAATTTTCATCCTTCAAGTAAAAATAAACAAATTTCCATTTCAGTCGGAGGGCACCCAAATTTGACATCAAGCGAGTTGGGAGAGAACAGTGTTCCAAAAGAGTAATCAAATCCCCCTTCAAAAGTCATCGATCACTTATCTTACATAAAAAATTTAGAATCATTATTCCTTTGAGATGGAATTGTTTCTATTAGGTCTTACGCTCTGTATCGTAATTTAAATTTTGATCACATAACTATAACTGAAAAATTTAATCATAAATTGTAGTAATTAGTTTGATTTAATATGTATTTCAATCTTATTTGCCTTTTTCTTTTCTTAGGAATTATTGTCTTGAAGCTTATGCGGAATATCATTTTTTTTTATATATATATTTTTTTATAACTTTCAACTTATTTGTATCAGATTCGTTTTTGGACATGTATTCAGATGCAATTTTAAGTATCATTTAAAAAAATATATATGATTTCAGGAATTTCTATATTTTTAAATTTCCAAAACTGATCTAAAAATTAATGAACTAAAATTCAATTCCTTTTCTGTTATATAGTGAATCCATAGCATAGCCTAAAAACAAAATGCTCCAGAGGTCTCCATTCAGTAATACCGCAAAAAATTAAATTGCAAAAACAAATAGAGCCTGAACAGTCATAATCCATGGATCTAGACTGATTTGTCTCGGTGCTAGATCCCAAGTGTTTAAACGTACGTCGGTGGGAAGGTCACTGCCTAATTGGCCCCAAAGGGACCAATTATCAAGCTATATGTAGCTTGCCGCTGCAACTTGGAAACCATGGCTTGTAGCAACTTAATGATAGGTGGCCCTCTCCAGGCAATCTGGGCTCCCGAAAGCAATAAATCTCCTTAAGAAGACCTCATCACGCGACCGAAAATCTTCATGATCTGTATTGCCGGTCGGAAAATGACTCATTATAATTCAAAATTAAAAAAAAAAAAAGATGAAAAACATAAAGAAGCTTCTATCAATAGATAATAATATAAACATAATGTAGTTACTAATGTTTATAAAATTTAAATAGATAATAAATATTTATACAAAAGTTAAATTACAATTAAATTGATTGAACCTGTTGATTTCTATCCTAAAAAATAATGTGTTACAATTTCATCGTAATTTTAGTATTACGACCTTTTTTTTGTATTACAAAATTCAATAAAAATAAAATCGATTCCAACCTTATGGACATAACTGAGTAGTTGAACGAATAAAAATATCTTTAGAATGAATTGAGAAATTATGTATGGTTGATCACTTTACATTTTTGCCAATACAATTGAAGAGCCGTTTCGGTAATGCAGGCTTTTATTTAATTAAAATCTATAACGAATGAAATTGTTATAAATACTTGTGGCTAGATTTTGAAGTTGGCTAATTCATTTTGGTTTCAATATGATTTATTTCTGTGTTGATTTCTTACAGCTAACACGATTACTTTCTACTTAGCATTGTGGAAAAAAAACAATGCTAAGTAGAAAGTAACAACAAAAACAGTCCGTATTCAAAGCGGATGGTAATCGAAGAAAAACCAGAGATAGACAAGAAAGAATTCATTGGCATTGTGGTAGACTTTTTAAAGCTACGATTAGAACTATCAGTAGTAGAGGATCTGTGACGGTAAGGAGTGAGGCTCAGGAGTCGAGGGTTTTACGATCGGGCAGTAAATATGCTAATGCCGGAGTTCCCTGCGTGTCTACCGCCAAAAAGTCAGGCGTGAGTGTTGGGACCAGGGGGACCTCGTAAAAATTGCTTCGGACCAAAATTCCTTCTCGGCCCTATCGATGGGGATCATCAAACCTGAGGAATCCCAAGGCGACAAAATACTATTTTTCGGCTCTTTATACTCAAATGAGGGGAGGGACCGAGAATGTTTAAAAGTTTATTTCTTTTCAGAAAGAGCAGGAGAAACTCTCGGTCCTAAGTTAGAAGTCCAATCAAAGTCTGGACGTTCGATCTTTGTGTCTGGGTACTTGAGTTGGATCTAAAATTGGGCCTTTCGCTTATTAGGTAACTTTCAAAACTTCAATCTGGCCAACCGGACGAATCGGTGCTCTGACTCGAACTTCATAATAAACTTTGCGAGCAATAAACCTCATTTACAAATTATGCAGACAGATTTATAAAACTGTTTGAGTTGACGCAAAATAATAATATTTCTATTTAATATATTTATTTTCATAGTCCCACAAACCACAAGGAGTCTCTTCTTTTTTTTCAAACTGAAAACAGCAATCTTTTATTTCATCTAAAGTCAATATCTAATTATTCTTAGACTTTACTGTTGTCGTTGGCCACACTTAAAAGTAATCGCTGAAGCATTTGGAGGAGGGAACTAAAGTTTTCAAAAACTAGTCCTCAAATTCAATACCATATGCCCAATCTCAAAAATGTAGATACCATGGAAGCTATAGCAAAGTAATAATGAGGTAATAATAATAAGAAACAGTAATAATATTACAGCATAAATATACTAAATGGAAACTGTACGCCACACCGAACGTACTTCCATGTAAATTTTCTTTAAAAACGTTGATTCGGATTAACAGAGGTTTTTTTCTTATTATACACCAAAATTTAATACTATATAACACAGTAAACATGGGATATCAGTAAGAGCAAAAAAGATAATAAATTTTTTGAATTAACTTTTCATTAAATTGTGAAGCTTGCCAAGAAATGAAGCTGTGTTTTCATTTCTGGTGGTGGTGGTGAGCTGTTTTTTATTCCAAGATAACATGGATGTTTTATAATTGTACATTACTGAAAATCAGAACAGAAAAAAAAATGAAAGACGCTATCCATTTTTCAGTTGTTCATTTTCACGTATCATTTAATTAAAAAAATAAATAATAGGAACGCATTCAAGTTAAAGGTAGCAGAGAATGTATAGAAAATCCACGTGTATTAAAAAAAAGAATAAAAAACAATAAGTTTAATATCGTATCTTAAATGGTCTCAATATAACAGTGTTTCCCAAACTTCGACCTCTGTGTACGTCTTCTATAAGTTTTATACCCCTCCGCCAAAAAAAAAAAAAAAAAAAAAAGTAGTCCTTTTATTTATTCGATGTAAACCCTAATTAGTATCATTGCCCACTTTCTTTGATTATATTAGCCTGTAGATTCCAACTTCCTTTACAAAATCGATTGATTCTGCGCAGGAAATACGGCCCGAATCGAGAGGAAGATCTATGGAGGATGAAAAAACATCAAGAGTTGATGAACTTAAATAATGCATCTGGCGCTGTGTCCAATATTAAGAAAGGAAGGATAACATGGTTGGGCCACGTGCAGAGAATGAATAAGAATATAACCCCCAAGATGATTTTGGAGAGACATCCATGTAGAGACAGAAAGAGAGGAAGGTTGAGCTAGCTGGAAGATGTGGAAGCAGACCTGATGAAGACGCTTGTAGTTGGGAGATGGAAGTGGATTGTGGAGATGGCCAGGGTGACCAATAATAAATGATAAATAAAATTCATTCATAATAAAGTATAAATAAAAGTTATATTATAAATAACATTAATTGGGATCAATGAGAAGGATACTATTGTTTGTGCTGATTTCGTTGTTAATTTTAATCTGCGGTTTTACATCCTTTTAAGACTTTTCGTTTTATTAGACTTAATGACTACAAATGCGGAAAAAATAATTTCACACAGATGTGAAAACCACACATGTACAATACTAGGTGGTAAGAGTTTTTTTTTTTTTTTTTTCTATTATTTTTCTAAGTTCAAAGCTCGGATCATGTACATGATGCACGATACCCCCACCAAACTCTTCTCGTAGCCCAGAGTGTACGCCTGTCACAGTTTGGAAAACATTGCAATATTGGGGTATGCCAGTGAACAAATCAGAACAGAATTACTAAAATATTTATTCAGTAGAGAAACAAAAATGAAAAATATAGAATTTTGTTACGATATTAAATTAAATCAGTCCCCTTTAAAAATTTAAAAAAATGTATTTAATGGTTGCCGTTTTATTGGTTTGATAGAAATGCGTTACTTGCATTCACGCTATAATTTTTTCTCTTCTTTTTTAATTTTTAAAAATTATTTTCTACTATTTTATCCAAATAGCTAATGCGACGTTCTTAAAACGCTGACTGGACCCTGTTTCAGACTGATGTGAGGAAATTTTATTCTCTGTGTATTCCCAATATGTTATGCATGTTATCACAGATTCCAAATCGAGGTATCAGCTTCTTTCTTAAAAGTATTTCTAAGAACTAATTAAGTTGTAGGTTTGTCTGATAACGTTTAGGACTATGATAATTTATTTATTTTTCCAATTGTTTCTCAAATTTTCACTTAAAATGACTATTCATATTATCATTTGTTGAAATAATTTATATTTTAATATTTATAATTTATATTATATTGTTTAGTATATTAAAAAAAATGATGTTTTAATAGTTTTATTTTTTTTAATTATTGTTTATTGAGTAATATTACATTCTGTCTCAGCAAAGATGGTAAGAGTGTTCATATAAATCATATACACCATATTTACAGAAAATTAAAAAAAAAATTATAAAAAAAAAAATTAACTTACATAAAATGAAATAAACATAACATCTTAATCACAAGCATGCTTATATACACTATTTACAACCGGCGTGGGAAACCACGAGCCCAGGCTTGTCCCCCCACTTAAGGATGGCAAAGCATGACTCCGGAAGATCCCAGCGCTTCTAACTTATTCGTGTCCCTGGCAGTACAAGCCAGTGGAGACTGAATGAGGCTGACATGTTATTTCATAATATGTAAAATAGGCGCGAACCGCAGACATACAGAATCTGGCCGATCTTTAAGTCTCGGTGCCACTACCGTTTCAAACTTCGAAGAGGATTGTAGGGATGGGTGGAGCTGAATAGGGATTGTGCTAAGGTATTAAGATGATGAGAAGGTTCTGGTGAAATTTGGAGAATTTGTATGAAATTAGGTCTAAAACAAATAGGATATAAAGATTTCATGATGTAGGGTATTGTTGGTTGCATAGTTTGAGTATTGACTGTTGTTTGAAGAAAATAGTTTGATTAAAGTTATAGATAAAAAAACAAAACATTTATTTGAAAATATAATACTTAGTACGATTATATGGTTCTACCATTTCTAACACAAAAAATTAAAAAAAAAAAAATGAAAATTATTATTCATTGAGAATTAGCTTTGATAAAATTATCAGAGTAATCAAGCTTATCTTAACACAGACAGTTACAACTAATTCATTCCTTAAAGCTTTCTTAGAAAAGAGAACAAAAAAATAGAAATTACGATTCTATAAAAAAGAAGAGATAACCAATTAGTAACACTGGCCACTAAGATATGACTTAATGATTCCTGTCACTATCAGCATTTTTTGTTTACATCCTATGTTTTAGATCATATATTACATATTAATTAGTTATTTTTCATTATTGTTGTTTTTATGCTCTTGAACACTATGATTGAAATAATTATTTTTATTTATTTATTTTTTGACCAACAATATATTATGTACCCTAATTTTTGGAAATGAGCAAATTTGTAAATATCCCAAATTTAGACGTTTAGAACCAACGGAAACACTATCGAGCTGTTTTTTACACTTCAAAGGGTAGGTGCAAAATACAAGGATAACAATTATAACTATTATGATTCATTACTATGAGGAGGATCTTTTAAAGCTTCATATACATTATAAGCCTAAAGCATGGTGTAATTTTAATATAAATAAATCGATGTGCATACGAAAGAGTGGCACAGTATTTTGGAGCCAAAAGAGGCGAATTTTCACACCCGGCCTGAGAGACATAACTTTTTAACTCAATAAACAAAAACTAGATCTTTTCACTCCATCTTGATTAATGACCTGTAGAATAACTTGTTCTTCCTACCTTAGTTTAAAGGGCGTGAAAACTAATAAACAACAACATTATTTAAACACATTAGAAAGCATAACAATTTTCTTAAAATGATATTATTATAAAAAGTGAGGTTTCGAAAATATGGACAGGATATTAAAACATATTATGCAATTGAGTGAATTCCGGGTAATAACCGATAAAATTACTTTACAACTGTCTTTTTTCAAATTATTTCAGAACATTGTGGACCACAAAAAACTACCCTAAGGCCCACATTCGGCCCGTGGACCACGTGATTGACACCACCGTTGTATAGGATACATAGTAAAGAACTTGTGAGGAGTGAGAAAATTTTGGATCTTTTTATAGTTATTGGGCAAAAAATCATAGTTATTTTGTTTCAGTCCAGTTTGCTAGTTGTCCTATGTTTAGTCCGAGGTGTTTTAGATGTATTTGTCACCTCTGTAGCCGTCCTCTTGTATTCCAAACCATCAAAAAACATGATATGTCTCCTTTTGATCAAGTCTGCCACCATCGATAGTCCGAGCATGGCATGGAGTAAGTCCGGTTTTGTCTCGTGTAGTGAGGCGTGTTTTACAATACCTCTCAGCACGCTGTTCAGAAACGGCTGGACATTCATTGCCATTGAGGTTTTATTTTGCTTGCATCGGCGCTCCATGAAGGAGAACACCTTTATAATTCATTAATTTGATGCGGAAGTATAGATTTGGAGGTGTCAACAGAAGATTTAATCCAAAACACTTCATTCTCGCTTATCTGTTCTTATTTTAGCAGTTGTAGGATAGTGTCAGGGGTGACACCTAAGAAAATTAATAAAAACTTTAACTATTCATATCACGAAATGTCAAAACAAATACTGCCAAATCGTTGATTTATTGGGATGTGCCAACGATATCGACATTATTGGTCGATCCAAGCATACCCTACGAGAAGCCTTTGAGAGAGCAGCCAAAAAATTCAGTCTAGTAGTAAACTAGGTCAAAAAGTAAATTCATAATAACTAAACAGGGCCAGTGGAGGAAGGAAACAACCGGCTGGAAAATACAGGTTCCAACGAGTGGAGAGTTTTGTCTGCCTGCAATCTTAAGTTAATCCAATGAATGATCTCAGTCAATATATAAGTAGAACAATCTGTACAGTAAATCGGTGTTATTTTGGCTTCTCCGAGCACATGAGAAGCAGGTTTATCTTCTATCAGATCAATCTACGGCTATAAAAGACCCTTTTATATCCCTTTTATAAAAGACCCGTTTGAATCCGCACTGTCATCAAGTATGGAGCAGAAAATTGGCCCACAACGAAAGCAGATGAAAATCGGCTCCGTAAATTTGAAAGGAGAATACCGAGGAAGATTTACGGCCCTATCCGTGAGGAAGACTCTTGGCGAAGATTGGCGAACGCTCCATTAGCTGTACCACAAGGTATGGACGTGGTGAAGATTGTCAAGCTTGAGAGACTTTTTTGGACCGGCCATGTAGCAAGGATGAACGATACTGAGATCCACAAGAAACTTGTGACAGAGGTTCTACATCGGACACTCAGAATGGGAAGGCCCAAAGCAAGATGGTTAGATGGAGTGGCAGCGGATGCGAGACCGCTTCTTGAAATACGGAACTGGACCGCCGCAGCGCAAGATACAGCCTTCTGCATGAGGCCTGGATTCCGCAATAAATTGTTGTGCCTAATAAGAAGAAGAAGACTATTATGCAGGTTGGTACCTAGATGGCACTATATCAATTTTATTAAATTCCATCCCTAAATTTCGCTTACCCATGCGCAAACATATTTTCCTTGACACACTTACATTTCGAAACCATGAAAAATGGAGTCGATGTAAAATAGAGAATTAGTGTAAAATGGTTTATTATAGGTTTAATCAAATTCCATCTAATACTTCCGCTTACGTGTGAGAAATCGTATTTTTCTTGGCACACCTATATTTTAAAAACGGCTAGTCTGATTTGGCCCAAAGTTCAAGAAAATTTCAAGAAAATCATAGTGAAAAAATGATCCATTATCAGATTCATCAAGTTCTCCTTAACAATTCAAATTGATGTAATTGGGCTTCAATTTAATTCATAAATATTATATTTTATTTATTTTTTTAATTAAAAATAATTATTTTAAGTTCAATAATGATTTTGAAATGATTTCGGAGTATTCTTTACATAATTTACATAACTGATAATAAATACTTATTTCAATGAGTTATAAGATTTTAGATATTTTTAAATTTTTTAATTGTTGTTTATTTATTTTATTTGTAAATTTTTTTAAATGTTGCTTATTTATTTTAAATTATTGAAGGGTGGTGTGAATTTTCGATTTTGTTCGAGCACGAAAATTGACAATTAATTGTTAATCTTGGAGAATTCATAAGCGTGAGAATCGTTTTTCGATTATTAAGGACGCTAATTTCGAATTTGATATCAGATTTTATAATCGCGTGTTCGCTTTTCGATTTACCGCTATTGTTGAATTTTTCTTCGATATATAGATCGTTTATTAGGCATTTGAGGGTTCTTATTCGTTTTTTTAATCGGATTTTTTTATGGCGCATTCTTATTTAGGGCATTTATTTTTTTAATTAATTTTTCGGAGGATTTCGGAATAAACAATGAAAGAATTAAATTGTTAAATTAAATTTTTCTCACACATTTGTTACCATTTCTTTTTCTTTTAAACCCCCAATAGAAATGGTGAGGAAGTTATACTGGCCTGCGTCAGAAGTTTTTTTTTCATTAAGATATTTATTTTGATTTCATTAAAGAGTTAGTCAAATAGATGTTTATGCATCACATCGACAGTATAGACACGTACGTTAGATTTATTTATTTATTAACGTGTTATTAAAGCAGCATATTAAATAAGAAAAAAAATATATATATATATGTATATATATATATATATATATATATATATATATATATATATATATATATATATAATAATAATAATAATAATAATAATAATAATAATAAAAGCGAAAGAAGTGCGTTGTGTGCAACATCTTGATTCGATGAGATCATTTTTTTTTTTTTTTTTGTTTTACCTAATGCTATCTGATACGGCCAGGATCAGGAGCAACAACGCCGTAGAAGACTTATAGCGGCGGAGGTGCAGTACAGGCTGTGTAAAGAGTATAAGTCGAAGGACCTGGTGACAGACACGGCTCCCTATCTCAGATAGAGACATGAGCTCTCTAAATCCAACCGGCCAATTTATTAGACAGCTCTCAGAGGGCCAATCCTAAATCTCCAGCCAGTCGAACCCGGGCAACAAAAACAGTTTGACCCGAGCGATACAGAAACCTGATACAGATACTCCCGGTCACTATCCACTGTCAATCTCCAGCAACCTTCTGCCTCTTCACCTATCCAACCTCGTGGAAGGTATAAATTCTCCTTCGGCCGTGTCCCTTTCCTCGTGACACTGAAGAAAAAAAAAGTAGAAGACAACCCAACACGCACCGAAAATGTTCTGAACAGACATTCGGAAAATACAGATCACTCTAATATGAACGCTTATTTTAGTTAACTCATGGAAGCTATTCTGCCTAGAAGACATACAATTTCCTATACGGTATTGGGATTAATTTTAGCCTTTTTTTTATTTAATAAAAGCAGCCAAAGATGAACGATGTTTTTTAATGCAACCATTAAAACCGTAATATTTTTGTGCTTAAGATCACGTCAAAAAAAAATATACCAATTGCTGAAAATGAAATGCAAACAAAGAATTTCTCTATTTTATTATTATTTTTTTTTTAAACAACGGATATATTTTTATTTTTAAAAATGTTTACAACATATAAATGAGGTTTAGAGTCCAAACCTTTATTCCCTCTATGTCACTGTTACAATAATCGAAAATTCATGATATTATAGAAGATGGAAAATCAATAAGCTAAAAACAAATTATAAAAAAAACAAAAAAAATCAATAAAAATTAACATTTAATTTTTTTCTTTGTTAATTTTGAAACGAAATTTTACAGTACCTCTTAAAATTATTAAAGCCTTATAGTTGATCAATGTGATCCTTAATGGTTTCTATTTTCTGTCAAATCGCGATAACTTCTTAGCTCTTTTAACTAACTTTAAATACTGATGAAAACATTGTAATCATCGGCAATATAATACTGTGATGGGATAACTTCAGCGTATGTTCAACAGAATCCACTTAGCGCTAGGTGACTTTATTAGTGTATATTAATAGACAGGGCCCTTGTCTACATTTCCTGGCAGGTATAACGCCATGAATGTATAATCAGACTTGCTAATGCCTATTAAGAATTTGCATATGCGTAGCTCACCAGTTTTGAAACAAGATGCGCATTTTTAATAACTAATTTACCAAGACTTCTTGACTGTTATCATTCTTCAAATATCCCATTGTAATAATTCTAATTTGTTAGAGAGTAGGTATATGTATTTTAGGAGGGATTATATGTTAAAGATTTCATAAAATTTAATAAAATAACTAAAATTAGCGATAGACGCTTTAACTTCTATTAATTGAAATTGATAATTTCGACCAACTCTAATTTGTGGTTATTTGTTGTCTGAAAGAATCTTACGCGGATGATTCTAAAACTACGGGCTAATATTGAGTCCCAAGAAGATTACTGCCGGCCAATCTGTCATTATATTTTCCAAATTTTGAGCCTAATGTTAAATGGAGGCTCATCTACTAGAGCTATACTTGTCATACTTATTCATTTTAAGCTGCGAAATGTAATTACCGTGGCTGTCACAAAACACGATTTTACACTTCAAATGTGCCCTTTGATAATCTTACCTCAGTTTTTCAGTTAATGCAGAAATAGTGAGAAATATAATATACGCAATACAATTTTAAATTAAGAGTTAAGAAATATAATTAACGAAAAAGTAGTAAATTGTGCTATTCCACGCATTAGATATAGTACCTATAAGCTCTTAGAATTCTCTCTGACTCCAAAAATAATATTTAATAATATATGTCTACCTTTTTTTTTTTTTCATTTCTAAAAATTTTTATTCTAAAATACAGTTCAGTTTTTCTTTAAGCTAAAAGCAGGGCTGCCCATAAGGTCCGAATGTCCGACAATTTTCATGGGGCCCGGCAGTTGGAGCACCAACCCTTAGGTGCCTGGGAGACGGTTCATCACAATTTTCTAAGTATGTTTTTATTTGATCATTTTAAGTTGTAATTTGTTGATAATATCGATATTTGAAACTTTCTAAATAACCAAAATCGATACGCGGCTGAAGTCTCGATACTTAGGCCCGAGTTAAAATCTGTCGGAGGTCTAACATTTCAATTGGCGGCTCTAAAAGGAGTGCGAAACTGAGCTGACCACAGTCGTGTGGAAGAGGACGAATCTTAAGAAAAATCCATGGGATGAGATATAGGCAGTCAAAATATCAACCATGACCATAAGAATAATAACTATTAGCGGTAAAGTTACTAAATCAATACCGGTCCTAAGCACTTTTATTTGGATGTAGATGAGGTAATTGTATTATTTTGGGAAGTGTTTAATGGATTCTAACACGGACTAAGATATTCTTTTATTTTTTCCGAAAGCTAAATCTAAAGAACGGGAAATCCTCTAGGAAATAGTCTCCAGGATTATCTCTACTGGACCTTTGTCCAGACAAGTACAGGAGTTTTCCCAAGGACATTGTCAACCACTCACGTGATCATGAGAGCGCGAAAATTCGGCCTTGGCCAAGAAATATTGAATTTACTGTGGGATTTTGGCCTCTCATGTTCTCCGCGGTCTCAAGAAAACAGCCACACACGTTTGGGAAATCCTCAAAACTTGGACTGTTCGGGCCAAATCTCTGTGCATGAGGGCCTGTAGAGATATAGTCGTGGAAGGTAGCGTAAGTCGATGTATAAATATCTAGTGTGTCACACGACTTTCCTTACCGCTTTGAGTCAAAGTAAAATATTAATCCGAATAATATTTATTTTTTGTAAACAATCAAATTATCTTTCAAATACACATCTGGAATATTCCTGAAAATTTATAGTTATCGATTTATCCAAAAACTTAATTAATGTGAACCGGTGTCCATAGGAACCTATGCTAAATAATTTATAACATATGTAAACAGTTTAAAATGAGCATATCTACTAATAATGGACTGATTTGGATGATTTTTGTTTGCTTTGCTGGACATTTATTTTTCTTTCGAATGATGTTGTGTGTATACTTTTTGAATTTTGCGTGAATAAAGTTTTATTTTCTTCATAACTTTTTCTTTGTTTTTTTTTTTCAGGAATGCGACATATGGAAAAATTAAAAGTGCGTTAGGGGGAAGATTTTAGGAAAGTTTAATCAAAATCGTTAGATCCGTTTCGGCGTTACAGTTTATAGAAAAACGTGTTTTTCGGCTAATACGCAGCAGCAAACGCGCAGGGGGAGGCCGTACAATGGCATGGAAGGGGGCAAAGCTCTACAAAACGAAACAATAATCAACAAAATCGGTCCACCCGTTTAGGAGATAATCGTGGCACGGGCACGCAAATACAAGGCACACAGACCAATGGACAAAAATGAATTTTTTAGGGGGTAGCGGCGCTCTGAAACGTCTAGATCTGTTGAAAACTCACTTCAAAAATCTGAACCTAATTCAATAGTAAAAATACAAAAAAGTTTCTTACATAACCCATTTTTGAGTAAAATATGTCTGATAGTGGGAGTTGTCTGAGCCTTCATTGTCAATAATTCCGTTATTATAAATAATATTTACAATGATGTGGCGACACAGTTCGCCAACGTCCTAACAGTTGGCGCTACCATCGCATGGTAAATCTCAAGACTCGTCTTTGCTTCATCTTTAGGTTCAGTGAGTGATGGTGGCGCTACTTGTTTGGATGGAGTTACGCTATCTGTTCGCCACACCGGAAACAATACTGAATTTTTCATAAGGTAAAACTCCACTCATAACGTGTTAAAAATATTTTGTACCGGCATGCAGTATCTAACCAGATAGAACCTCAGAGCAATAAATCACAAGACTGGAGCAAACAAGCACTCGGGCCATCTACTTCGTCAAAGACACTCGGCAAATGCAGCTGAAGACCATAAACCCCGCTCCGACTACCATTCTACGTAGCTCATTATTAGCCAACCGTTAGTATTATGTTAATATCTTGATGCACTCGAGTCTTTAGTATCACTGAGCTATTAAATCCGTATAAGGGAATGCAAGTTCCATTATACTAGAGATGATCATAAGTGATAAAGTCCTATTGAGATCTGACTTATAGCATCCTTCCTTCTTTTGTTAGGAGGGAAAAAAAAAGAACGTTCATTTACGACTCAGCTGATTGAATAAGATTGTAAATCACCGATCGTCATTATAATGAAACCTATGTTAAAACATTTAAATCAATATATCTACATATTAAAACTTAAAGAATTTTAGAAAATTTTCGGAATATTCCAAAAGAAAATGCCCTTAGTATCTCAAATACTAGTAAATAACTAAGCATTTGACGTACAGATAGATCATTTTTCAAATCAACGGCTAAAGAAGACCAACAAAATAGAGACAGTGCTCTGTCAATAAATTGGATAAATATTATAATGAATTAATTTTATTAATACATATATTTTTCTGTTGTTGCTCTCTTTAATTAACGAATAAAATTATAATGAATTCTGTTATAAACTAACAGAAACACTCCGTGGAAATGAAGTCTTTAAAACATTGTAAGGAATATTCAACAACATTCTGAATTTATCCCATACTTTATGAAGCATTTAATAAACTGACTTATTTCGAAAGTTAGCTAATGAATGGTGTGAAATAGTCTCCTTTTTTAAAATTGTATTTATTATTTAAATAACTTCAGAGTCAAAAGTATTCGTGCTCCTAGTTTAAAACAAAAGGGTAAACAAATATTGTTACCATTTATTAGGAGTAATTTAAAAACATAAACCCATTTAATATAAACTTCAATACATTAATCAAATAATATATTTTCAATAATTTGAACCTTAAAACGTTGAAGTATAAATAAATTATTCGAAAAAAATTAATAAAAAAGAGTGAGTCAAAAGTATTCATACACTTCATTATTTTTATGTTAAATGTACAATATTACTATATTAAATTTATATTAAAATTGTAATTAATATTTCGTAACCGCCTTTGGGTTATAATACACATTGAAGATATTGTGGCATTGAATTTACTATTTTTGAGTCAGTCTCATTGGAATTTTGTTCCAAACTTCTGTAATAAAACTCTTTAAAATATGAAAATTGGAAACATCACGTATTCTGACTTGATCCTTCAGATATTTCCACGGATTAATAAGCAGTGATCTGTCATTTGTGATCCTCTGGGCTGGGCTACCATCTATTTCGGTACGTTGTGGAGGATCCGTATCTTAGTTCTCCAAGCCATATTTTCCTTTTCCCAATTTTTTCTACACTAATTGAGATTTCTTTTTAAAATGTCTATATATTTTATATGATCTATTATACCGTCTTTAAATTCAAGTGATCCCGCTCCAGTAGCATCCACACAACCCCCAGGTTGTGTAATAAATGAATTATTATATATTATATTATAGATGAATTATATAAAGGACAGTTTTCTGAAATATAATAATTTTTAAATTCTAATATGACCTTATGAAAACTAGAAAGGGAGATTATGAACTCATTTGGAAGAAATAAAGTATCTTTTTAAACATTTTGATGTATCAAAATGTTGGGCCGGAGGAGTCGTGGAATAGCTCATTTCAATACAAGTTTTTTTGTCCAAAACATTTATTGAAATATGTTACACATCAAAATTTCGTGACTCATTAAAGATTTTAAAATGTGAATCTCAGACAAGTTTTACATTTTTTCGATGATTAAATTAGTACATAATACATAATCTTTATTGTTAGATAATCTTTCCCATAATGAACTATTCCGCACTTACCCCAAAACCGCTATTGCTTGAATAATGAGTCCTCCAGGAATCTCGTGCGCGCTTGATCCTTAAGACAGGTGCAAGTGCATACTAGATACTACTAAAATGAAATATCAATCTCATAAAAATGGGCGTGACTGAAACGTTGGCTTGAAAATGATGTTTAAACATAATCGTCTAAAGAGCTTTTTTAAAAACAGAGGCAAATGTAGCTTTAAAAATTTACAATCACTTAAAGTCGAACTTTATAAAATGGAATGCGCACATTGCCTTCTACAAGAGAATTGTTCACAATAATCATATAATATAAAAAATTGTTACTCTGATAGACATGCAAATTTCGAATTCAAAATTATGAGCTTCATATAGTTCTCAGACTAAGCAGGCATCTAGGATAATGCTCTTGCAGACACAATAGCATAAGCATGAGATACTTACATATCCTTTCCTTTGACAATTTATGAATCCTTTATGAAAAAAAAAAAGTGGATTTATATTTTGGTCGGAATTGGCTCCTGCAGGCCAAAGATGAAATCATTACCATTTGTTACATGGTGACCAACCTCTACATGACAGATGAAATCATCATCACGAAGATCCCTCCCAGCAAGAAGCCGGCTACGTGGAGGCCTCCCATTTATGGGACACAAGATAAGGAAGGTACCGGAGCCCTCCGCTGACAGGCCTAAGTGCCCAGGCCGTAATAGAGATGTATTTACGAGTGGGCTTCCAGAATTGAGAGGTTTCTGCTAATGGCTGCCTGGCCACAGATAAGGGAGTTTTATAGGCCAGCGCTAGTTCATTCAAGGGGATGCGATATAGAGGAGGGGAGGGTGAAAAAGGAACTACAAAAAAATTTTTTTAGTAAGTGACGATATATGTTTTGTGTTGAAATCCTTTTGACAATATACTTATGTGGGGAAAATATTTATTCTTAAAATTTCACCTTATATTTAAAAAAAAAAAAAATCTAAAAATACTGAACGATTATATCGTATTTCAAAATTTTGAAAACTATATCCATTATGAACAAAGAGAGATGAGCATTTATTATAACAAATATTTAATCATTCATTATAATAATGAGAATTCTAAAACATGCTGCAACAAAACATTTAATTGAGTTGGTGTGCTTATAATTATTAAGGTTTCAATTATATCATTCAAAAATTAAAATAATAATTTAAAGAACTATTCTAATAATGTTATGATAAAAAAAATCAAATAAAATCCATCGAAACTATAAGTATAATTTTTCATTTTATTACGTATATTCTTTTTTTTTAACATAAGCAAGGGAAACAAAATTAGTTTTACGAAACCAAAAGTAAAATTATAATCAATTATCTTTCCATTGTCATTGTGACAGAGTTTAGCGAATATAGCACCGCTTATAAGAAAAAAAAAAGGATGGGCTATCAGCATTATGTATGCAATAGACCAGGCGTAGAGTGACCACCTAACACCGTTTACCTTATTGGGGAATTTCGGGGCGTGTTATCCATGATATAAAATAATTTCAGTTCCGGATAAAGAAATTTAGGTTCTTGAAGGATAGCTGACTCTTAACAGCTATAATTTTTGTATCTAGACCGATTTATTTAAACTCGGTGACAGTTCCCAAGTTCGGATTAGCCTAATTTTGTGTGACCATATGGTTCCGACAATGAACCCCCGTCCGTATATTGAATGTACCCCCGTCTCGATAGCATTGAATGTAAAAACAACACATCTATTGTTCCTTCTGACAGTATTAATCCGTTGAAGGTTTTTTATCTACATTATAACGATATGAGTCAGATAATAATGAAGTGAATTTTATATTCGGATATATTCATATTATCAAGAAAAAAAGTAAGTTTTTTTTTTGAACAAATTTCAAAAATAAAAAAGAATTTTCCACATCACAAACAATAATCTCTTTTTTATGAGAACTGAAAGAAGTAATAAATCCGCTCTTTAGGAAGTTTGATTCTGTGATAAGGACACTGATACCTATTAATAGACTAGTTTTTACGGACAAAATAATATAATTAGCATGAACCTCCGACTTCTAAGATATCCGAGTTTAAACTGACAAGGGGAATGCATGGAAATTTCCGTCGCCGATTTTGATCAATGGGCCTTAGGAGCTAAGAAATAAAATATAACATGTCGAAAATGCTATATTTTATATCTGGAGTTTAAAAAATGATATCGATGTGGTTTTCCAGCTAAACCTTTTTTTTTTAGAGTACATCAAAGGAAAGATATAAACATTAAAAAATAATTGATTTTTGGAAAAATAAATTTGAAAAACTATTTAAATTATTAAGTAAACTATGCTCATAGATTTGTTCACACCAAAAACCATGGCATATTTGGATTCAGCACATCAAAAAACTTTATTTAATGTTGAAAAATTTATCGAAAAAAAAAAATCAGTTCTGAAGGTTCTCAAAATTTTGAAAGCCACAAAATTATGTTTGGGTTTGAAGCTCTATACGCTGTGTTCAGTTCATCCGATATCGACGTTCTTGAACTCGTTAAACTGAGGGGCGATTCTTCTTTCCATACGAATAAAAAACTATTGTATTATCTATCGTAGAAGGTCTGTGTAACGAAGGATTATCTGTGTGAAAAACAAAATTGAAATTTTTTGGGGATAACGTTGATTTTAAAACACGTAGAAACACCACGGTTAAAACAAATCGCGTAGTTTAAGAACTTTTACCGATGCACCAAATTTGGTTTGAATCGTTCGAAGGGTTCTGATTTATGAGCGATTATTTGAATCTTAAAAAAAGTTGAAGGGTAGAAATTTGAAGACTCTTGGAAAAAAAATTATTTTTAGTTTCGCTCGAAAACGTGAATATAGTGGTTTTTCAAAGCGCTAAAACCAAATCTGCCACAAGTTTTGAATAAAAAAATTCTGTTAATATGCTTTTCTCTGAAGAAGTACCGTTTTTATTAAATACGTCTTTCAGATCGCTCTAAAATTTACTATTTCTGGATCACGAAAAATATTTTTATATTACACATAGGCTAGGTTCTTGTCCATGCACATATTATAATATAAAATAATTATAATAAATAGTAAATAGTATTATAATAAGAAATAGTAAATATTACACTTTTATAACATCGCTATAAACATAATCATAGAAAAAAACAAAAAAAGTAACATTAAATATTAGAGACCAATTTTTTTTAAAATGAAATAATCAAATTTTGAACGTCCTTACAGTTCTATTGAGATGGATACTTGGAAAACGGCGTTATTCTAAGGGAAGTGTATTAACAGATTTTTACTTCCTTCTACCGCAGTAAAGGATTGATAAAGATAAAGGATTGATGGATGTATTGTATGGATGTATGCATGTATATACTGTAATCGCGAAAATTTTCAGTTTTCAGATTTCAATTTTGTCAAGTTACGTCGTGAGGCGTGTACGTACTTTCAAACGTTTCTGGCATAACTCAAAAACTTAATGCCGTAGAAAGTTAAAATTTTGTATTTAGGATTATTGTAAAATATAGTTGTAAACCTTCCTTTTTGGGCTCTGCGTGATTAACGGCATTTAATCATTACTTGAAGATCATAATTGTTTTTCATAAAAAATTATATCACTACTATATATTATTACGGTAGTATAGATCCCTTTTCCGGCTCTCAGGAGCGATGGATTTTGATGAATGAGGTATCAAAAGAAAGGGAATTTCATAAAGAAGTGACGAATTCCAATTTCGTTTCTTAAATTCTTACTAGGGCTTAAATAAAAGTGGTGAAAAAACTGGGAGGTTTCACAAATTTGACGACAGAGAGTCAGCGGATCGAGACGGGATAGGTTGGGTTTTAAAGATTTTGACGCGGGCATCAAAATCATTATCGTTTTCGAGATAATGCATGATATAGGTCCGCACGGGCCCTATGCCATCTTGCGTACGTGCCGTTGTCATGGCAACTTTATTTGTCTGTTTACAAAAACTTTTAATGAGTGGGAAATTATATATTGTTTCCCATATCCAACCCTAAAGGGCACTGTTAAATATGAATACTACATATAGAAAATGGTATAGTTGAATCTAATTGCCTAACTGCTAAATTGAAGAGTTATTTTCCAGGGGGTTAGCTAATTACTTATTAAGTATGAACTGAAACTTCAACATAGTCATTACAAACCATGTAGCTTCACCAAATCTGTATGTTAAATAAACTTTTTTGGTAACATAATGTTTACTCGAATAAATATGTTTCCCTAATATCGCTTATACTTCTAATGCATCAAGGATAGATATCTAAGGCGAGAGTTCTCGCTCGGGTATACTAGTTATAATATAAGTCAAAACTTCTCAAATTTGGTATATATGACTTAAGTAACATAATAAATTTTGGTTAAAATTGGCAAACCGGAAGTGATACTTTACTTGAAGGTAATTGTTTTTCATAAAAAATTATTTTATAATATAACTCAAAACTTCTCAAATTTGGTATATATGACTTACGTAAAATAATAAATTTTGGTTAAAATTGGCAAACCGGAAGTGGTACTTTACTTGAAGGTCATATTAGACTTTCAACAAAAACTATATTAAAATAATGTAAAACATCTCAAATTACACTTTTATATCAATGTGAATAATATAATTGATTTTGGTTGAAATTGAAGAGCTGAAAGGGATACTTTACTTGAAGATCATAATAAACTTAAATCAAAATGTATATTGACATTTAATAGAGAGATCATATTGTAAAGGTTATAAACGCCACTTCTTTTTCCATTCTAATTAAACAATTTTATTGATTGTTTCAAGTATTAAAATTGAGTGTGAAATTCGTTTTTTTTCTTCACATTTATGAGCTGAACAAGTCTGCAGCAGGAGAACAAGATATAAGTCAGGCGAGTTCTTCCCCTTAAAATTTTGAAACCGTCGATTTCCAATGCATTATTTAGTTACATAGACAGTTCTAATGCTATCAAGGAACACAAAGAAATCTCTTGGGAACTTGTTACCAACTAGAAGAAAACGACATATAATAAGGGAATGAGGCCTCCAGAAACAATAACTTAGGTGTATGGCGCTGTTTGTGTCAATAGATGGACGTCGCGAGGCCGAGATACAGACAGCTATCTTCAAAAACTAGGAACCAAATTCAGGATCACCTTTTGAGCCACCGATTTATAGTTTAATAGGCGGACAAGGAAGTCATGGGGTGTCCACATCAGATATTTTCAATATCTTGGGATATTATTATTATCTTAATCCACCAACCCGGATGTTATAAACAACGAAGCTAGAAGACCGATAGCACCGGCTTTAATAGCATAATTTACCGTCTTTTGAACGTACCATTAAATGAAAAGAATTATAATAAAGAAATTGAAATAATATATTCCAAAGCAAAAAACAATGAGTACAATAAAGCCGTTATCAATGTCATTTTAAAAAAAACAGCTACACAAAAAGACAATTTATAATATCTACTCAACAACCGACGAAGACAGTCCCATCCCGAAACATTATGTGTTGATTCCATATTACGGCTCTATATCCATCAAAGTCGGATATGAATTGAAAAAAAACTAGGATTAAACCCTGCATTTAAAATCCCTATCTTCATATTTTCCTTATCCTAAAGACAAAATAGACCCTTTCCAAAAAAGCGGAATATACGAACTAAATTGTAATGACTGTACAGCCTAATACACGGGAAAACTGGAAGATCACTAAGTCAGAGATTAAAGGAACATATACGAGCATATAATAATAAGAGAATTCCAGCTTAGCAAATCATTTAAATGAAAAAAAACACCAGAAATTCATCAAAGACTCAGGAGTTTAATTAGTACATCACGTTGAAAACATTCTCCGATTAAATATATATGAAGCACTTGAAATTATAAAATCCTGCAAATCCAATCCAGATTTTTACTTAAGTGCCCAAATAAATATCTTCAATAGTCCAATCTTAAATTTATTCCCATCCATAACAGAAAAAACAATTACTCACCGGAATTACTGGAAAAATCCCGAGCCCTAAACCGTTTACCTATAAATACCCCATCTTTCTTCCATTACAGTCATTTCCATTACGAGTTCAGTGCGAAAACAAACCTATGCAACCTTTTCTGTTTGATATAATCCACTTAAACCTTGGTAGTACAAACATGTATTTGATTTCTTGTTTTAATTAAATTCATAATTCGTAAATGTTTTTTAATACTAATTTATAATACATTTAATTTAATATGTATAATAATAACAAACTGCATTTTGAATTGCTTATTTTTGAATTTTTGTGTTTTTAGAACTGAAGGTGAATGTACAACATTCGAAACAAAACAAGTATTCAATAAAAACAAAATTATTAAAGTGGCAAATAATTTATCAATCCCTAAGTAGATTGATCTTTCTATACCATCATGCGGACGTCCAGAGATATTTTTTATTCAGAACTGCCGTCAGATTTGGTTTTGAAAAACCACTATATTAAAATTTTCGAGCAAATCTAAAAATAAAAGTTTTTGGATTAAAAATGTTGCTAGTTATATCAAATATTCATCGATTCAGGGCAAACGGGAATAATAATTCTTGCAGAGATAGGAGATAGACGAAGAAATGAGATAATAAATGCAGAAAAAGAGGAACATTGCGGACTACAAGTGAAATAGAGTTTCTCATCCATGCAGGGCGATTAAAATACATTTTTCAAATGCAGGAGTTTTATTTTATTAGAAGTAGGTCTAATTTTTCATCTGATCTTTTTTCATCTGATCTTGAAAAAAAAATAAAAATACGCCAGTGATAAATAATTATTCAAATGTTGTTCTTGAAGAAGATATTATTCCAAAAGTTGATATATATGTTAATCATGGCCTTGGTGACTGGAACTGCCGGCTAAATGGCACAGATGGGGCGGCACCTTTCTGCTCATGTTACACCAGTGGAGCTGTCCGTCGTACAAATGAGATACAGGTTGTTGTGGCGCCAGACTGGACACGTGTCCACACGTGTTACCGCCAACTTCTTATGTCGTTTCACTTTGCTGGCCAAATATTGGCGTCTTCTTGGCTGGCTTTTGGGCCTTAGTGGGTTAACACGTGGTGGGGCTAGTTCTGCTTCTTTACCTGGAATACGTGTTATACGAAGCTCTGCTTCTCGTATTCTCTGCCATTTAAACTATAAGAAAATTATTAATTGCGTTGCCTCTTTTTATTTATTTTGTTTATGTAACGTACTGTAAATGAATAGTTACACAGGCAGGAGGTAAAAAGTTTGATTAATAATTGATTCTAATATCCCAGCATTTGGATGTTTTCCTGTGCATGCTATTTCCTTTCTATTTCATCTGTTATTAAGTGGCTGTCTGTTCTTATTAAAATCGTTTTTGTCTTGTTCTTTTGAATCAACCTCCTTAGTAACTTTCCATACAATAACGTTGTAATATGTCTAGTTAATAATTTCTTTTTTTATTTTTGAATAAATAATTGGCGAATACATTACTTCCTTTTTAAATTAATGTCATTGGAAAATGTTTATATATTACATATGCTGAAAAAGAAATCCTTCTGCTTAGATAAATCGAAAAATACAGGTACTGAAATCTATCTATACATACGAAATTTCGGTCACTGATAGCGAAATTGTTGCAGCAGTAATTTGTATTTTGTGGATTCTTTGGTTTTCAGTGCCAATAACAAGAATTGCATCATGTGTAATGTACCTACATTAAGAAAGTCATCAAAAACACACAATATTTGAAAATTTTACCCCAATATTTTCAGCAATATGACAATTTAGGTTTATGCTCAAACAGGATTATTTCAGTTAATACTTAATATAAGTCTCTTAATTAAATGCAGCTTTTATAATGGGAATGTTTTGGTAAAAGGCAATTTTGGAGGTAAATGAAAATTAGTCTGAAAAATATAATTGTTTGCATTTTTTGGATACTAGAGCCTTTCCGAAGCATCGGATCTATATTTTTACTGATATAACATTGGTATAAAATTTAATTACCAATAAGAATCCGTTATAGAATATTCCAGAACATTCCATTGAAAATTCGAGAGTTGAAAATTGCACTGAAAAAAATACAGGAGAATGTTAGGGTATTGAACATGAGCCAAAAAGAAACTTCAAGTTTCAAAAAAGTGCCCTATCATGTTTTCCCTCTAAATTCCGAAAATTGCCAATTTTAAGGAGGTATTCAATCGAGTCTTGAATACCCGTGTCTTGAATTCACCCCGCCTGTCTAATACTACATTAAGTTCGCATTTACGTTAAAATTTTAAAATAATATATATTTTTTTTAAATATTCAAAGACTTAAAATTAGTAATACCTAGAAATAAATATGCAAATGTATGGCTTATTTAAAAGAGAAAATAAAATTATAATGTCATACTTAAACATAGGATAACATTTAGATGTCAAAAATCTTCAAATTCAACAGTAACATTTACTTAAATGTATACATTTTGGAGCATTACTCAAAAAAAGCATTGCTGTTTGTGCTGTTCATATTCATTTCTTTTTTTTTTTTTTTTTTTTTTTGAGGTTAATATTTAGTTAATATTCCAAAGATCTCTTGTGATAACAAACTATCATAAGGATTTGAGGTGTAATAATAGCTCAGAAAATCTTCCTCATTATAGGTTACGATGTTTTAATTTTTGTTTGTAAGAAACGTTGAAAATTATAGACCGAAAAATATCCATTAACATCTAATTTTTATTTTGTTCTAGAATTCATGAAATGACTTCGTAGTCGGTATTACCTTCATACGTTTTATTTCTACAAATTGGGAAATGATGTCGCTTTTTCTGACAGTAATTCTTGAAGAAAAAATAAAATATATAATTTACTGGAAGGATAAATAGTATACATATTTTCATCATTTCTTGATAATGAACAAAAATCATTCGAAATATCAAGTAACTAAAGATTGGTGATTTCTACATATTTTTATATAAAAAATCTGGAGACCTTCGTGCATCTAAAAAAAAATTAACTTCTTTTTCAATAATAAATATTTTATTTAAATAATCTTGATAAGCCGAACACCACTTGTATGAGCCTGGAGCTAGTTGGCTTCCTTCATGAGCCGGGTGCAACTTGCTTTGACTATAGCCCAGCCACCTGGTCTTAGGCCTTGCCACGTGGCCTTCGTCCTTCAATATCAGCCTACAACATTGGATAAAGGTGTTAACCTCTGTAGCTTCTGAAAATCTTAATCCCATATATTAAATGGAACCTATATTTTGAAGGGTTCAATGAAGCGTAAATTTGTTTATTAAAGGTTTCTCTCACAACTTTTTTCATAATTTTTTACCAAATATCATTCTTTTCAATAACATTTTTATATTTTAAAACTGAATAATATTAGAGCATTAGTGGAATATTCCCCATTAATAGAGATGAAAATCTCAGTTACCTAAAGCTCATAAACAATCTCAATTTATTAATATAATCCACAAACTATCTGGAATCTATCAACTTATCCATAATGAAGATTATTTTTTCATTTGGTTCATTATACCATATTTTTTAAAGATTTTTATGATTTTATTGGATCATTAAAAAATAAAAAAAAATAAAACATCTGAATCGGCAAAGAACATAAAAACATAATAACGCAAAAACAGAATAATTAATAACTTTAAGTATTATGCTTTTTATTACATTTTAAAACATCTTATTGTTGATTATTACAATTTGCGAGTAATAGAGATAGAAATTTTTACAGTCGTACTTTTTTATTTAAGAAAGGACAATGTAGAAAATATTACAATAAAATAAATTAAACGAAAAGTAAGAATATTGATGAACTTATAACACTAAATGCACATTATAACAAATTTACATTATTTATACTCTGTCTGAACCATGCTCCTTCATGTGAAGGGTAAAGCACGACTTCAGAAGTTCTCAATGCTTTTCTCTCGAAGCGTCACTAATATTAGAAGCCATTGGAGGTTGAGTGCAACCTAGGACTGTAAATCCGAGCCTTCTGTTGTTATATTGTAGCATTGCTCTGAAATGTCATTGAATTTTCCTTTCATAGGATTATAATGAAACTGTATACGGATTGAACCAGAGGATTTGGTTGACCCAAAAAATTCTGATGTAATTTAAAAACCTTTGGGCAATAGTTAATTTCTATATTTGATGCAGTTATTAAAGTAACGTTTATGAACAGCTTATTTATGTAAAATTTACGTTCAGATTTAGATGAAAATCGCTCAAATGTTGTTAAGAAAGTTTTTTTTTCTATAACTTTCTTTGATTCTTTAGAGAGTGAACTCATGACCATAATCTCGTGGGTCAGGATCCAAGACACACCCTCACGGCAAGATAAAAGAAGTGAAGAAATTAGCAATGATTAGAAAGTAGTTAGCTGGACTTAGTGAAGAAATGTTGCCCAGCCATCTAAGTTATATCAGGAACTTGATGCCGTTAAATCAGAATTGGACTTTGGAAAAAATAACTTCTTCTGACACTCTTCTTTTGATGGGATGTCTACCGCCTCCCATAGACCGCGGATGTCACGATGATGCCGGTATAAGGAAGTTTTGAAGAAATGTACCCCGACCCGCTTCTTCATGTGCATGGCTCTTAGTAACCCAACACCCGCGCACTTCACAGATGGTTGCAGATGATCATTCCCATACAAAGATTGGGTTTGTTTGACAAAAGAAACCATTAAGTTAGAAAATATTGTTACGGTTGGTACACACTGCATCAATCATCGGTCTACGATAAGTTAAAAACCCGAGTTTAAATTTTACAAATTACAGTGGTTTCGGATGATAATTTTTGCATGTCAGCATTAAAATTGTTATTAATAATGTATATTTGAATATTATACTTACTGCTATTATAGTTTAGTATTATTTATTTTAGTTCCTCTATTTAGTTATTGGCAACTTTCAAGGGGAAGCAGTACTCGGTAGTCATAAATGCACAGAATCAGTCCTTATTTACATGAAAAAGAAAAGTAAATAAAGGAGAATTTAAAAAAAAAATTTATACATAAATATATAAAATAATGGAAAAATGATTTATCCATAAATATACAATAAAATAGTTTAGTATTTTCAGGTGGTTAATTGGAACAATTTTAATTCTGTAAAAACTGTGCAGTTCTGTCACTTAGCGAAGTTGGTTACCTGGCAACCTATATCTATTTATTTAACCTATTGTAATTCTTTTTACTTCCTTGTACGAAAGGAAGTATTGTAATCGCGAAAATTTTCGGTTTTCAGATTTCAACGGAAATATCCATTTTGACTATCCCTGAAACCGTTTTGACTAGTTTCGTCGTGGCGTCTGTACGTACGTACGTTCGTATCTAGCACAACTCAAAAACGGTTAGCCGTAGAAAGTTGAAATTTTGTATTTAGGATTGTTCTAAAATCTAATTGTGAACCTCCCTTTTTGATCGCTGGTTGATCACCGGAAGTGGTCCATTACTTGAAGATCATAATTGATTACAGTCAAAAATTATATTAAAATACTATACAAAACTTCTCAAATTTAGTAAATAGGACTTTTATATCGATATGAATGTATTTACTATATTTTGATTAAAATTGGTGAGCCGAAAAGGGTACTTTACTTGAAGGTCATAATAAGCTTACATCAAAAATTATATTTAAATTAAATACATAAATCATATGTTTCGGTAATAAAGGTTACAAACTCAATTTGGTTTCCAATCCAATTAAACATTTTTATTACTTGTTTTAAGTGTTAAAATTGAGTATAAAATACTGGTTTTCCTCCCCATTTGTGTGTGTGTCAATAGATGGATATCGCGACGCCGAGTGTTGTTTTTGAGATACTGAAATCTTCGGAACCTAGTACCAAATTGAGGATCACTTTTTGAGCCACCCTTTTATAGTTTAATAGGCGTACAAGGAAGTCATGTGTTGTCCACATCAGATATTTTTTTTTGTACTAGATATTGCTTAAAAGAAATTTATTTTATGACAAGCACCTTATTAAAACTTCTTAGCTTACATTTGAAACAACTTACTGGATTTTAGTTGTTATTTCAAATTTAATTTTTATTTTATTTTCTTTAGAACCCCTTACAGACGGTTATTGCATGTGGTAATATTTATCAAACGTACAAAATTATTAGTTTCATATCCTCTCGTTGAACCGTGAGGTTTTTAGAGAAAAATGGGAACTCCAAAATTGTGCAAAACTTCGGCGGACATATCCTGAGATTACCCATGGACCGACTTTGTCCAGTGCATTGTATCAAAATGAATACAACAAATGAATGATTTCCTAAAGTAGATGCATGAGCCAACAACAGCTTTGTACCCCTTATTTTTATTTTGGAGTGTTCTAAATAAGGTATCGATACAACGTTGGATGCGAGAATTTCGAAACGTAAAGGTAAGCGTAAAGTTGTTTTATTTATTGATTTCTTTTTTCACCTTTTTACAGTGAGCCTTTGAGGGGATTATGTATAGTATTTTTAATGTTATATAGATCCATTGCTTCCAATTTGCTTGTTATCAGCATTGTGAATAGTAGTATTTAGATGTGTGTATTAATTAATAAAATTTATAAAATAATACAATCATTAATGAAACAAAAGAAGAGAATATAAAAAAAAATAATAAATAGCAAAAAAGGAAACAACACATCAAAAATGTAAAATAAATTAATAACAATTTAAAGATAAAGGTAAAGAAATGTAACTTCATTTAATGATGAGAGTCAGAGTTTAAATGCTATTTGTTCTTTGGTAGTCGTCATTCATTATTTCCTTCATATAATTTTTTTTTTTTGCATTTTGGTTGGAGGTAACTTCAGTAACTCCTTTCCGTATTCTGCAAAGAGATTTTTTCCCATATCTAGCTAAGTGTCCACATACATAAACCGTAAATTTACTGAAAAATCCATCAAATTTTAAGTAAACTAGTATACTATAAAATAGTAAACTAAAAATAGTAAAGTAAACTTAATTAATCTAAAGTAAAATTAATGTTACTTCCTTACAGTCAGCTTTGATAAGAAGTTTGTATTTGTGCATTTCTAAATATTTATTTTGTGGTTGTTATAGAAATTACTTGCAAGGTCGTAATCTTGATTCATGTACGAGTATCTATTACCAAAATTTAAAATTTATTTTAGTAATATATAACTGTAAAACATGCAATCCTTGTGATTTCTACAGTGCGACTGAAGCGGTAAACTGGTTCAGTAAAAGCAGTAAATTTCTCAATAGAGCCATTCAAGCCTCACACTTTTTTGTTTTTCCGACTGATACCTCACCGGTGGTTGTTCCCGTGAAAGGGAGCTCTGCTGGTATAAAAAAAAAAAAAAAGATGGACTATCCAAGACGGGGACAAATGGAAAATCCCTGTTGCTGGCTGCTGGTGAGATAACGGTCAGGGGCAGGCCGCGACTCAAAGGGCGACATGGAAACTTAATAAATTCTTCTCTGTCTTCGGCAACTGTGGCCGAGGATGAAGATATCTCCGGCCTGCCCACGCATGGAACTGGACCGATCCGTTTTAACTCGTGGCAGCTCTGGGAAGCTGAACTCTATCGGGTTGGGGCTCCCACGGTGAGGCGACATCTGTTTCATTTCTTCCCAATATCTGATTGTGCATTTCGTATAAATATGCCTAAGTGTATGACAGCATTAATAGTTGCTGAGGATATAATTTAACTTTATGATCGAAACATCTTTGATGGCAAATTACTAATATCTTTAAAAATATATAAATGCAGTTTCCGCCCTCAGTACATAAATTCATATGAAAATAATGATAAGAAAAACACGAAAAAGCATTATTTAGCACTTGTTGGAAAATTTCAAAGAAAATATAGTCAAACACCGCTCTAATGTAGTTTACCGGATTCCGTGCTCCACGCCCAATTGTAATTCTTCTTATATAGGCGAAACCAAAAACCATCTAAAATCTCGCATTTCCCAACACAAAACATCCATCACTTCCCGCAACCAGTCTGCCTCCAAACTATCAGAACACGCCTTGACCCTCAACCATTCCTTCAACTTCGATCAACCCTCTATCCTGGCTACATTTCCCAACCATGAAAAAAGACTTATTTCGGAATCAGTTTACATACACCTTGAAACGAATCCGGTTAATCATAAAATAGACAACAATTGATTTCCCTTACTTACAGACATATTTTAAATCTTATTAAAAAACAATAATAGCCCTATCATTCTTACAATTTCTCCCTTACTCCCTCTTCCTTCTCTATTTTTATTCTGTCTCTTTTTACTTTACTATAGTTGTTTTTTTATTCCACTGATTACACTTGGGAAAATGTTTTATTTATTAATTTAACAATGCAAATTATTAATAATTAAGGGTTAACTTACTATTAAAGTGTAATAGACTGCAATAGGTAAACTTGTTATTAAATTTTATAGTAACATATAAAATTACTTATTCAATTTTTTACCTATGTAATTATTTTAATCTGGTGCCTTAAATACTTTCTACTCTGCCATTGTCTTTACTATTTGATAGTCTCACTTTATGTTTATTATATCACAATTTTGTATCCTTATTTTTATTTGTTTTTAAAATAGGTTATTGTTAAAAAAATTTCCTCCTGTTGTTGTACCTATAATTATAGATTTAATTAAACCAGTTTTGTGAGGGCATTGTAGAAAAAAAAAAAAAAAAATCTATCCGTATTACTTATTCATTATTGTATGCATACATTTTGTTCATTAAACTCTTACAGATGGAACTTTACCTCAATCTCTTTGTTCATGAATTATGCTCAATTTATAATTTTATTTTCTTCTTGCCCATTTTATATATTGATTTTTATTTTTCTTTATTATTTATATTTGTTATTTTAGATTTATCTTTCTCTTCTATTTTCAATACTTCTTTTTAGTAAGGACCAGTATTAGTAAATAGTACTCACTGTAGTGGAATGCGGTAGTCGGTATTAGCAACAAGTTTTTGAATCTCGTTAATGTAAGAAGGGCAACTCCTATCAAAAACAGTTGGCCGTTTTTGGTGACTTTTTGCGTGCTTGTTAAAATTATCACAGTTTAAACATTTAAAATGTTCAGATTTAGAGTCTTTTACAGAATGTTCTTCAGCACAATTAGAGCACGTTACAGCATCGCGGCAATCTTTGCTGTTATGATTTGCAGTTAAATTTCAAGCACTGGCCGCATCTTTTTATTCTGAAATAGTCTTGAATGAATATTTTCTGGTTTCCCAAGCTAATTCGGTTGTAAAGAAGTAGTTCTCTTGTGGCAGCATCCACTTCGATAACGACATGGCGAGAGTTATTTCTTCTAGTTGTGAGTACCACAACAGGATGAATTTTTTCACCATCTAAAGCGATGGCTTCATTTTGGGCCACAAGATAATCTACTACATTTGCTAAGTTTATGTATTCCTCGACGTTCCTTTTAACCACCCGCGGACTTTTCTTAGCTAATTTATGATATGACATTTTTCTAGAATTTTTTAAAGCTTCCTCAATTTTAGGCAAGTCTTTTTCCCTTGATGTATGTACTATTAGTGTTCCAGTTTTAGTTTCTGAAACTTTTTCGAAACATATTTTCAATTCTTCAGGGTCAACTAAATTTTTTAATTCCGAAGCTATTTCCTGAGGGCTCAAAGTTTCTGGGGGTTTAATTATTGCCTTAAATTAGAGCCGTCGTTGAGTTCTAGTAACACTTCTCTTTGTAATTTCAGAAAATGATATCGGAATAGAGGTCGAATAGAAGCTGAGGTCGTTGCATTTATTAAATTAACTGCAGAATCTGCTAAAATACTCACATAATTTTCCCTGCTGCTAAAATTTCACATAATATTCACATAATGATAGAAAGTCTAACCTTAGGTCTTAAATCTGTTCGTATAACCTTGTAATCTAATACTTCTTTTAATGTTTGCTGAGCATATTTCACATCACATACCAGATCCGCCATCTTGTTGGAACTCCTTATAATATATTATATTATATTTTT
Source organism: Rhaphigaster nebulosa (assembly GCA_948150685.1). Taxonomy (NCBI): domain Eukaryota; kingdom Metazoa; phylum Arthropoda; class Insecta; order Hemiptera; family Pentatomidae; genus Rhaphigaster; species Rhaphigaster nebulosa. The sequence continues at coordinate 155,446,172 of OX411306.1, forward strand.
TATATATTTCAAATTTTTTATTCAATTAATGAGAGAACAAAATTCTAAAAAAGAGACAAAAATAACTGTTAACTGGAAGATTCCAAAACAAAACCTTAAGTCACTCAAATATCAATAAACACAGTTTGAAAGATGGCTTTATGTTTAAATTTACAAATAATATCGTATTATTATTATTTTGTATTTTACTTTTTATTTTTGTATATATATATATATTTTTTTTGGAATTAAACTATTCAACGTTTATTGTGTCATTGTTACGTATGGACTGTTAATCTTGACTTGAATGTTATTCTTCATTTAAAAAAAAACAAAAATCTGGTTTCACTAGAAAAAAAGAAAAGAGGAATTGATTTTGAATTTTTGACAGACAAATCTCAACTAGACTCCATTACCAAAGTAGCCTAAGTGCTTTATGAATGTTCTTCTTTACACAAATTTCGTAAATTGTATTTTATTTATTTAGTCTTGCAGAAATAATAATTTTGTATATCAAGTTAATGATAACTTTGATATACATTATGTTATTAAGTGGGGAATCATCGTTTTATTTGTTGTTAAAGAATTTATGAGTTTTTGTAGTGCTAATATCAGGTCAAGGTCAGCAACGAAAACTAAGCAAGCTTACATTCAATTCTATGGCAACGGGGAATATGTTGATAAGTTCAAAAATGAACTCCTGAGTAAAGTATATTTTGATCATCTTCAAGCCATCTGCACACTGTAAAGAAGTTGGTAACATACAGCACCAAAATTTTACGAGTAACAGAGGAGAGTTGTGAGTGGCCACCTTCTTCGCTGTTTTCAGAAGTCTCACTTGTAAATGAGTTCAAGAAATTATTTATACAATTGTAAGGAAACCTGCAATAATCAGTTGAAATTTGTTGATGAAAACTTCAAGCTGTTTTTTCAAAATCTGTACTTTTATAAAAATTGAATATAGCGATATCTTCTTCTTCCAAGATAGCGATATCTTCTTAAAAATATACATGTTTTTTCTAGAATGAATGTTTGGTTCAGAATATAAAATGAAAGATTAGTTTTGCACTGACTGAAATAATTGCCCTCGAAACACGTTTTAATATTTTTAATTATGAAAACAAATCCTTATTCCAGAAGTCTTAAGACCACTGTTTGAAGGTTTAAATCAGTCCTATTTACTTGAGGAGCTATCGAATTAGGTCAGTTGTCTAAGGCAGGTGTCACTAAAGACTTCCTGAATTCTTCATTAATTTCATGCTGAATATGCATAGGCCCAGGAAATATGAATCCCATCATTATTTAACTAGACCATCTGTACAGTAATTATCATTATAATTATTTTACAAGGTTGATTAACAATATTCAGTCAGTCGAATTCTCGAGGATGTCTGTTATTGATTTATTCGCATCAGTCCGCCTGCTGGTTTTTTAACACGCTATTAATGTTTGTAACCAATTAAGTTATTAAAGAAGAAAGTTGTCAGAACTTCATTTCGGACTAAAAAGGATTAGTATCTTAAGACGTTATTATAATTTGCATAGATTGGATCGTTGAAAGTGTTTTCTTTTTTCCTCTACGAGGCGTTTGATAGCGGTTGCTAACAAACGTGTTAGTAGATTATATTTTCAAACCATTTCTGCATAATACGGAATATACCTTCAAACTGATTCATGGTGCTTGGATAGGGATGGGCTGTTCATAAATTCAAAAATCCAAATAGCCTTAGTCCATTATTTTCTGCTCAGTAATAATTTCTTTCGTCACAGAGAATAAGTTGAAAAATGGTTGCTGTGTATTGTCATCATCATTTTGCCTTCTGAAAACAGCGAAGAAGGTGGCCACTCACAACTCTCCTCTGTTACTCGTAAAATTTTGGTGCTGTATGTTACCAACTTCTTTACAGTGTGCAGATGGCTTGAAGATGATCAAAATATACTTTACTCAGGAGTTCATTTTTGAACTTATCAACATATTCCCCGTTGCCATAGAATTGAATGTAAGCTTGCTTAGTTTTCGTTGCTGACCTTGACCTGATATTAGCACTACAAAAACTCATAAATTCTTTAACAACAAATAAAACGATGATTCCCCACTTAATAACATAATGTATATCAAAGTTATCATTAACTTGATATACAAAATTATTATTTCTGCAAGACTAAATAAATAAAATACAATTTACGAAATTTGTGTAAAGAAGAACATTCATAAAGCACTTAGGCTACTTTGGTAATGGAGTCTAGTTGAGATTTGTCTGTCAAAAATTCAAAATCAATTCCTCTTTTCTTTTTTTCTAGTGAAACCAGATTTTTGTTTTTTTTTAAATGAAGAATAACATTCAAGTCAAGATTAACAGTCCATACGTAACAATGACACAATAAACGTTGAATAGTTTATTTCCAAAAAAAATATATATATATATACAAAAATAAAAAGTAAAATACAAAATAATAATAATACGATATTATTTGTAAATTTAAACATAAAGCCATCTTTCAAACTGTGTTTATTGATATTTGAGTGACTTAAGGTTTTGTTTTGGAATCTTCCAGTTAACAGTTATTTTTGTCTCTTTTTTAGAATTTTGTTCTCTCATTAATTGAATAAAAAATTTGAAATATATATAAAATATAATATAATATATTATAAGGAGTTCCAACAAGATGGCGGATCTGGTATGTGATGTGAAATATGCTCTGCAAACATTAAAAGAAGTATTAGATTACAAGGTTATACGAACAGATTTAAGACCTAAGGTTAGACTTTCTATCCAGAAATTGGAAAATTATGTGAGTATTTTAGCAGATTCTGCAGTTAATTTAATAAATGCAACGACCTCAGCTTCTATTCGACCTCTATTCCGATATCATTTTCTGAAATTACAAAGAGAAGTGTTACTAGAACTCAACGACGGCTCTAATTTAAGGCAATAATTAAACCCCCAGAAACTTTGAGCCCTCAGGAAATAGCTTCGGAATTAAAAAAATTAGTTGACCCTGAAGAATTGAAAATATGTTTCGAAAAAGTTTCAGAAACTAAAACTGGAACACTAATAGTACATACATCAAGGGAAAAAGACTTGCCTAAAATTGAGGAAGCTTTAAAAAATTCTAGAAAAATGTCATATCATAAATTAGCTAAGAAAAGTCCGCGGGTGGTTAAAAGGAACGTCGAGGAATACATAAACTCAACAAATGTAGTAGATTATCTTGTGGCCCAAAATGAATCCATCGCTTTAGATGGTGGAAAAATTCGTCCTGTTGTGGTACTCACAACTAGAAGAAATAACTCTCGCCATGTCGTTATCGAAGTGGATGCTGCCACAAGAGAACTACTTCTTTACAACCGAATTAGCTTGGGAAACCAGAAAATATTCATTCAAGACTATTTCAGAATAAAAAGATGCGGCCAGTGCTTGAAATTTAACTGCAAATCATAACAGCAAAGATTGCCGCGGTGCTGTAACGTGCTCTAATTGTGCTGAAGAACATTCTGTAAAAGACTCTAAATCTGAACATTTTAAATGTTTTAACTGTGATAATTTTAACAAGCACGCAAAAAGTCATCAAAAACGGCCAACTGTTTTTGATAGGAGTTGCCCTTCTTACATTAACGAGATTCAAAAACTTGTTGCTAATACCGACTACCGCATTCCACTACAGTGAGTACTATTTACTAATACTGGTCCTAACTAACCAAAACAAATAATATTTCATGATAAGTTTAAATACTGTGATAAATTTAATACTATCCCGAATTCAAACAACATTCTATGAAGACTAATAATGGTAAATAGACAAATTAACTTATTACAGCTGAACACACACCACTCAAAATAAACATTAAACTTTTTAAAACATTACTCTATCCAAAAGCACATTGACATATTGCTCTTAGAAGAGCCATACACACGTAACAATTAGATAATAGGTTATGATAATTATAGGGTGTTCCAAACCTATGTTAATAACCCTAGAGCAGGTTTTGTAATTACAAATAAAATAATTGATGGGAGTTTAACAAACCAACACTCAGATGATGATTTGGTTTGTGTCGAAGTAACAATGGGTAAATTTAAATTCCTAGCTATAAGCGCATATTTTGACAGAAAAAAAGGATATTAAAAGAGATTTAGATAAAATGACTAGCATTTTAAACAAATTTTCTGATTGCAATATAATTATTGGTGTTGACTCAAACGCAAGATCTAAAGTCTGGTACGATAAAAAAACTGATTCTAGACGCAGTGAGATGGAGACTTTTATAATGGTTCACGATTTAGCTGCAGGAAATATGAATTCTGAAATCAGTACTTTCGAAGGCGCTATGGGTAACAGTAATATAGATTTGACACTGATAAACACACAAACTTTTCGGCACAACCACATTCGCGACTATAATAAAGACATGTAATATGACCCTTGCAAGATCATGCGGTAATGGAACTAAATCGGGAAACCATCGCACTGTGCCTTGGTGGAACAATGAATTAACCATGTTACGCAGACGAATAGATTACGAAAAATATATCAAAAGACAAAAATTGATGATACAGTACGAAAAACAAGAAGACGTGAATACATATTCAGTAAACAAAAATACGAAAAATTAATTAAAAAATCTAAATTTGAATCTTGGAAGACATACACAACCAATTCTACTGCTTGGAAATGGCCTTACAAATCAGCGGTTAACAAACCGAAAACTGTGACTTTACTTCAAACTGTAATTAATAACCAGAGTGAATACACAATAGATAAAGAAGAAACGTTTAAACAGATTTTGAATGAGATAATAAAGGATGATAGATTTGACAATGACAGACAAGAACACATCGCTATGAGAACTAATATCAATATACCACCTACATCTATTGATGAAGTGCCAATTGAGGACGGAGAAATAATTTATATTATAAAAAATCTACACAACAAAAAATCAACAGGGATCGACAAAATTAGTCCAATTATGGTCCAAAAAATTTTTGAAAGTTTTCCTAGGTTAGTGTTACAAATTTATAAAATTTTATTCAACAGAAAAGTGTTTCCAACAAGCTGGAAAGAAGGTTAACTTGTTCTTATCCCTAAAACTGATCATAGTTCGCTCTGACCTATCAGTATCCTTCCGGTTATGGGTAAAATATTTGAAAACATTATCAAAAATCGGCTTATGTATTTTTTGATGTCTAAAGAGATAATTGAAAAGCGACAATTTGCCTTCCGACCCCAAACTGGTTCTGAATAGGCTATAAACGCACTGACTGAACATATTGCTTCAACAATGCATCAAAAAAGTAATATGCTGGTAGTTAGTTTGGATATTAAGGCGGCTTTTGACAACGCATGGTGGCCGGCTATACTGACCAATCTAAAAAAAAATACAACTGTCCACAATATTTAGGCAATAGATCGATAACTATTCAAACTAATTCCCTTACCATAAACAAAAAACTAACGATAGGTATTCCCAAAGGATCCTGTCTGTCTCCGATACTTTGGAATGTACTGATTAATACGATTTTTGAAATTGACGTACCAAAAGATACAACAATCATAGCCTACGCCGACGACGTTTTGGTGTTGGTTAAACGTAAGAACTTCACCGAATTAGAGTCGATTACAAATACAATCCTAATACGTCTTATGCGATGGGCTGGGAATAATAAACTTCACTTTAATCCAAACAAGTCAAAATACATAATTTTCTCTCGGAAAAGAACAATACCCAATCTCAATATTAAACTAAACTCTGCAGAACTGATAAAACATTAGTAATTTACGAAGCAGCCTTGATTCCTAAAATATTAAATGGTGTACATGTTTGGCATCGCGCAGTAAGTCGAAAGAGAAATTTAGATAAACTGAAGAGACTTCAAAGACTTATAGCAATAAAAGCTAGTAAGGGCTTCAGGACTCTCTCATATGAGACGGCTATTCTTCTTGCAGGGATGCTGTCAATAAACTTAAAAATAGAAGAGAAAACGGAATTATACAGAATTAAAAAACACATATCACATGAAGATATTGAACTACCAATTCCCTCTAAAAAATGGCCACATCCCACATTATACACACATGTAATGTCACAGGGAAACTCGACTGACACTGACATTACAGATATATACACGGACGGTAGCAGGGAGGGTGGTAATGTTGGTTGCGTTTGGTTAGGAAGGATGAAGTTTTCGAACACCAGTACAAACTAGCGTCATGGTGTTCCAACAATCAGGCTGAGAAACTAGCTCTATTAAAAGCATTAGAAACCCTTCTTGTGAAACCTTTCAGGACGTATACATACAGACAACATGAACGTACTACAGTCAATAAATAATACAAACATTCACGGCCCACTGACTGAGGAAATCAGATTAAAGGTGCTGCAACTGTTGAGTGTTAAGAAATCAGTCGAGGTGAAATGGGTGAAGGGACACTCGGGCATATAAGGTAATTCCATTTAGCAAAAGAAGCAGTCAGCAGCGAGATGTTGCCCTCTTACAGTAGGGCTCCAATTTCCTATATCAAAAAACTAATTACAAATGAGTTGGTAGTAAAGTGGAAGGCAATATGGAGGACTTCGGCCAAATCACCCAGTCTACACAAATACATTCCACAAATCACACTATACAATTACAAACAAATATAGAGCACGGAATACAAATTGACACAATTCCTCACAGAACACGGTAACACAAAATATTACTTAAAACGTTTCAACATCATAACAACAGACATATGTGACGAATATGGACAGATTCACAATTTTAGGCATATCCTTTATGAATGTAAATTATATGACAGACAGAGATTTAAATTAATACAAGACATAATACTAAAGCATGGCAATTGGCATGAATCAGAACACATTCTTTTTCTAAATTTAAGACAGGCTTAAAAAAATTTATAAAACAAATTGACTTTGAACGACTGACCGATTAGAAGGACAACCTAAATTTCTCTTGTGATGGTTAAAACTTGTTTTCTTTTTTTTTTTCTTTGATTTATTTATTTATTTTTATTTATTTTTTATTTTATTTACTTTTTTTATTGTTTTTATTTATTTATTTATTATTATTTTTTTACATTTATTCTTCTCAGTGCCCTGGATTAACATCTTCTTTCCGGAAAACACTTCAAGGAAAGGTAGATGATATAATGTAATTTATTTGTTTAAAAATTTTCTCACAATCCTGCAAGTATCAAGCAGAACTGCTTTTTGAGCTACTTGCAAGCTCTGAAGATCAAGGCCAAGTTCTTCTATACCCTCTCTAGTGCTTTTTAATATGAGACCATTTGAGGATATAATTATTGGAGTTATTATTACTTTATCTAGGTGATAAAGTGTTTTTAATTCTAAGGCAAGCTCCTGGTACTTTCTTATTTTTTCAGCCCTTATAGTGAGTAAGTTGGAGTCATTTGGGACAGCTATGACTATTACTCTGGCCATTTTATCTTTTTTGTGTATAATCAGAATATCTGGTCGGTTATATATTACTCTGTGGTCCGTAATAATTTGCTCATCCCAGTAAACTTTTATATATGCATTTTCAATTATTTTATCTAGAGTATAGCGATAGTATGGGACCTCATCATTGTCCAATAACCCTAATTTTCTGCATATGTTTTGGTGAAATATTTTTGCCACATTATTGTGCCTCATCAAATAGTCTGTCCAAAGATTCACATCCATTTATAACATGCTGGATTGATTCGTGAGCCTTTAAGCAAAGGCGACATTTATCTGTAACGACGTTGTCCTTTAGGATATGTCGCCTATAAGCCCTAGTTGCAATTACTTGGTCTTGTATTGCCATGTAAAACCCTTCTGTTTCACCAAAAATTTGACCCGTCTTCAACCAATCAACTGAGCATTCGTTATCGATTTCTGGCTCATGCAGCTGATGGTAGAACCTACCATGCAGTTCCTTTTCCTTCCATATAGTTTTTAAATGATCATCACTTCCAATGTAATGTAGCGTTGGATATCTGAGATTGAGGGCTGTGTAACCTTCATGCATCTCTCTCATCATAGCTATGATTACAGACGAACTTTCCATTAAATACTCCTTCATAGAGTTTTCTTGTTTCCGACATGAGTCTTCGATAGAGATAAGACCACGACCACCTTCCTTCCTGGGCAAATAAAGTCTAGCCATAGACGCCTTTGGGTGATGAACTCTAGCACTGGTCATCATTGTGCGCACCAGACGATCCATTTCTTGAAGTTTGGTAGTTGACCAGCTTATTACCAAAACTATAAGCTACCAATGGAATCGCCCATGTATTAATGGCATGGATTTTATTTTTACTACTATGATGACTACTCAGAACCTGCTGCAGCCTTTTCTTAAACTTACAAGTTATCTCGCTGAGCACCTCTTTCCTGCCTATTTTAATGACTTGTCTTATACCCAAGTATTTGTAGAATTCTCCAAGAGACTGATGTCTTATAGTAGCTCCTGATCTAAGTTGCAAAGAACTGCTGTCATTTACTTTTCCTCTTAGCGCATTCTTACTATTCTTATTATTATTCTTATTATTTTTTTTAAATATTTATTTTTAGAAAAGTTTAAATAAGTGTTACGTTTAAATTTTTGTTTTTGTGAGGTTTGGAGTTTTATTATATTTTCTTTAGCTATTTAAAAGTTTTAATTTTATTTTATTGTAAGATCAAAATATCTGATGTGGACAACACATGACTTCCTTGTACGTCTATTAAACTATAAATCGGTGGCTCAAAAAGTGATGCTGAATTTGGTTACTAGTTTCCGAAGATCGCAGTATCTCAAAAACAACACTCGGCGTCGCGACATCCATCTATTGACACACACACAAATAGGGAGGAAAACCAGTATTTTACACTAAATTTTAACACTTAAAACTAGTAATAAAAATGTTTAATTGGATTGGAAACCAAATTGAGTTTGTAACCTTTATTATCGAAACATATGATTTATGTATTTAATTTAAATATAATTTTTGATATAAGCTTATTATGACCTTCAAGTAAAGTACCGTTTTCGGCTCACCAATTTTAACCAAAATATATTAAATACATTCACATCAATATAAAAGTCCTATTTACCAAATTTGTGATGTTTTACATTATGTTTTAATATAATTTTTGATGAAAGTCTAATATGACCTTCAAGTAAAGTACCGGTTTTCCAATTTATACCAAAATCTCGTATGTTATTTAAATCAATATATAAGTCATAAATACCAAATTTGAGAAGTTTTGCAAAGTATTTTAATATAATTTTTGATGGAAATCAATTATGACCTTCAAGTTAAGTACCACTTCCGGTGATTAAGCAGTGACCAAAAAGGGAAATTCACAACTAGATTTTACAACAATCCTAAATACAAAATTTCAACTTTCTACGGCTAACCGTTTTTGAGTTATGCGAAATAGATACGTACAGACGCCGCGACGAAACTAGTCAAAATGGATTCAGGGATGGTCAAAATGGATATTTCCAATCTGAAAACCGAAAATTTTCGCGATTACAATACTTTCTTTACTTCGTAAAAGGAAATAAAAAAGGTTTAAAGTGAAGTTTTAAATTTATATTGAAGCTTCTTTTGTTAATTAAATTTTTAAGATATTTTTATTTATTTTATATTTATATGTATACATATGTATATATAATTGGTTTTTTAAATTTAATTTGGTATCTGTTCTATTTTTATTTTTTTTTTGTTCTATTTTTTTATCCAATTTATTTTGTCAACTTTTAGTTATTTTGTTAATTTTTTTTCTTATTATAATACACTGTACATTCAACTTGTAACATAAATTATTTTGTATTATTTAAATTATATGTATAAAACAAACAATATATGTAGTATGCCTCAAAAAGCATTGAACATGTATTCAATAAATAAACTCTCCTTTTGTGGGGTTACCATAGAAGGAAAAAAAAAAAAATATATATATATATATATATATATATATATATATATATATATATATATAATAAACAATATGAATTGTATTAAAATTAAATCACATCCATACTTACAATATTTATATCAGCCTAAGGAAGATTGAACCAGCTCCCATCCAAATGTGCGGGTCTAAATAGGGCTCTCGGAGATCATAGCATTTTTCTCTGGCTTCTCTAGTATTGAAAGCCAGTGGAGCCCGAGTGAGAGCGCTAAAGCTATAACTTTTTCTGCGAGAATAGCGTTGCCTTAAAAGGCCCTATCGCTCTGTTAATGAAATATCATCCGTAAAACAGAAATTTTTTCTTTAATCAAATAACTATATCCTTATTGAGGCAACCCTTAATTGAAAACAAAAGTAACAGTTTGAACAGCTGATTGAAATTAATTTAAATTTAAGAGAGATGTGCTGTAATCTATTAGAGTCCTACTTAGAATAGGTTATATTAGGTTCTCCATACAAGAAGGGCGCATCCGCCTTTAAATTAAAAAAGAAATGATGGGGACATGGCGAATTCGCCCTTCTATGGAGTGCATCATCTGGATGAAATCAATATATATTTATAAAAAAAAAAAATGTATGTTATATTGACAATGAGTACATTGATATTTCATTAATGAATATATTTTTAGTTACATACATAGTCATACATAGGTATAGAGAATTATTTATTTATTATATAACAATTTACTTAAATAGATATTTATTATTAAAAATAAGTCATAGATGAAATGTGGATCCCCTTTAAACAAATTTTAATTCAAATATAAATATACTAAGATAGTTAATTTTTTGTCTGATTATTATAGTTTTAAATAAGTCCTTGTTCCTGATCGTTTAAAATGTTTTTGTTAAGGTTTAATTTCATTAATAAAGCAATTGAAGACATGAGCGTGGGAGTTAAATAGTATACTCCATAACAATTTTAGTCTACATTGTATTTGTATTCATAGCTGCGGATATACATGTCTCTTTCATATGAAAAGGTATGATTCAGTCAACTAGCTCATTCCCAATTCGAAGTCATAATGCCTCCTCATTCTTCGGTTAAAACGATGGTTAGCAGTTAAAAATGCAAAAAGACTGTTAGTCAGAAAACACGTTGACCTATTATCCAATTAAAGTCGTTAAGTATTTGAAAAATTAAGCAAACAGTAGGCTTCAATTTTATTACTATGGTCCTCAAGCTATGAATTCCTCGAAACCGAACTCCCAATTCTTTAAGAGGTCCTAGATTATGGTCTGGCAAAGTAAATGATGAATTGAGATTATAGGATGGGCCGTACGAGAGGAAACTTACCGCTGGTCTTCCGATTACTTATTCAGTGAGCGGGGAGGAATTATGGGAAATTAGAATAATGACTGAATGGTTAGTGACTCCTAAAATCATCAATTCCTAATCAGTTTTCGAGCAGCAGGTGACGCCAATGGCACACAGGATAAATGCTATTTGTTTCGGAAGTGATAACTCTTTGTTGGGCACCTGCTTATCTAGCGCCCGCTGGCCTTACCTTCTTGGAGGAGGTCTTCATCTTTTTATTTAAACGTTGTGATGTATCATTGGTATATCGTCACCACCACTTTTAAGGAACGAATGTGAAACTCTTCGAATTCCTTGATTTTTCAATTTATCAGAAGCATGTTTCCAAACTAATATCCCTAATTAGATTGATCCTCCTATTCCATTATGCGGATTTCAACTGACAAATCTTGTGGTATAAAAAGTTAAATGGCCCAATGACACAAAAAAAATTTTTCGTAACGGGGAATTTAAATGTAAAAGTGCAATATTCACAATCATTACATAAACGTGGTGACGACGCACACTGCTCCAGAAGAAATAAAAATATGGCCAAAAGTCTTGAAGGCTTTAAAATGTAACCAAAAGAAAAAACTAAGTTTTAGAGCTTTAATAAGTTATCTTTTAAATGGAAAAGCAGGCTATAAAAAATATATTAAACAAAAAAAACATAAAATATTCAATACAATATAATTATTAGGTAATTTTTACAAATTAATCATAACTGATCTGAACCCGATTAATCTGGATCTGAATCATAATCGCTTTCATTCAATTGTGGAACTCCTAAAAGACTACGTACTTCAGAATCGAGTTGAGATTTCTTATTAGAAGATTTTTGGATTTTCGATTGTTTTCACACTGGACATTTTTCTAGAGTAACCTCCTCTGTATTTATAAAAATCCACAAGCGAACTTCAAGCTCATCTTCTGATAATTAAAAAAAGTTATCATCTTTAATCTCGTTTTCTTCTACTTTTTTCCTTCTTGATGTAAAGTCTATCAGGCTTCATAACAAAAATACAAGAACGAAGCTGATCTACAGAGCGAACTACTCTTCCTTATTTTCGAACGTTTTCTAGCTTCAAAAAATCAACCTTGGGCCTTCCGTTACAAGTTCTACCTCTTGGCGTGATGTTCGTCGAAAATTGTACTTTTTTCGCCCACTACTTTACTGTTATGTTCTAGTTTTTTTTTGTTTTTTTTTAATTTGATGTGCTTCTTGTGTCATAAATCAAGAGCAATAATGATTTGGATTCAGGGGAGTGTGACGGTTTTTTTTCTCTTCTCAAATACAAACTTGATAAAATTTTCCTTTTTATCATTAAAGTTCGAAAAATTTTCCGTTTTTATGACCTCAAACATTTCTCTTCTTCCTAAAGTATGGTTGTGACCCTACTGAATGAAAAAAAAATGTGTAGAAGTAATCAATAGTTTTTTTCCTTGGCTTGAAAAATTTATTGGTAATTTCGTTTGAAAAATAAATCATTAAAAAAAAGTGCAATTTGTTCTATCTAATTTTTTATCTCTGAAATATGGACCCTTGAATGTTAAATTGATGTGAAAATTGTCAATAAAAGAATAATAAAAATAACTTACCACAAGCCGGAGAGTCCATGTTTAATTAAGTTGTAAAGATATTGGTTATTTATACCCCATTAATGCACTACCATTATAAATGTTCCAACGTACTTGAACCTGTATATTTCAAATATATTAAGTTTAAATGGTTCCTTCTGAAATGTGCTGTTTACTAATAATAATTTGGCCACATTCCTAACTTAGAGAAATTATAAGTTTTCTGTTTAAACAACTGTTTATTATTGTTTCCTTATCTCAGAATTTTTTTGAGAGAAATAAAGTTTTTTTTATTTGTTTAAATTTATATATTGAAATTTACAATAGTACTAACTAAATGCGAATGAACTATGATATAATGACATAACAGATTGACTAATTTTAAAAATTGTTTTAATAATAGAATAGTTTAAAAAAAATAAAATTCTATTTTGGACTGCTAGCCATGGTTCCTATAAGCTGGACTACTGTGCGACGATATCATCCGGGAAGCGATTAATTATAGCCCTGGTTTAGGAATAAGCTACTAATGGGGAATTGGTTTTTAAATTTATTAGTACGTTGCATGAATCTGATAGGATTGGATTATATGTAGGAGAACCCAAGTGCCAGTTGCCAAAAACCCTCATACGTTCGGGGGCAAAACCTGCTGGGAGCGTCGTGTCAACACTTGTCTCAGAACAGTTTGTCAAGGGACATTACGACCTTACCTAATGAACAGTTTGCCTTTCCTGGAATTCGACCTTGGTAAAAGGGAAGATGTGACACCTTCAGGACTGCTAGTTTAAATAGTTTACGAAATCTTAAGGCTTACAAAAAATAAATTAAAGTTAAACTATTAGAGTTAGCAATTAATAGTTTTAATAAATAATGAATCACAAAAAAAAAAAAAAAAATATTTTCAGTATTCAGAATTTCTTTTGTTTCATTAATTTTAATAGTGACATTGAAACGGATATTTATTTGATTTATTTATTTTAAAAATGTTTTACCAGTAGTCATTTACATGCATAAAAAGATACAGTAAATACGTGATATAGATATATATATAAATTACAAACATATACCGAGTCATTTTCTGTCTTCCATTCTATATTTCTACAGGAACATAGTACAGAAAAATATATTATTAAATTGTTTATTTTTCTCCAATAATTAATTACAATTTTTAAAAAACATGGAAAATTGCATCAGGCTGACTACTACCTTGTGTTTTTCAACTTGCATTCTAGTTATTGTACTAGTCCTGTATGGATGTTCAGATATTTCCGTTGTAATGAAATATTTTTAGTATTTATTTCTTCATAAGCTGTCAATGATTAATCCGATTGTCTGAGTATGGCCTATCCTAAAATGGTTAAGTATCGATTAATCTCTAAAATTCATTTTAATATGAATTTTAGATGTTTTTTAATATGAATTGTAAATGTAAGAAGACGATTAAAATTGAATTGGAGAACATATGAATAACATAGTATGAACAACCAAATTATAAAAAACCTGTATCAATACACCCCATTTTTATTTGTTAAAATTTATATATTGAAATTTACAATATTATTTACTAAAAAAAAAGCAAATGATATAATGACATAACTGACAGAATAATTTTAATGATAGAATAGTTTTAAAAATATAAAATTCATTTTTGGACGTTTAGCCCTGTGTCCTATATTCTGGAGCACTTTGCGAAATCATCCACAAAGCGATCAAGTATAATACTCATAGTTGTCTTGGGATTAGTATTTAGTGAAGAAGTACTGTTTCTTTATTGCATAACGGTTATACAAGTAGGTGATCTCGGAAGGATCACGCTCAAACGCCAGGGTTTTTCCCCCAATCCATTGAAGGATATGTTAACAACTTAATGGATGTGCCTTAAGCAACCAACCAACCACAGATTCGATACACGGCTCATGTAACACAACACATAAATTATTAGCCTCAGCCGGACCAGAGTTTGGAGTTTAGTAAACCAGAATAAAATCTAATCTTAAAAGTTCAGATGACTATAAAAAGGTAATTTTGTTTTGATAATTTCTACATCGCATTATGAAGCTGTTTACACCACAGTGCTCGGTTTTCTTTTATGTTTGATGGATTTATTGTTTCGGTGATGAAGATGGTGATGATTACCGTCTGCTTCTTGGACTTTTTCAAGATCTCTTATCGTGGTGGCGCACAGTGGTATAAGAATAGAGAAAACCCTAAATATCTTAACTTTGTTTTGTTTTTTAATTATCTATAATATTTATTTAGAGGTTCCAATTAATATGATTTATAGTTTTTATTAATACTTTTTTATGCTTTTGCTACTAAAAGTCAAGAAATAGCTTAAAATAAACATGCATTCTATTTGATTTCGTAAGCGCTCGTGTTTATCGGATAGAAATTTTACTACAGAGGTGAATATGAAATGTAAACAATCTGGTCTGTCGTTTTCTATTATTCGATTCTTCATTCAGTACAGACGAGATTTCTACGATAATCAGGTATTAGCAATAGAATATATCTTCTCAGAGAATCTGATGTTTACAAAAATTTTTGCTGATCCGAGTTATGATCTATTTTAAAAGCAAATTTCTAAACAATATCTTCAAAATACCCCTAAATTTTTTGACAATTTTTTATCTAATCATTGTACTATACAAATCTGTAACTATCATCTACGCGTTTAGTTTCGGCGTATTTATTTATTTATTTTTTCAGCTCTGAAAAATGGCACTTGCTTTGTTAGACTTGGATTTATCAGAAAGAAAATTCAAACAAATTATTAAGATCTGTGGTAAGTGGATTGCTTTCTCATCCTATATTCATTAAATAAAAGCTTAGTAACCCTTAACAATTGAACTATTGCCTGACGATAAGTTAGGGGCAAGATAGAAATACGGATTTCTTTACACCCTTTAATTCTCAAGCGTCGGCTCTCATACTGATATGCTTTGTTGTTGCTAACATTCGAACTGCTCATATCATCGAATCAGCGAACCGTAGCTAGCAAACAAAAGCCAAAGTTGATGGAGAAAAAGTGCATTGAGGAATCAGAGGAACTTTAATCATCGTATAATGGATATTGACAATCTGAATATGGATACTGAAAGGAGCAGCAACGAAAATTATTTTTTATCAGTTTAAATAATATTATTGTAAATTGTATAATACCAACGTTAAATTCAAAATCTAGTATTGATAAATATTTGAATTGAAAAGTTGATATTTATTTATTACATTGTGAAATTTTTATATGTTTAATTGTTTTAGTAAAAAAACTAATCATTGTAAATAATCGACCTTAGTTGTTTGGTAAAAACTGCAATCTTGTAGTTCGCATTATTCATATGCTCATAAAATTTCAAAATATTCTTCTAAAGACTATTTAGATTAGTCATTTCCGACCAATAGTATGGGTATATTCATAATCAAGATTGCATCATCTATAAGAATCAGTAGATTTTTGTCCAACATACCCCCTCTCGGAGCACAATACGGCGATTATGTTTCTCTTGGTATCCTGGACCATTTTAACAAATCATACCTAGGGTTTTCATACTATTACAAAGTAAAATGTGTTGCGCTAAAAAGTTTGTGGAATATATCTATCACAATTAAAGGAATAAATATACGCCTAGTGAAAGCTCTTAAAGCAGAGTTTCCCAGACTTAATATCACAGCGTATGACTTCCACTTTTCAGATAACTAGGCGTATCTGATCTAATGATATTTGTATTAAAGATTCGTCTTCATAAAAAAAATACATATTGATTAACAAAAGTTTATTTAGCAAACGAAAGAATATATTTTTACTGTTCCTTTGCTTAAGAAAATAATAATTTGAAAACAAAGATCAAAAATCAAAAATCAAAAGTTTCTAATTTCGCGTAACGATGGCAACAGAAGATTCACGTAAGAACATCGGAAATTCTGCAAGTAAAATTGTATCCATCAAAAGTAAGAGATTTGGACATTGTGAAGAAAAGTATCAATATTTTTCAATTGGAAGCATATTGTTGTTAATTTACAATCAGAGAATGAATGTTAAAGTTGATGGAGCTCAACATTTGAGATTCAAATTCAAGATTCTTAAGTCCTCTTCAACATTAAGTGCTTTCACCTTTACTATAGTAACCATCCTAAATTACTTTTATTAATTGTAGGTATATCGTGTTAATTCATCTAATAATTGATACATTCAATAATATACACATATATATATATATATATATATATATATATATATATATATATATTCATATATATATTTTTAAATTGTTATCCCTCATTAAACGTGTTAAAAAGATGATTTTATCCATTACTTTCTTGTTCGCGTACCACCTGGAACGTCCTTCGATACCGTGAGTGGTAGGCGTACTACCGTATGGGAACCTCTGTCCTAAAGTGAAGCGTAAACGGTACGTATTACATCAACAATTGTCTCATTATGTACATAATTTCTCATAGTTTTAAAATATAATGTAAAAAAGAGGTATGTAATTGTACTTTCGCAATGTACAATGTAGTAGAATGGTCATACTGTGCCTTAACAAGTAATGTGCCTTTAACATTACATGCACTTTGAACATGTAAGGTGGAACATCGAAAGCAGTCATCTAAAAAATTTATCCAGTAACGGTCATTAAACCTAAGCTATTAGTCTCATTTTACATCAAGTTATTTGCATACTCCTCTGGATAGCACCGTTTTCTGAATTATATACTCTAACTTCATTCATATTTAAACAGCCAAGAATTAATTTGGGAGAAATAATGATCATTGAGAAAGGGGAAAAGAGATGCTATCCAGAATTAAATTGTTGTTTTGAATATAAGTATCAGTATCCGAGACGATGTGGGCTGAGACGCGATTTACTTAGTTAATTGGTCGTGAGTGACTACGGCAAGTGTTACACGAACTATGGCGTGCACCGCAATGGGACTGCTCCGATCTGCCCCCTAACTATAGCCTAGCCCCTCTGCAATTATCGCATATGACGAAACAAATTTACAAGATCGTTCTTAATGGACCGAAATCTGTGAGCATCGCTTCTTTCAGAACGTTTTGTGTTGGAGTGAAATAAGGAATATTTCATTGAATAATCATGGAACTAATAAAGATGAAGATAGTTTTGCTTATCTTCTTCTGATTCTGCGTCTCACATACGCTTCTCAAATAATAAGCGTACGGCTCTGGCTAGAAGGAAGAGATGCTTTAAAGAACTCTTGTTCTCAAGAATTTTCAACTGTTTAAATGACATATTATATTAATTTTTACCATAGCATAAGCAGGAAAGCTCTCTATATAATATAAAGAATAATTATATTATTAGGATTTAAATATACTCATTATATCGACGTCGTTTTTGAAACAGGCGTATGTGCTACTAAGCAAATTTTACAAGAAACACATGAAAGGATTTTTTTCAAGATAACAATATTTTTTTTTAATTTAATTTTTATTGTATTCAGTAAGAGTTTATAAAGGTGGCAAAACTTTTATAATTACATTATATTTTTGAGGCTTATAGCATTAATTAACTCTGGAGTGACGACTAGGAATCGTTAGTATCTGGTGCTCGTGTTAGTCGATTTTTAGACCATTTCTAATTTTTTTTCTCGATATATCGTGCGCTGGAATCAACATTTTCAAAGTTTTAAAGCAGAGCAAAAAGAAGTTTCAGATCGCACTGCATTGTTTGTTAGGGAGAGCTCTAGATTTTTTGGCGCCCTAGGCGAAAAATAATTTTGTGTCCCATAATCTTCCCTCCCTCTCTGTCGTCCGGCACTGAAGCTACCTAAGATCACCCATGACAATGTAGCCACATCATCCAATTGTTACTATTTGTTTGAGCGTTAAATGAATAACACTTGCTTGATTAGTTAATTGGTAATTTAAAAAAAAATAAGATTCATGATTTTTCCGCTCCTGAACCTTTCCGCCCTTGGCTCCCGCCTAGGTTACCTATATAAAGGTGCCGGTCCTGTTGCTTGTTGTGGTCAGATTTTATATTTGAAGTATTGTATATTATTTCCCCCTTATAGCTGATTTTCGATGATTCATTACTCCTCGGAAAAAAAATGCCAATAATACAAATACGTTAATAAAATCAAAATAAGCAAATTTAGGCTTACGATTGTTTACCTCTAACGAACAGGTACGGAAAAACAAAATTGTTTTTTTAAAATTAATGCTCTCAGCTTCAACAAGGATAATTTTGTTTTTCAAATTTTAATCATTTGTTAATTTTCCTAGGCTTAGTAGATATAAAGTCAACATTTTAGACTTGGAATCAAAAATATAATTATTCTATTTACTTTTTTTTATTTATTAATTTTAATAACTCTTACAAATTTAATATCATATATCCTAAAAAATTTAAACATTTTAATTAATGATTCATAATATGTGAACAAAAAAATTCCGATTCCTCCTCCAATTTTTACTATAATTCCAGGCGTTCATTTATTTTATTAATGATATGTTCGCAGCTATCAAAACCACCATGTTAGCGTGATGTTTCTCGACCCTAGACTCCATCTTGGAGTTGACATTGTTTTGTGTCCGGATCCGGGTTTTTTTTCGAAAAAGGCGGACACACCTGCACACCTGCTATTTTTTCTAATACAGCCGATAGCCAATTCGTCCGACATCACTTTCCTTTTAGATGTTTCTGGGTTCGCTTTTGGACATTTACGGCTATCTTTGAAACTAAGTATCTACATATATATATTTCAACCTCAAATTGATGTAATGGTCATTAAATATATGAACTTGTAAGTTAAGGTATATAATGACTTTTAAAACAATGGTTATTTAGATTTATAAATCCGAATTATAACATAATGCAATTTTTTCAAAAAATTTAAAATAAGAAAAATTCAATCATTGTAAAAATATTGAATAAATTATGAATCAAGATCCTGTGTGGCTTACACATTTGAAATATACATAATGCTTTCCTGTATTGTATTTGGTAATGTGATTTATGGTGAATGGAGATGATTGGAAGGCTCGATTCAATTCATTAAAATGAAATTAAAAACTTGAAAAAAAAAAACTTCATTTATTATATGGATATTTGCCCGTTTAAAAGTTTGCTCCTCAAATAACTTCTCAGTGTTTTACTTAATAATTTATTTTATCTGATAAAGGATGTTAACGTTTTAGTAATATAAATGAATGCAAAAGTTTGATAATGGCTGAAACCAACTAATGGTCGAAAAGTAACAATGTTAATAATGTATTTTTAATAGAATTTGTTTGGAATTTTATGAATAAAATTGTTTTTTTTTTCTTGGAATTAATAGAGTTCCTTTTTTAATATATGATTTATTAGTTATTATAAATATCATGATTTCTTTATTGGAGAAAATATAATTTCTCTCTTGCTGAATTTTATGCTTTCTTTATTGGTGAATATTTTAATTATGGTATGATAATGGGTAATAAAGGCATCTAGCCTTGTCAATGAAGTAATACTTAATTTAAAAATAACCCTCTATTTGAATAAAATATTATAGTAAAGAAAAGACCGACGCAAACAAGACGCAGAAATGGTAGACTTTGGAATCAACAGGGTTTATCTCTTACAAGAATATTTCATTTTGTAAATACTAAGTTTTAAAAATAATCTCATCTATCGGATCGCAAATTTGTTCCATATTTTAGAGCGAGCTCACAACGTATGTTGTATAGTTGAAATACAAATTAGCTTTCTTTGCATCTCTTAAATGTGTGCCGAATAGCAGAATTACGTATCAGTGCCCTACGATATCTATTAATTCTGTTTCCCTTGAAAATTTTTTTCTAAATTTACAAAAATTTCTAAAAGAGTGTTAGGCATTCACTATAAGGCTGTCTCCGATAAATCGCCAGAGGTCCGGCTGTGTCAAGTTTCCACACGGAGATAAATTATTCACGGGTCTAACGAACGTACTAAATCGTTATAGAGCCTAAAATACATGGGACAGAAATAAGGCACCCGCACTCAGCTGTGGCACTAGCTAATACTCAGGGATTTGTCTGTCATTTACAATTTATAGGGCAAGTGAGCATTAACATAATTTGTCGATCACTTTAAACTAAAGTCGAAGTGGTTTATCCGATTTGTTAAACATGAATTTGTAACAATCTTGACAAATCACAAAGCAGATAATGAAGTATGTATGTTATTCAGTACTTGAAAATAAGTGCTGTGCGATACTTAATTGTGATAAATTTAGAGAATATTTGGATCAATGATAGGTCAAGAAGTTGGATTTTTTTTATTATTTTGCCTACGTTTCGAGCAAATGATGCAGGCCACTGTCAGGTCTACAACAAAGATACAAACTAAAACGAAACTCGTAAAATTGAACATCGCGATGTAAGAAATAGGATTCTAGTACCTAAGAGCAAATATAGGAAGTGGCCTGTATAGGAAGTAATGTTGAATACAAGGTTTTTAATAGTTTTTTGGAGAATCTAAAATTTTGAAACTTGCTTGCATCTACCTTCATATTTTTTGGTCGGTTTATTCTTTTGATGTTTTAGGCACAAACCGTTCAGCCACGATCCATAAAATAATACTACTAAAACCATTTCATAGAATATTGAACGAAAATATGGAGGCATAAATGGTATCAGAACTATTTACATATATTGAAAGTTCTAAGGTTTCATTCTAAGGTTTCTCCAAGATTTCAGTCAATTTAAAAGATTTTAAAGTTTCTCCTTAGATACATTAGGGTTTATATTGAGGACTCCCTCAACATATCCCATATTTCCTACCATTTCCATTGGGTTTTTTTTTGTAATGAACGCTCGAGTTATTATGGTGTAAAGGCCATTTCATTTCCCTTTATACAGGCATTACAAGGCACCCTTATGTAATGAGCCTATTTCCCATTACCACCCTTAGACTTTCCGATTTCTAAAATTCGTTGGATACATGGATGACCAGAATGCATGTTTAACAATACCTCTAAAGCACCAAACAAATTTGAAATAATTATTATTTTCTTTACAGCCAACAAGCTTAAATATTGCAGTGTCACTGCAAATGACTGATTCATCTTCTGAAATCGATTTTTGTAATCCGGTGCTGTTGTACTTTTTAAGTTAATTAAGATAGTTGAAGGTATATTTGGGGTTGTGTGTAGATCCAGAGAGGTGTATTGTTTTCTATTGATCTTATACTTGTTAATTTTCGCGCTCTTTCTGCTGAAGGAGGAAAGCATTGGTCTCCTGCAGGAGCAATTATAAAGAACTTTATAGATAAGTAAATATTTATGCACCTAGGAGCGGTTAACTCATACTTTATTAGAAAGTACAAATTAATATATGATCCCAATCTGTTTATCTTGGAAGATGTTCTTGTAATTTTCACGTTTATATATGTATCAAATGTTTCAAAAGTATCCATATTTTTCATTGACATTGCTAAGTCTATCAATCAACCAAAGCATATTTCGCATATTCTACAATCTATTTATTTATTTCGAAAAGTATTGACGTGTTAGGAATTTTGCTTATAGCTGGTATGTGGGTTTTTACGCTATTCACCTCCTTTAAATCAATTATTAGTCAAGATTCCGCTGACCGGAGGGTTTGATATTACAAGATGTATAAAAATAAAAGATAACTCAGGTTGTGTATGGCTTCGAAAAACAAACGAAAGACTCCGAGAAGGCTTTAGGTACAGTTCCCACGGCAGGCGCTAGCCACACCGATCATATCAGCCTGTCAGGGCCCATTGGCATTCCGATTTTTTATTTTATTCTTACACGGTTTCCAGCTTAATTTTTTATTTATCTCCGGGTGGCTATTTGTCCAATGAATCAAACCGTGACACATCCCTAGCACACCTCACCGTACCAGATCCCCTATCTGCGGCTCGTGCCATCGCTATTTATACCGAGGAGGACACTTTATCTATGATAGATGGCCTCGATAGCTAGATGGTACACTATATCATACCGTTCACAAAGTATATCTCCCTCACTAGATCACCCAACGACAGATTAGAGAAAGGTTTTTCGATGTTTTTTTTTGCTTCAACCTCCCACTTGGCATTCATTGATGTATTCCACCTTGGTCTGTTACCTTTTATTCGCATGAACAAACCAACCAAGGACCTGTCAAAATGAAACCTAAATCCTTCTGTCCTTTACCACTCCCGATACATGCACATATATTCTGCTTTTATACCAACTCATTTTATATTCGATTTATATGTGTATATATAAATATATATATATATATATATATATATATATATATATATATATATATATATTTTTTTTGTTATTAACTATTCTAAAACGTTTCTGACTTATTTTTATTAACAAAAAAGCAAGTTCTCGGCCACTCCTTTTACATTTTGTCTCTCTTTATCCTAATGAAATAGTATTTTTTTTCTTTATTCATTAGTGGCACAGCCATGAGATTATTCTTTGAATTTCAATTTTTTTTTCTTGGTTTAGCTAGCACAAATTATCTTTGAATCCATATATATTTATGTTTTTTGCTTACGATCAAATACTAGATCTTCCATGTTTATTGTTTTATTACATGATTCTTGACACGGCACATCCATACATCAGAGATTGTTTTTTCTAATGTTATTTTAATACCGGCACTAGTGATTAGCCATTATTTTGATTTGAGAAATCTGACGCTTTAAACATATTTAATAAAGTTGTTAAAAAACATTCAATTTTTATTTTCTTTTAGAGATTAATGCGCTTCCAACAAAAAATCTAGTGTGCCCGAAATTTCTCCATTCCCTCCGTTTATTTATTTTTAGCCTACATTTTCACATGAATATCCCGTCTTCGGAAATATATGAAAATCCCAATCATCCAACATAAAGTTTTGTATTAATTGTCAAAAACTTTTTTTTTGTTTCTTCCTTACTTTGAGACTTTAATATAAATGTTCATATAATAGTTTTTGTCTCTGGTAGTATTAATAATTACCTCTAACTACTATCTAGTTACTATCTACTACTCTACTACCATCTAGTCGTCAGATCTTAAATGTTCTTTATAACCTATTCGAATGCCTATTCTTCAACATTTTCGAAAATTCTTCAACATTCAAATATAGGGTGAACTCTTCTCTGAGCAAATTGGACTTAATGTTATTCATATTAATTTTATTATCTTTCAAAATTACAATTTGTTATACAATTTATAAGTTCAATCTTTTAGGTAATGATTACGATATTTGCGCAAAAATACTTCTTAACAAATTCAGAGATAAAATGGTTTAAAGCAGTGCTGGATGCAAGAATGTATAAATAATATCATATCAAGAATCTGTAAACATTCGGTTCGAGGGTACTTATAGTAAATAATATTTTTGTGGTATTTTACAACCGACCTTGCCAATACAGGGTGTCCTAGAAGGAAACGTCAGTAATCGAGGTATGGATAGTTAATCAAAAATGAAGTTCAGTACCGTCGACCGCACATTCTTATCTCAATCCGTTATCGAGATACGATTTTTTCAATGGTTTTTCGAGAAAATCACATTTACTGCAGCATGATAGCCACTTAAAAAAAAGGTATTAAAAAATAAATAAAAAGTGAAATTGTTGGACAAACATTACAACCATTCAAAACGAAATAGACTGAGTTTGCGGTAGTAGCCATTTAAGAAAAAAAATAATAAAACCAAATATGAGATAAAAAAAAAGGACAAAAAAAAAGTCTAGGTACTCGAATTGTTGTTAGCATCTAACGTTTTTTGACCTCAAAATCACACAAGCATCTCAATGTTGGTTATATCGCTGGAAAGCTGATTAAATGAAGCAATTTTTTTTGAATTTCCCAAGATCGTAGCTAGAAAATTCAGTCCGTGAGATTCAACCGAGTAATACATAAAATTATTCTTTTTCGTTGGTTTTGCTTGAACGCCTGACAAATCATTATTTTT
The DNA here is from genome assembly GCA_948150685.1 of Rhaphigaster nebulosa. Lineage (NCBI taxonomy): Eukaryota > Metazoa > Arthropoda > Insecta > Hemiptera > Pentatomidae > Rhaphigaster > Rhaphigaster nebulosa. Next base: position 155,470,891 of record OX411306.1, read on the forward strand.
CTACCAGTCGGTTGCTATCTTATAGGAAATTCACCGTAGGTTCAAAAAAAGGTGACAAAAGTTGAGAAATGTTCAGTTCATTCCTGTTAAGTAGGTACTTATTATTTAAATAAAACGATTAAAATAACAGCCCTTTTCAGCGATGTAATAAGTATTATTAAACAAAATTATTATAAGACTCTAAATAAGATTTGTAATAGTTGTGGTAAGTGTCCCTTGCTGAAAACATAGTTCCCCACTGATCAATAGAACAATAAATAGACATATAGAAATGAGCGAAGATAGCTGTACTAGGAGTAACACTATGAAATCTTTAGACTTTAGATGAAAATCAAATAAAAAAACCTAATAAGAATCAACTGACTGTGTGCTGAAAGGAGTGTTAATGCTATGTGTGCATGGCTAGAACTAGGATTTTTTCAGAGAGGTTGGCTTAATTTTGACGCCCCTTCTTTTCTTAAGGTTAATCAGTAAAAAAGAGAAGCAAATATTTTTATTTTTAATCTAAATATAAAATTTCGTCCGAACTTTGCCGCCCTCTAAATTCTACCGCCCAAGCCAAGTGCCTCATTTACCCTCCTCACCCCCTCCTCTAGACCGGTCCTGTTCATGTGTAATGCATAATCATACCAATTAGAAGGTTTAAATAGCACATTCGTGAGAATAGCCGTTTTTAAGTATGCAGCTGATGGGTTTTTTTCTGGAGTTATTGCAAATGCATTATGGACATGCTGAATTAATTTTGTTTTCAACCTTCAAATTACCAAGCATTGAGCAATTAGGATTTCCTTTATGAACAATTACGGAAGTTGAAGTGCCTGCTATGAATTAATGCTAGAATGTCTTATTAGTAACTAACATCGACATGGAATGAACAGCCATCTGTAATTTAAAGTATGATTCCGGTTACGAACAAGGTATTAATTCACAAAGTTGTTGGCAACAAGAGTGTGGAAAGAGAATGCAAATGTAGGAAAGAAGATACCTGATGGAATATTTTACAACTGTTATTAGTGAATCTAGATAACAATGCGACTGAATTAAACAGAATCTTATTTCAAAGATCGTTCATCTTAATAAATAAATCTGGAAGATTCTATCTTGGTAAACTTAAAATACTTTCTTCTAAGAATTTCTCTTCTATTCAACATGTCACTAGAAATTAATATAAGTTGGATTTTTGGAACTACTAAACTCTGAGTTGGAACTCATTCATATATTATAATAATATATAATATAAACATATAAAAAATAGTCATTTTTAAGTAAAATATTTACACGGTCTGAGAAAGTCGAATCACTAATAAGGAAAAGATCAGGACTTTTTGAGAAAATTCCAGCGCTTTTTTCTGAAACGTGTCAATGGCATTGAAAGTCAGCGGAGACAGAGTAAGGGCGTCATAGAAGACGTCCAAAACATGAGTGAAAAATGTAATCATTGCCACAATACCGGTGTACAAAAGGTCTCGGAGCGATTCCCGTTTCTACATTCGTGGAGAGTAATAGGGATAATTGGAGTTAGATAGGGATTGTGCTAAGAGATTAGGGTGATGAGTAAGACTGTGATTTTTGAATTTGGAGGATCAGATGGAATAAAGTCTAAGACAAATGGGATATTAAGGTCATGTTGTAGGGTAATGCTTGTTGCACAGATTGGAGCGTTGACTATTGTTGGAAGGACTTGGGAGTGAAAGGATAGGAAATGTTTGTTTTTCGTTAATATAGCTCTTCTCCGCAGTTCATGCCCATAAATCCAGCTAGGTTTCAGAATAGTCTGGTAAAGTTGCTGTTGGAAGAGTACATTGTAGGTCATATAGCATCCCTTTCACTTTTTCTATTATGGGTGGGGCAGAAATAACTGACACATTTTGAAGAGCTGTAAAAAACATACCAATATCTCCAAAAAACTAGGTTGGCGTTTAAATGCATTGTCCATAAGATATTCTCTGAAAAAAATATTGTATGGAATTGATCTGGTGACCATGCCGACTACACCAATTCATCCTTCAAAGTGATAAATCTGTCAGAGATCATCTCCCTCAAAACTCTAAGCGACATATCGACGTGAACCATGTATCCACACAATCTCTGCGTCGGTTTCCTTGGGATAGTCTCCACGGCGTAGGAATTCTGGGACCTAGGATAGTCTCCAACAAGTACACGTAATGATCGATGCTCACAGTTACGGTTACACTCCCTTCCTCAAAAAAGCAGGAGCCGATAACATCTAAGCACCCAACAGTGTCCTCCCGAAATGTGTCTGTTATTCTTTCCGAAATGAATCGACAGGTGATAAAAAATTTCCGGGAACGTCGCCAGCAATGCGCAGACAATAACAGCCGACATTTGGAAGAAGTAATTTTTGAAACCCACTAAAATAAAACTTGTTTTAATGTGTGTACTTTTTGAAAATAAAACCTTTTTTTTTTTCTCTTGTTATTCCCTATTAGTCCTAAATTCGAGAAAATTGTGTACAAAGGATGTTCAGGGTTTCTGGATTGTTGTTTACTTATTTAAGTAGGAACTCACCGGTTGTGGACGTGAAGAGATCATTAAATAGGATGAGGAGGGATAAAGCCCTCAGGGAGCGGCGGAGGTCAGCAAAGGTGTTCCCTAGCAAAGGATGTGGTCAGCAGCCACGCGCAGTGGATTAGCCTAATCTCCGGCAGATGGACCCACGGGCTGGACACTCTTCTGTCTATTATAGGATTAAGTTTTAGTACTCTTTTGACAACCCTATCTCCAAGCGTTGTTTATGTTAAAGTATGCCAGAACGTTTATGTAGCGACATAAATGTTAATTTACAGAATTTTTCGTTTTATTTTAAAGTATTACATGTGTATAAACCGTTTTCCTTGGAATATTTTAAAATTTTATGTGGGATTAAATATCGTTGCCAAATCGTTCTTTTAGTATAGACCCTTAAATGAAGCTCAATACATATTTTCCATTTAGATAATTTTATCATGTTTTTGTTTACGACACATACTGATTTTTAATTACTTCATAGTAAAAGTGTTTTGCTGCCTTTTGACCAAAATTTGAGATAGTGGTCGGCAGCTGGGTCCGAGCACCTTTCGATCCCTCGAGAACATGAAGTATTTATCGGTACAGATTATGTCTAAAAGTGGGTTAGTTAATCAGCTTTTGTCGTATATCGCTAAATGAGCTAAATAAATTGTATTATTTCCTTACCGTTTAGATTTATTTAGAAAAAGAAAAACAAATAAACAAAAACCGCTTTTAATCACAATACTTATTTATTTTTTAAGTGCATGAGTACTTCGATAAATAAGGTGTCTGATCCGTACCGAGAAATAACTCCTCCATTCCCGTATAAGGATACTAATTTACGAGTAATCAATATCTGGTGTCAGGTAGGGAGTCCTTGATGCCGGAGCTGGGATATCGGTAAATTACCCACATCACACCCCCGGCTCATCTGTAGCCATTAGCGAGTGACAACTGAATGTCCATCTGCCGATAGAATAGTGTCCACTTCTTCTTTTGTCGAAGCTGTTTGCCGGCAGCTCTGCCCTCAGATGGAGCAGATGTGTATATTGCCTGTAAGCCTTCTCTCAGTTGACAGTTAATGTTCATATTAAATTGAAGGACGAGAATGTGACAAGCCACAATTTTGAAGAAAATGAGAAGTGCGATGTGGGGCAAGTAAATTGCCCATCCTGTAGGCCTTAATTGTGTAGAATAGGACTTTAAACTCCAATAATAAAAAAATAAGCAAAATATAATGGGTAAGTGTACATCACGCATACTTGTCAAACTATCATGTTTTGCTGGGTGACTGGGGACAAACGCTAAAAAATATAAAAATGTTTTAATGGAAATAATTATATAAAAATTATAACTAAATAAAAAGGATTAATGCAAATCTCAAAGTATTCCGAAGAACAGCTTCTGTAGGTTTCGCTCAATGCGATCGTGAAAAATTTCGAATTCGAGTTTTCAACGGAAATATACGTTTTAAGGTTGCCTAAGTCCAAATACTTGAGTCTCACAAAATGATCTGTGCGTGTGTGTGTCTGTGTCTGTGTTTGAGTAAGTGTTCGTGTGAACAGCCTAGCTCAAAACGAAAAGTTGTGAGAAACTGAAATAATACATTTAAGATAGCTATATTCCTGGGATATTACCGCAACTTTTTCGCTAAAATGGACTCACTGGAAGTGCGATTTAAAATTTATTAATTTCCAAAGCGGGAAAAACCAGAGTTAAAAATTATTAAATATGCAATCTACATTCTATACTGAAACTATAATTAGTCTTATATTGATGTGCACAGATGTTCCGCATAAGTTACTTCGGGGTTAGGATGTTTTTAGGTAAACGGTTTAAGGGTCGGGGTTTTTCCAGTAATGCCGGTGAGTAATTGATTTTTTCTGTTATAGATGGGAATAAATTTAAGATTGGACTATTGGATATATTTATTATGTCATTTCAGCAAAAATCTGGATTGGATTTGAAGGATTTTATTATTTCAAGTGCTTCATATATATTTAATTTGAGGCTGTTTCAACGTGATGTATTAATTTAACTCCTGAGTCTTTGATGAATTTATGATTATTTTCATTTAAATGAATTGCAAAGTTGGAATTATCTGTCTTATTATTAATGCACGTATATGTTCCTTTAATCTCTGATTTAGCGATCTTTCAGTTTTTCCCGTGTATTTGGCTGCACAATCATTACAATTTAGTTCGTATACTCCGCTTTTTTGGAAAGGCTCTATTTTGTCTTTAGGATAAGAGAAATATGAGGATGGGGTTTTTCTATTTTAAATGCAGGGTCTAATCCTAGTTTTTTCAATTGGACTTTGGCGGATATAGGGCCGTAACATGGAATCAAAACATAATGTCTCGGGCCTACCTTCGGGGGTTGTTGAATAGATATCGTTAATTGTCTCTTTTTGTATTTGTTTTTTTTAAATATGATTGATAGTGGTTTTGTTGTTATTTTTTGCTATGGAATATATTATTTCAATTTTTTTTTTTTTTTTTTTACACGAATCGGCCAGCAAGGACCACGCGAATATCACTTAATAATCTTCTTCACACTCTCCGCCTTCCTTCTACTCCAATACTCTCTCATCTTCCTGTATTGTTCCTCTCGCTCTTCCTTAGTCCATTTTCTCCCTCGTCTCTCCTTCCTTCCTGCAAGAATCCCAACTTCTTTTAGTTTTTTTCCGAAAAGCTCTCTACCCAAGCAGTCCTTATCCTTGATTTTTAGACTATCCTCTTTTATTTGTTTCACATATCCACCTATTTTCTTATAGCTTAAGACTCTGTCAACAATTTTTTTGTTCAGACTCTTATTGTTCATTCTGGCCATGTGGCCTTAGAACCTCAGTCTCCTGGTCCTAATGACTGTTTCAAGATCTTCCAAATTTCTGTATATTTCTTCGTTGGATTTTCGCCTATACCCCTCTTGTGTTACTTTGTGTCCATGAATCCTCCTCAGAATTTTTCTCTCAATCTTCAGGATTTTCTCCAGACTCGGAATGCTGACTGTTTCCATACCATACAGTATTGCTGGTCTTACTACAGTACAGTAGTGCCTTATTTTTGCATTGAAGGACAAATTTTTCTTGCTGTACATGTTTCTAGTGCCAAAGTTCAGTCTTTCGAGTTTGGCTATTCTTTCTCCATGGATGCCCTATCTGTTCCGTTGTTACATATTATCTCTCCCAGATATTTAAACTTTTTTGTGACTTTTATTTGCCCATATTTTGTGTTCAATATTTCTTTGCTAAAGCTGGCATCCGTTGTCATAATCTCTGTCTTTCATTCGAAATCTGTCTTCTCTCCTTTTTTGTGTAACGGGTGTGTTAAGGCGGTCCGCCATTTCTCTAGGATTCTTCCTTCCTCCCATATTTCCAAGAATAGCTCTGTTACTTTCCTAATAAATACTTCACTTACCATTTTCCACATTTCCGCGAGGACGCCATCTTCACCGAAGGCTTTGTGGTTTTTGAGGGCCTTCACCACTTCCTCCACCTCTTCTTCATCCGGGGGGTCTGAGTCAATATTTTGAGGTGTACTTGTCCGTATTTCTAGCTTTTCTCTCGGTTTCTCACAATTAAGAAGTTTTTCAAAGTACCTTGCAAGTACTGTTCAGTTTTCTTCGTTGTTTAGTGCCAGTGTCCCATTCTCTCTCTTAAAATTCAGTATAGCCTCTGATTCTGTTCTTAAAGGACCTGTAGAACAGGCTGTTTTTCTTAAAGTTCTCCTCCATTTCATCCACTTGGTTTCTGTGGAATTTCCTCCTCGTTTTTCTCATTATTTGGTGTGCACGCTTTCTCTCTTTCCTGAAACATTCTAGATTCTCCGATGTTTTTTTCTGGTTCCATACCTTCCATGTTTCCAGACTTTTCTTTACCGCGTCTTCTCACTCCTTATTCCACCATATATTTTTCTTGTGGTAGTTCTGAGGGGCTAGTTCCTCCGCAAGGCATGTTAATTTTTTCGTCACTTCTTCCCAGTTATCTGGTACTTTCACTTACTCTTCAAAATCTTGTATTTTTTCTTGTACAAGCCTTTCTCTGTCTACCTTGACTATTTTCCTTTGGCTTTTTTTCATCCTCCTCTGGTATAAAATTCATCTTGATTTGTGAAGGATAGTGGTCTGAAGTTACATTGATTGCTCTTCTTAGTCTGACATTTTGGATTTCCTTATGATTTTCTCTGGATATTGCTACGTGGTCTAGCTGATACTCTCCCAGCATAGAATTAGGTGATACCCATGTCTTTTTCTTACTTGGTTTAGCCAAGTAATATGTGGACATAATTTTCATTCTAGCGTTTTTGCACAAACTTATTAGTCTTTCTCCATTCCTGTTAGTTCTTCTGTGAATTTAATCGAGAGATGAATTTCGTTTATTCCTTTAAAAAATTATTTATTTGTCTTGTCAAACCAGACTATAGGCATATAATGTCAACTACATACCGATACCAGTATATGATATGTTGGGTTAGTTGAGAATTGTTTGGGTCAAGAATTTTTTGTTCTAATTTGTCCATAAATAAATATGCCAGAAGGGGTGAGAGAGGGGACCCATCGGCAAGTCTTCTTCCTGTTTGAAGAATTTTCCATCAAATTGAAAATAATTATGTTTTATACAAATAGACATCAAATTGTAAAGATCTAGTTTTTTCAGCGGTGCTAGATTCGATCGGAAGATCAACTGTTCTAAAATTTCTATTGTTTCTAGTGGTGGGGTACTTGTGAAAAGATTTGTGACGTCGAATGATATTAAATTTCGTGTTATCCGGAATTACTATTTTCTTAATTTTGTTGACTAACGCTATAGAGTTTTTATACCATGTGTTTTGAGAAAAATGAGATTACGGTTTTGAATAAATTGTTCAAGTAATGGGCAAGTTTATAGACCGGGCTTGATGTAAGTAACGACTGGTCTTATGGGGATTTTCGGTTTGTGTATTTTTGGTAGGCCATATAGTCGGGGAGGTAGCGGATTCATCTCAATGAGGGTGTATTTTTTATTATCCGGTATCAATATGCTGATTTTATTAACTCGCGGACTTGGGTGGCAAATTTATTCACGGGATTTTTGACATTAAGAAAACCGTTTTTGTTTATGAAATCATAAACTTTCTTTCTGTAGTTATCTTTTTCTAGAATTACTGTCGTATTTCCTTTATCTGCTTTCATGATTACGAGATTATTTTCGCGTACTTTTTCTGACAATACACATGCTGTTTTATGTTCCACTGATATATTTTTATTGGACCTTTTGATTTTTTTCTATTTCGGTTTTTAGTAGCGCATTTAGTAGTAGTGCATTTAGATTATTGGCGCATACGGATTTGGAAATAGAGTCGTTATTATATTTTACTAGACCGGTTTCGATGTGAACCGCAAGATTTTCAAACATTTTTGAGTTTACAGGTGAATTTATGGAGTGTTTTAAGCCTTTATTAAGAAGGTTGTTTTCAGTTTCCGATAAGGTGGTGTTAGAGAGATTGAGGACAGGAAATTTTCCTGTACAGGGAAAATTGGTTTTGATATTTGAGAATTGATATTTAAATTGACATAGTTTAACCGTAATTTTGTAAGTTTCTTTTCTAGAGTTTCATGTTTTTTCAACATGAAGTTTTGGACCCGGGTTCGAAATAGTTTATCGAGAGAGTCAAATTCAAGTGGGTGGAGGATAAAAGTTAATTTAGAATGGAGGACATAAAGGTATAATTTTATACTGTCCCTAACTGAGTACCAATGATTGATTTCTAGTCTCACCCATTGTCTTCTTGCATGGTGGAACAAAAGTTGTCAACTTTTATGATTATTTAGGTATATTCTAAAAACAAGCACCTTATATAGAAATGATTATTGGGAAGGGAGGAAGAGTAGGATTGGGCACGCCTCAACATGGGAAATCCTTGGTTGTGGCACGCGTTAGGTGCCCCTATCGAAACGAATCTCGGGGCCCCTCTTCCTTTTCTATTGAATAATCTTCATTGTTAAAACAAAAGAAGAGCCTCAGCGAAATAAAGTATAGAGTTAATATCTAATTTGTGATAGAATCCATCCACCACCTTATTTATTTTTTAAATGAACAGGATTAGAGTGGTGGATTCAGTGGTAGAATCTTTCATTCCATACCTCCCAAAGCTCCCGGTAGCCCTCCGCTCTAACCATCGGGGGTCCTGCAATATCGTATTGCCCAGGGCCCCGCAAGGACTATATAAATATAGGCTACTATAATTCGCTACTAAAAAGTTTAAATAGGAAGATTAGCGTGAGATTAGCTGCCCGACCACACTATATGGAGACGCTGACAAGTGGCTAATTAGATTTTTCACTAAAAATTTCCATGCTATTGCGTGTAAGATGTGCATCCTAGATTGCCATCTTTACCATCCCCACTTCCTTCCGTGGACATACAGACAAATTGAGGTCTCCTTCACCTGGCCAAACGTCTCATTAGATACAAATTGCCCTTAAAAAAGTTTATGTTATTAAAGCCACAATAAGCGCAATTACTATCATTATGCAAAACTGTTGGGTCTATGAATAATAATCATTTTATATCAGGCCTAAGTGTTGATTATTTCTGTTACTCATATTAATGTATGTAATTCAATTTTAAATTGGTTAATATAATAATACTTTGCCGAAGATTGTATTAATCATATGTAAACCGAATAATTACTTCCTCCATTCAGTTTAATAAGCTTTATATTCAATTGACGAATGCTGAATGAACAGCATGAAACAGTCCTCTCTTATATTGATATTATATTAATACCATATATATATATATATATATATATATATATATATATATATATATATATATATATATATATATATATATGGTGTATGTGGTGTGTGTTTGATATTAATGGATTCTTTCAGCCCTAACACCTTTTTTGCCCTTGAGTGTGGCAGATTGTATTATTTCTCAATTAAAACTTTTATATCTTGACCATCTTATCCCGGGCGAAGCCGGGGCTGGATGGATAGTATAAATACATATATATTTCAGTACACATTGTATAGTCATGCTTGAAGTTGTATACCTATTGCTTTATTATTTTCAATAATGAACCTTTGTAATCGACGAAGAAAAAAAAATTTAACCTCCCTCCTCAAAATTGGACATTTTACGTTTCAAGATGCGTAGAATCCCATATGCCGAATTTAAAAAAATCTATCCCTCTGCTGTTTTTCTCCGATACCACTGCACCGATTTTCTTCAAACTTGGCACCAAAGCCACAGGTTTCCCCAGGTTGATCCTCCAAACTCGGCATTACTATATGTCATTTCGTTTCATAATGGCGGCCCATACCTTGGCTATTAACGAAGACCTATAAAGAATGTTAAGTGTTTTAGGATCAGCACTTCATGGATTTAAAAAAAAGAAATATGTGAAAGCTGTTTAAGTATTTTCAATAATGAGTCTTTGTAATCGACCAAGAAAAACAAAAAATAATTCTTCTCCCCTTCAAAATTTGAGGTTTTACGTTTCAAGATATGTAAAATCCATACATCAAAATATCTGATGTAGACAACACATGACTTCCTTGGACGCCTATTAAACTATAAATCAGTGGCTCAAAAAGTGATCCTGAATTTGGTTACTAGTTTTCGAAGATTACAGTATCTCAAAAACGAAACTCGGCGTCGCGACATCCATCTATTGGCACACACACACACACACACAAATGGGAAGGAAAACCAGTATTTTACACTCAATTTTAACACTTAAAACCAGTAATTAAAATGTTTAATTGGATTGGAAACCAAATTGCATTTGTAACCTTTATTACCGAAACATATGATTTATGTATTTAATTTAAATATAATTTTTGATGTAAGCTTATTATGACCTTCAAGTAAAGTACACTCTTTGGCTCACCAATTTTAACTAAAATATAGTAAATATATTCATATCGATATAAAAGTCCTATTTACCAAATTTGAGATGTTTTACGTTATAATTTTATATAATTTTTGGTGAAAGTTTATTATGAACTTCAAGTAAAGTACCGCTTCCGGTTTTCCAATTTAGACCAAAATCTAGTATGTTATTTAAATCAGTATATAAGTTATAAATACTAAATTTGAGAAGTTTTGCATGGTATTTTAATATAATTTTTGATGGAAATCAATTATGACCTTCACGTAAAGTACCACTTCCGGTGATCAAGCAGTGACCAAAAAGGGAGGTTCACAACTAGATTTTACAACAATCTTAAATACAAAATATGGTAATTGGAGCCTGTGTAGTCCAATATAATTGCTCATTTTTAACATAAATGTCGTCCATTTCTCCACCAAGTACCCTATTAGGATCTTCAGCAATTCCAATTCGATAAAGATACTTATTGAGGTAATCGTGGCCATTTAGAAGTGTAAAATGTATGGCTGCGTTTAGGATTTTTGGAACGTGTACTTTTTATTTTGTATTTGCGAAATGGATGGAAACCACATTTCTATTACTAATTGTCACTAAGCGAAGGAGGATGTTATAATTATTTATAAAACTTCAAATGAGTTCATGCCAATTGATGATTTATTAAATAGAAACGGCGAAACCTCAAAAAATAAAAGTAATAATACATAAATATTTATTTCCACTAATCGCTTGAACGAGGTGCATAGATCTTGATTTAGTTAGGTGGCAACCAACTTACCTGTGAATTTATTTTATCTCATATTTTAATGTATTCGAACTGGTAGAGGTATTGAAGCGCTCTCGAATAGATCACCCATGGTGATATAGAAAATTCCGAGAGATGATACAATATTAGCCATTAGATTTAGAGGAGGAAATGATATACGCGACTGGGGGCTGAGGGATAGACGCACCGCCACGAAACAAAGGCAGCCTATGATTTAGTGGAGCCGGCTAGGTGACAGTGGCGCTGGTCCGTGTAACGACACTAGCACTCCATGTAATTAGCGCTCACATCAAACGCTCTCTTGCTATATATATATCGGGATTTATATATGCCTATGTCTGTCGCTCTTCCTATTCGAGCTCATACCTCCCTGCGCATTTATCAACTCCGTCTCTTATTTAGAGAGCTCCTGAGAAAAAATGAATGATTCTAATCTTAACACCGTTCGAGCATAGTTTGAAAATATCTTATGCAGCCTTTGGCCGAAGTCTTAGTACGTTATGGTATATAATTGTTTCAGAAATATATAGTTATATATATACTATAACAATTTATTTTATATGCACTGGTTGATGACGATGAGGTGATTTGTGACAACTTTTATCTGATACCTATTGTCGTATAAATCAACTACCATCCTAGAAACTATGTCCCTGACCTCCCTCAGGACTTAGGTATCGGCGATTTTTGCAGCCATGTATGGAGCCAAACTGAGGTGATATTTGTGCGCTTAAAATAACCTTTTTTATCATCTGTACCCTATCTATTTCTACTTTTTCCAATAGTCATCCTCAAAAATTAATGCGACTACGGCCACTATATTGCAATTACGACTACTGGGACAAAGTCAACTTTCTCCGTTAAAGCCTTGGGTGTCTTTAACTTTAGCAATCTCTCTCAGTCTCTACTGTCTTAGAAAGATGCCCAAAGACATCCTGTAGCATAAGTAATATAAAAGTGGGTATGAAGGGCTTACATTGAGGGTCTTAAATAAAACGAATAGCTTGGAAGAATCGACATCTAAATAGTTATAAAATGCACAAAATATTCATCGTCTTAGCTTAAATAAGAAAAATAGAAATTTCATATTGCCCCTTCTGCTTGAAAATAGGCAGAAATCCATATTAATCTTATTTAAAGAATTTCTGTCAATTTTTAAGACTAGGACTGTCGGTTAAGAGTTTTTCATTGAAGTTAAAACAATTAAATAAATTACGGCAAATAAGTCAGTTACTAGGTGATTATGTGAGACCATAGATTTACTGAAAAAAAATATATAGATTACATTAGAGCAGGTTATATTTTTGTGATAATAAACTAATTATAGATTTGTTTCCTTTTTGAAGTTTATGTGTTTATTGATTATTTATCTTTTATTTATGTTTTATTTACCTTTTTTTTTTTATTTAGGCTTAATTACCTTACATGTGACATACCTACTGTACTATTTGACAAAACAAAAGATATTTCTGCCAACGAAATTCGAAATATACATGTTTCTATTATTATTATTTGTTTTTGACTATTATTACAATCTGTCACATTCAACAGCAATAAGTATTAGTGATCAATATTCCTTATTCACAAGAAAAAAATCTAGAAGTATTAATAATCATAAAATAAAATAAAATAAACTGGAGAAGGTGAATAAAAATAAAATACAAAACACTGAAATCACACCTTGACCTTAAGCAAAGCACACTGTTGGACTTTCGTTTCGGCATGAAGAAGGGGGATTGGAACGTGTAGCACCGAAGATCGAACCGTATGGATAGATCGAACATAGCTTTACATATTTAAAAGGACTTTAGTATCATTGAACTCGCTATTTAACCCCAAAAATTTGAAGGGTAATGCGCGGGTCTTGGAGATCCTAACGCTTCTCTCTTGCGTTACTATTATAAAAAGCCAGCAGAGGCTGAGTTAGAGATCTAAATCCACAAGCACTCTGAGCATAAGTAATATATTCAAACATATGATATATATTCAATATACTAGGTAAAAACTATTTTCTTCACCCAAATTACGATCAATGCAAAGCATTGCTACGTAAGCAGGAAATTAATACGCAGTGGAAGTTAGTAATGGAAGCACTTAAGCGTGGATTACACCTTTTTCTGACGTACCATGTAGAGTTGAGTGTACCTGAGCGGAGTAAGTACACGTACATTTACTCAGTAGATAAATGGGAAAAAAGGCAATTAGAGTAGGGCGTTGGCTATACTTCCGCAGCCCTCACCAATCTATAGTCGAGCTAAATTACCCACATTCCCTTTATCGCTTTTTTTATTTATTTCTATTTCACTATTATCTTTTGGCCGCCAACGAGTGAAAAACTAAAATACCTGCTGGATTATAGTATTTTTAAATAGTCAAATTATAATTACAACTGAAATTCTACCTGCGCCAACCCCATAATTAGAGACGAATTATTCAAAGTATAATCGGAAGGTCAAAGCATGATTCTCAACTTTAAATTAATATCGAAATTTGTCTTCCTTCCTGCATCCCTGAATCCATTTTGACTAGTTTCATCGTGACGTCTGTAGGTAAGTTCGTACGTTCGTTCGTTAGTACGCGCGTATCTGGCATAACTCAAAAACGGTTCGCCGTAGAAAGTTAAAATTTTGTATTTAGGATTGCTGAAAAATCTAATTGTGAACCACCGTTCCTGGTCACTGCATGATTACAGGAAGTGGTACTTTACATGAAGGTCATTATTGATTTTCATAAAAAAATTTGGTAAACCTTTGGAATCGCTACTAACGACCTTGAAGAGATCTAGATTCTCACCAGAATTCTGACCAGAAGTCTGACCTAACCCTACACAAGCGTTCCAACTGAGAAGGATCCGTCGGTTTGAGGATTTAATTGCGCATGCGCAGTGGGTGAAAGTATAGTCTGGTCTGAAAATCTAGACCTCTTAACAGTAGTTAGTAGCAATTCCAAAGATTTACCAAAAATTTATTAAAATTAAATGCAAAATTTCTCAAATTACGTATATTAGCCTCACAAATTAATATAAAATATTTGGTTAACATTGGCTGTCATGTGTTGTCTACATCAAATATTTTTATGTAAGTTTATTATGAGCTTCAAGTAAAGTGCCCTTTTGCGGCTCACCAATTTTAACCAAAATCTAGTAAGGACATTCACATTGATATAAAAGTCTTCTTTACCAAATTTGAATCATTTTACATTATATTTTAATATAATTTTCTAGTAATATAATTTTCGTCTAATATGACCTTTAAGTATAGTACCACTTCCAGTCAGCTAATGTTAACCAACTTTTATTATATTATTTATATTAATATGTGAGTCCGATATACCTAATTTGAGAAGTTTTGCATTATATTTTAATAAATTTTTTGATGGAAATCAATAATGACCTTCAAGTAAAGTACAACTTCCTGTAATCATAATAAAAAGGAGGTTCACAACTAGATTTTTCAGCAATCCTAAATATAAAATTTTAACTTTCTACGGCTAACCGTTTTTGAGTTATGCGAGATACGCACGTACGTACAAATGTTAGATGTCACGACGAAACTAGTAAAAATGGATTCAGGGATGTTCAAAATGGATATTTCCGTTGAAATCTGAAAACCGAAAATTTTCGCGTTTACAATACTTCCTTTACTTCGCACAAGGAAGTATAAAGTGCTAAATGAAAGAACATATGGTAAAACAACTTTATTATTTACTAAGCTAGTGGTTAAATAGCAGCTGGTACAAAAGTACATTGTTATCAATAGATCGTACATTGAATTTTTTTCATATTCTTAGCACTCCCACTAAAATTTTATGTACATACTAAGTCAATAAAACAAGTATAAATCTAATAAATGGCAACAATACCAATATAATTTCTTAAATTTTTAAAACTTGTTATGGGAAGTGGTTTTTTGAGTATATCAGCTAATTGCTGACTACTCTTTACAGAGCCAGTTTGAATATCAATCCATTGGGATTTTTCTCTTATGAAATGATATTTCACATCTATATGTTTAGTTCTTTTGTGTAATTCAGGATTTCGAATCGAACAAATAGCATTTTCATTGTCAATGAAAATCATAGTAGGTTTTACTTCACTCTCCCCTAAATTACATAAAAACTTTTGTAACCACAAAACTTCTTCTGTAGCTTCAGCAGCAGCAACGAATTCTGATTCAGTGGTGGAAAGTGAGACTGTCTTCTGTCTTTGACTGCTCCATGTGATGCAGGATCACTCATCGTTTTTGTATTTACTAGTAGAACGACGAGTATCAATGTCTCCGGCATAATTAACATCTGAGGAACCAGTTAGTTTCACATATTCATCACTTTTATATAGTATCCCATGATTATTTGTTTTCTTTAAATATTTAAATATATGAAGTACTGCATTCCAATGAGCTCTTGTATGCTTCTCTAAATGTCTGCTGACTGCTCCCGCTGCGAAAGTAATATTGGGTCTTGTTGCAATTGCCAAAAACATCAAACAGCCCACAGCTTCACGATAGGGTACTTCAATTGTATCCCTTTCTGTCTTCATTAAAGCTACATTTGTGTCTGTTGCTGTGCTGACGGTATTTGAATTTTCTAGACCAAAGTGTTCCAAAATTTTTTTGATGTAGTATTTCTTATTGATAAAAATTGAGTCACTTCTCAATTATTTATAAACCAACATAATAATCACCACTACTAATTTTAATTTCAAAAGTACTTTTCAACTTGTTTAAAAATATTAAAAACTTACTTATTAAAAAACTTTATGACCAATATTGGAAAATATCATGGCCATCATCAACATATAGTACCAAAAATAACAATTCTCTGTTATTACTTTTTGCACAAACACAGTTATCAGCTAAATATCATTCAAAACCATAGCTTTTAACAAAATCATCAAATCTCTTATTCCATTTCCGATGCTTGTTTAAGCCCATATAAATTTTTTTTTAATTTATAAACCTTTCCAGTTTGGACTTCTGCACCAAGAGGTGGAGCCATAAAAATGTCTTCTTCTAGTTCTCCTTATAAGAAAGCATTTTTAATATCAAACTGTTTTATCTTCAATTTCCGCTTTGCGACGATAGCCAACAAGATTCTAATAGAGTCATATCTTATGGTTGTTGAGAAAGTTTCTGGATAATCAATACCCGCTTTTTGTTTACACCTTCTCGCACAGTCTTGCTTTGAATCGAATGATTTTTCCAGAGGAGTCTCTATTTATTCTAAATACCCATTTGGAATCAATTATATATTTCTCCTTAGATAGATCTACTAATTCAAATTATTTTTCTTCAAAGCTTCTATCTCTTCATTAATCGCTTGTATCCACTCATCTTTATCTTCACAATTCATAGCATCTTCATAAGTTTGAAGTTCTTCACATTCAATTAAATTTGATTCATAAAATTTTCTAGTTGGTTTTAAAATTTCTCTACACCGCAGATTACAATGAGTTCTTCACTTACATTCAGTATTGGGCAATCTTTCTGTTTCTTTAACTAATTCTTGCTCCTATTCTATCTCCTATGGTATTTTCTTCCAAACCACATCTCAAATGATGTCTTATTCTTGAATTGAGTATTTGGAGTAGCAGTATTTACTGCTTCTGCCCTCGAATTTCTTGCCATGTCTCGTCAAATACATCATCGATCTTCCACATTCCACAACAGTCCTTCATCTCTTTCGCTTCTGCCATTCTGCTCTAGGGTGTACGGTGTACATCTAGCTCGATGCTCTCCTCTTCTTCTAAAAATTCTGTCATTTATTTATTACAATACTCAGTTCCATTGTCTACATGCAACCTTTTAATTTGTCGCTCAAATTAATTTTATACTATTGCTTTAAACCTTTTAAAACACATGGTGACATTACTTTTATTTTTAAGAAAGTACAAAAATCTGTGATTAGCATCTTTAAACAAAATTGAATATCTATCACCATTGGGAATTGATTTATAGTGATCTGTGTTTATGTCCTTTTTAGGTAATTATTTAGAAATCGGAGAGTATGATCTGGAGAGATTTAAATTGTGCTTGATATAAATTATTGGTTTGGAATATGTGAAATGTCAGTAGTAACTAGGATATAAGGCAAAATGAAAGAAAGCCAAGTTCTAAAGATAGTACTGTTATTAAAAATAGCTTCCGTTACCTTTAATACATTTTTCTGCTTTATTCATGCAGAGTTAAATTCTGCGTTTTACATTTTTAGTGATTTGCGTGTTTTGTTCCACTAATTTCCGAATACTATCAATAATAATTACGTATTATTATTATTACGTAATTCGAGGAACGTGAATCTTTATTGTTACGTCATTGATATTTTCCCTTTCATAGTAATTCAATGGGTGGATCGTGGAATTATAAAACTGGTTCCATGCAGCAAAAGGCATACTACCTGTACAGTAATATATTATAACGTATATATGTATTTTAAGTTATTTATAAATATTCGTAGTATTTTTGAGTATTTTAAACTGAATTATTTTTTCTTTTGATATTTTTTGCATCTGCAGCGATAGAACTGATCGCTATATCATCATATTGCGACTGATTAAAAATACGGAAGTACCCTGCAGCACTTCTTCCAGGACTAGATTCAGTAGCCTTAAGACAAAATTTAGTGATCCAGCAGGAATATAAAATCATTAGATTAAATTGTTTTCAAATTCAAATTTGTGTAACATAACTTATTCTTCCATTTAGTTTTTAAATTTATAAATATGATCTGTTTAAAAAAAAAAAAAAGGCCATTAAATTAAAATATAATACTAAATAATTATATTTAGCAGCTTATCATAGATACTATGAGATTTCTCGGGCTAAATGAGGCGGTTAGTGGGTTATCATCTAATATAATGTTAATTAATATGATCTGACCTAGATGTCAGCAGCAGTGGATATCTGGTCTGTTATCTTTAAAGAGAAATATGTTGTCATACGTGTCGCCTGTAGATAGCGCGATAGGAGGATTTGTGTGGCCCGGACAGGAACGGTGGCAACAGATCCTCGGTACAAGATAATGTGCTCACTCTCAATTAGTGGAAAGATTTCGGTTCCGATCTTGGACCCGAATCTAGACAGAATCTTGGCTTTTCCCTTCTTACCTGGCCCTATATCTGTATCACGGATTTCGATCACAGCTATATATATTACCACTGCCATTCATAGATTTTTTCCCCTTTTCTTTCCTATCCTTATTTGAATAGCCACCAATTAAGGAGATAAATATTTAGTTTTCTTTAAAGGAATGTGTTTCGTAACTCAAATGTCTTATAACTACTTTATGTAAATTTTACTATTTCACCTTCTGCTAAATTAAAGAGGTATATTTCAATTTAATTGTCGTTATTGTTTTAGTTTTTTATTTATATATTTTTTGTTGTTGTAAATAACAGATCATATTTATAAATTTAAAAACTGATTGGAAGAACATGATAATGCTGCAAAAATTTGAATATAAGAAAAATTTAATTCAATGATTTTATATTCCTATTTCAGATTAGACCATTCAATGTTCGACTTCTGAAATCCACCAAAATTTAAGGTTTAAAAAAATGAAACAAAGTTCTATGTTGAAAGAAATATTTAAAATATTGTTCCAAGCAAAAATGCCTTTTTATTCTTAAAATATCACAATGTTCTTCCACTTAACTCTTCAATTGTTATCCCATTTTGATAATGAGCCTCTGTCAGAAAGGAATGGATGGGCAGGAAATTAGCGATTTTTATTTTGGAATGATGAGAGGGCTGGCTCATGAAAATTTCTAAAAACGAACAAAAATAAATCCTTATGACAGTATAAGAGACAGATATTGGAGATGTAAACATTTCTAATATTAGAAATATTTACAAAATTTAATTTGAAAACAAGAGCTGTACGAGTGAATTCCATCCGTGACATAAGGTCACTTGAATCAAGACCTGGAAGTACTGTGGCTGAGTACTTTCCTCCCGAATGCCTGACATTTCATTATTTTTCAAGCAATCGCAATTGTTTGATTGTCAATTCTATCGCTCCAGGTAAACAAATATTTTCTGATCAATAGACAAAAAAAAAATCAATTTCAACTCAAAATTTCATATTAAAATACCATGAATATTTGTAAATTACTTTTTCAAAAATAATGAAGAACTAGGTACTTCAGAAAATATCAATGACATATAAATGATGGTTCATGTTTCCTGGACTTCTTGTCCTCTGCAATGACCAGCCATTTTTATTTAATTTTTTTTAATCTATTTTCTTTTTTGACTTAGAAATTTAAAAATATTTTTTAATTCTGGTTCCAGAGTTCTGCAAAATAAATATCATTCTAATTTTTATTAAAAATAAATAAATTAATAATATTAACCATTATATTTTTTTTTTATTACATCGCATAATTTGCTTATTGCTTAATTTGCTTATAGACCTATAACATAATACCGAAAACTAGGTATTGCCAGATAGACTACCAAAAGTCTAAAGCTAAATTATTCATATATATATATATATATATATATATATATATATATATATATATATATATATATATATATATATATATATTTGGGTGTGTGTGTATATTTTCTTTTTTTTCTTTTGGCACTATAACTGACCACGAAGATCTTTGATCGCGCGATGTGGTTTTCTTACAGGCATTTTTCGTCTGCAGCACAGACAGCCTAGAGGGGAAGAAACCTCGTGTTGCTCCATACCATGGTTTCCATGGGAAGCGGAAAGCTGCCCGTAAACGCTCCCTTTGGGGCCAATTTTAAGTAAGTTCACCGACGTCAAATTCGAACACTCAGGTTCAAGGACTGTTAGAAATCATTTTAGATCCACGAATTATGGCTGTTCGGGATCAGCAGGCTTTTGAGGACCTATATTTTTGTCCTCGAAGCTGACCGTCCATAGACCATACCTTTTGGCGGCTTAGAAATAGATCATACAAAAATAAAATACATAAATAAAATAGATAAAACAGATTTATTCATAAATAAAATAGATTTATTTATTTTCTAAAAATAAATTTTTATTTTCTAATTATTCCAATTAATAATTGACAGAATGTATTCCGATCATTAATTGAAAATGCTTTATTTCTATCTTGGTTATTTTTTATGTGAAATTATCAATTAGTAAATGTCAAATGACATTCCATTAGTATGTTACAAATAAAATTAATGTTCAAATTTTAGATTTATCTAGGCCCAATACACACGAATGAAATAACACAATCACCACTAATTTAAATAAAATTAAATTAAAGAACCAGCTTAAAATATCTAAATAAAAAGAGTGTATTTATGAAAAAAAAAAAAAAAATAGATATTTGATAGAAATTTCATTAAAAAAATATTTTTACTTTCAGCCAGTTACTGTTAAATCACTAATGACGCTTCTTCATGGGCTTATTACTTAATGCAATTTTGTAATTTAAATTTATTATTTTATATGAATTAGTGATTATCTTTATTATAAAGTCGATTTCATTTTTTTTTTTTTGAACTTTCTGTCAGGCCTAGCTGACAAATAGCTGTTCAATGCATATTTGACAACCTATTCGTAAAAAGTAGAGAACAAGATTGCGCTTAATTAATTGATATATTTAGCTCCACTCACTCGATATACTCGATTGATAATATGTAATACCCCATCGCTAATTAAAGTTAACTGCTAGCCTCCACGGTTAGCTGTTGGACATTGTGATGATAGGGGATGGCGGAAGTCTTTCTGCCCAGCTTTACAATTACTGCGTACCCAATAATTATTGTATACTTTAATGATCTTTATCGGAACAATTCAGTTTGCAACGGCTTCGGTTTCTGATAATTGTTCATCCTCTGTGAGTAGTCACGTCATTTCTGACCATGGGTAATTTCTAACAGAACCCGAGACGTTATTATCGGTCTTTTAACTTACATAAATATTGTGTTAGGCAGGAATCTTTCCAACAGCTGATAATACCACAATTTAGTGTGCAATGCGGATTTCATATCCTGTTGCAGATTATAAAAAAAAAAAAAAACTAAGAAGTTCTGGTATTAAAGGAACATGTATCCTTCCCTATTTTGAGGCCTCAGGTTTTTTTTGTCACAAAATTTTAACACGACTTAATGACTAAAAATAAAGCAATTTTCAAGATTCATATCTTAATTCATCAGAATTAATATTAGTATTCTACGAAAAAAAGTTCAAACACTTATTCCTCCATTTCATTAATGAAAAGTTGCTTGGCCTTCATCTGAATAATCCATAAAAATAATTTCTAAATAATTTAATAATAATCGTCTAAATAATTCTCAAGCGTGTTATTCAAATATTGAAAATAATTGATTAACATGATGATATTGAATATTTTAGAGCTTTATTAACATTTTAAATTTTAATATAGTTTTGTCTAATTTTAATTTTTTTCTTCAAGCACTCTTACAAGTAATATTTCCATAACTGAAAACTGCGGAAAAAGCCGATTCATAGTTTTTATTTAATCATTTATTTTTTCTAAATATTCTTCTATCTTTACTTGCATGCTTTCTGAATGGAAAACGCAATCCCGAAGTAGATAAGTTAAGAAATTTTAAGCAATACATTTATTTATATTTGATGATTTCGGATAAACAAAATATGAAAGTGGATACAATAACAATTAAAAAAAAAAAATACCTTGATTTTTAAACAATTAAAAATCTGCACCACAACAACTAATGAATTATCATGGAAATAGATCTTGATCAGTATGTTTATTGATTTGCATTATCACTAAATTGAAATTTTAATTAATAAAAATAAACAGGTCTATTGTGCATTTATAAATTAATAGATAGTTTTTTTTTTTGGGGCTTGATTTTATTGAAATGAATTTTTACATATTGGTTAATGGTTACATGTAATAAATTATTTTGATTGCCATAATTAATAATAAAATTATATTACCTTCTTCTTCGAAGTTTCAGGTGTACTAACTATGATGAATGAGATGGCTCTCTAATTTTTTTAAATGTTATAACTGTCTCAATAGCAATAACTTAATAAAAGTTTGTACAAATTAAATTACTATGAAATTTGATCCTAACTTTAATTTTATTTATTGTTGTTCATTATATTTATTATTTTTTAGTGACTAGCTTGTATAGTTGGACTTGGTCCGGATTAGACTTAATGTATTGCATTGTATGCATTTTAACATATTTTTTCAAGTATGAATATAGTTATAAATTAAAAAAAAAATTAAATATATTTATACACTTTCTATGTTTTAAATAAACTAAATAAGGGCCTTTTCAGAGATGCCTGAGGATGCATTAAAGGCCGAAACATAGCATCTAAATAAAAGCACTTGTGGTGAAATATTTTCAGCCTGCATTTATTTATGCACTTGATCAGTGTTATTAAAACTACTTTAGGAAAATATATTCGAGTGTTACAAGATTTCGTTTATCACAACCTTACATACCGTATTTACATAACCTAAAGATAGTTTTTTTTAATAAATATTAAACAGCCACAAAAAAACTTGTAAAAACAGAAAGACATTTTTATTATATTAGTACAGTAAATTTAGGTGTTTACCCGAACATACAAAAAATAATACTGAAGCTGGTCACAAATTGTTCGTTACTCTCACTCTTAATAATTGGTAAAAAGTTCCAGAGTTTACCTCGTTGAGCATTGGGAGGGAGAAGAGGGATATAAAACTTAATTTTCATTTTTTTGTGAATATCTCTAAAACTATGAGACTTATCGCTAGCAATATCCTAAATAAAATTAAACTACTTTGAATTATTTATAAAAATGATCCTATGATTCTAATTTTTTGATAAAATCAATAGTTACTGAGATATTTAATTAAACATCATAGTACTGGAAAAATAAGCTCAGATCGACGAAATAAACAACAAAATTTGTAAATTCATGAAACTTTGGTCATAACTTTGTCTAGGTAGTAGGAAACCCCAAGACTAAATCCCCTTGAAATATATAGTTTGACTTCACTACATCCATTGAAAGGCGGGCCTATAGCGAAAAGTTATATATATTTTTTAAACCATCCATTACCTGTGAATGCTTTTTCCTCTGTTAGGTGACAGATACCGCACTTCTAGGACAACTTCTTTTATTGAGCTTTAATTTCGTATTGGTGAGGTCGAGGTTTCTAAATTGGAAAGATTTTTAAATTCCTTGAATTAATCTAGGACCAGCTTCTGATTTCTCCGATAAAGAAGTGCTTAGTAGAGCAAGCCCAAAAAAACCTCAACTTCATTTATGCGAAATTAAAGCTTTATAAAAGTAGGATATTTCCTTGAAATGAGGTATCTTTAGCCCAACTGGACTGAGAAAAACAATCACAAATAAAAAGTAATTTTAAAAAAATAAAATAGAACTTTGCATTATTGGTCCAAGGTCGATTTGGGCTTATTTTTCCAGTACTACAGTGTTTGGAGCATTTTTTTTTATCCCTACAATATCACTGTAACCAGTTGGCATCCGCATGATGGTATAGAAAAATCAATCTAATTAGGGATTGATAAATCCCTATTTAGATAGAAGTGGCAAATAATTTATCAATCCCTAATCACTGTAACCATTGATTTGATTAAAAAAGTGTATAGAATCATTCTTATAGAAAATTCAAAGTACTTTAAGATAATGTATTTTTGGAACTTTTTACCAGTTATCACGGAAATGGTAATAAAATATGTATGTCCATTTTCAGCTTTTGTTTATATGCTCACATTATGCTTGTTTTTTAAGTATTTTTATAGTAGGCACTAAAAGGCTAAATATATTTTACTTAAAACTCCAATATTAACAATAAAATCATTCAAACTAATATTAGAATTAGTATTATATAAAAATAAGGTAATCAAGAATAACGGGCAAAATCATTATAGGATCAGGTAGCCTCTGTAATGGGTCAAGAGGTACTCCACGAGGATAACCCAATTCACCTCTGATAGAAAATAAAATGAATCACTAAAAATGTACAACCGGTTTGGAACCTTGACCGCGAAATCAGTAATGTTTATACTTACTTTATATTATTTAATATCGAAATTCGTTGGAAATATTTAAAAATTTAATTTGCAAAATAATAAATGTATAAAAATAATAAAACAATGGATTTGGATTATGGTCCTAATTGCCAATTTTGTCTCTTCAGCATGGTAAATGAACGCGGCAGCGAGAGGACTATACAAAATAAATCTTATGAACCAAATGTATGAAATTTTTTCTGAGGGAAAATCCAATTCCGTATAATCTACCTAATAATAATAATAATCCAACTCTTTGAAGGAAAAGCGACTCACCTTTAATTTTGTTTCTTGAATAATTTTGTCATTGTACAACGTGCTGTTAAATTTCATTCTTCAAAAGACTGTTGCTTTTACTTCCTTGTACGAAGTAAAGGAAGTATTGTAATCGCGAAAATTTTTGGTTTTCAGATTTCAACGGAAATATCCATTTTGACCATCCCTGAATCCATTTCGACCAGTTTCGTCGTGGCGTCTGTACGTACGTTCCTACGTTCGTACGTTCGTACGTTCGTATTTCGCATAACTCAAAAACAGTTAGCCGTAGAACGTTGAAATTTTGTATTTAGAATTTTTGTAAAATCTAGTTGTGAACCTCTCTTTTTGGTCCCCGCTTGATCACCGGAAGTGGTACTTTACTTGAAGGTCATGATTGATTTTCATCAAAAATTATATTAAAATACTATGCAAAACTTCTCAAATTTAGTATTTATAATTTATATATTGATTTAAATAGCATACTAGATTTTGGTATAAATTGGAAAACCCGAAGTGGTACTTTACTTGAAGGTCATATTAGACTTTCGTCAAAAAATATATTAAAATATAATGTAAAACATCTCAAATTTGGTAAATAGGACTTTTATATCGAAATGAATTTTGGTTAATATATATTTTGGTTAAAATTGGTGAGTCGAAAAGGGTACTTTACTTGAAAGTCATAATAAGTTTACATCAAAAATTAGGTATAAACAAAAAGAGAAATCGTATGTTTCGGTAATAAAGGTTACAAACGCAATTTTGTTTCCAATCCAATTAAACATTTTTATTATTTGTTTTAAGTGTTAAAATTGAGTCTAAATACTAGTTTTCCTCCCCATTTGTGAGATCAACAAGTCATCATGAGAATAGGGATATTAGTTAAGTGGGTTTTTGCGCTTAAAATGTCGAAACTGTCCATTTCTAATGCTTTATCCAGTTTTATTGTTGTCATGGAACATGAAGAAATAGCTTGGAAACTAGTTACCTACTGAAGGAAAACGACATATAATAACGGAATGAGACCTTCAGTGACAAGAGTGTGTGTTTGTGTGTGTGTGTGTGTGTGTTTCAATAGATGGATGACGGGACGCCGAATGTCGTTTTTACTGCAATCTTCGGAAACTAGTAACCAAATTCAGTATCACTTTTCGAGCCACGGATTTATAATTTAATAATAGGCGTACAAGGAAGTCATGTGTTGCCCACATCAGATATTTTTTTATGAATTTTCAAATACGACCAAAGGCATTTTCTTCAAAATCCAATGCAGAATATCTCAAAAGGGATTGAGTGAAAAATTATGAAACTGGTACTAGTTATAGCGGTATATAAGAGAAACATCATCATAATCATGATGTGAGGTTGTCCTTTGCAGAGCCTAGACCAGGTTGTCCTCTCCTGTACCAGTTGCCTCCTCCTGCTCCAGTCTAATTCCCGTCTCTGGAACGCATCCCGCAATCCATCCCAGGATATTAGGGGTCTTCCCACCTAGTCCATGTTCTTCCCATAGGTCTCCTGCTTTCGGAGTCTCGTAAGTCTTTCTGGCACTTTATCTTGGCTCATCCTGAGAAGGTGACCGAATCATATTAGCTTTTGTTCTTCCAGAATTGTTTCTACGGGTTTATTTTTGGAGACTCGCTCGGATAGTAGCGTTGCGAATCCTGTTTCGTCTAGTCTAGAAAAATTAACAGGGTTCCTCAAAATATTTGCTTTTGAAGCTAGGAATATGCTTTTAGTATATTTTTAATAGACATAAACATCTAAAATATTCATATTGTAATCAATTGGAATTGTAACCCAAAAACAATATTTCAAATACAAAACATTTTAAACTTCTTGTATTCACAACAAAATAAACTCAGAATTCACTTAAAATAGGCAATAAAATAAAAAATGAGCAATCATTGCAGTCAAAAATGAATTTTCCCACTCGAGCGCATCAGGGACGTGGAACTCTCTCGAATGAGACTCCACACGTAGTCTCCCATCATTTTCTCGTTATACTGGCTCTGATATCTTTTCTCAAACCCCATGATGTCCTGATGGAAGCGTTCCCCATGTTCTTCCGAATATGCTCCCAGGTTGCGGTTGAAGTGATCGATATGGGCATCAATGATGTGCATTTTAAGAGACATTCGGCATCCCATTCTTCCAATTATCGATTAAATTTCTAACAAGAATTTCGTAATTGTTTTCCTTGTTGTTTCCTCAGAAGCCTCTCACTATTGAGACAAAGCTGTCCCATGCTGCATGTTGTACTGTGATAGAATAGTTTTTTGGGGAATTCATTACAGGAAATAATAATTTTTGATTTGTGGTGCGACGAATACCCCTGCAGTGACCTTTGCTGCAGAAAGCTTGGGAAACATTTCCTTCAAGTGCAAGAATGCGACTGAGCCCTTATCTAGTGCCTTTACAAACTGCTTGAAGAGGTCTAATTTGATATGCAACGGTGGCATTAGAATTTTC
The DNA here is from genome assembly GCA_948150685.1 of Rhaphigaster nebulosa. Classification (NCBI taxonomy): domain Eukaryota; kingdom Metazoa; phylum Arthropoda; class Insecta; order Hemiptera; family Pentatomidae; genus Rhaphigaster; species Rhaphigaster nebulosa. Next base: position 155,497,797 of record OX411306.1, read on the forward strand.
TCGGGATCCACTAACGGAAGCGCTTTGACATTGTAGGCTCCCACAGGAACATCAGATCTTGACGGCCAGTATTTTCTGCTGTAGTGCTCTGCGGTGCTTCTACTTTCCCAGAGGCAGAGATAGCAAGGGAATTTGGTGAAACCACCCTGTAGACCCATCAAAAATGTCCCAATTTTGATTACGAGCCGTGCTATTCGTATTTCAAAAGCTGTAGCAGCCTTTTGACGTTGAAGTAGTCCTCTTTAAGATGTACAGATTGAGCCAGAGGAATAGATGGGAGCACGTTACTATTATGAAGCAAGACAGCTTTAATGCTTTTAGATGAACTGTCAATGAACAGACGCCACTCTTCAGTATTACAATGTATTCCAATAGCTTCGAACAATCCACGCACATCTGTACAATAAAAAATTGCATCTTGCAGAGTGAAAAAATGTGCAAATGAAGAATGTCGCTTCCTTTGATGAATGACCCTGACACTTTTGTCCAACAAGTTCCACTCCTTGAGCCTAGACGTCAAAATTTCGGACTTTTGAATTGTGAGACCTAGATCTCTGGCCAAGTTATTGATTTCTTGTTGATTTGGAAAGTGCGGTATACCTCCTTCGTCATCATCAGTTTCCGGGTCAAAAAAACTGCCTTCACTGCCTCTCGAATCGCTTTAAGAAGAAAGACACTCAGTTTCCATAGGCTCTGGATGAGGTGGAGTCGGTATAGGAAACTTCGGTGTATGTGGCTTAGGAGCTTGGATGGGATGTCCCATGAAATGGAAATCTGCACGTCTTCGCCCTTTAATCGTGTCATATAAGCAGAAATGTTATTTCTGTAACTGTTGTTACTCACATGGTCAGTCGGTTCTCTCCAAATCCTTGGTTGTGCAAACTTCATGGCACGCTTCTTCTCTCTACACCATCCTTCTAAGTTTTTTTTACAGTTCCCACAGGTGAAATGTGGGGCCCACACTTTGTCCTGCTGCTTACAGAGATTCCGAAATATGATTCATATGCCCTACAAATCTGAGGGTTAGATTTTAGGGCATATTTTGAATCCCACACTTTAATGAAAATGCCGCATACGAAACAAAAACTGTCCGCTGCATGCTTGCAACGCCGTCCCATTACATCACTCGCGAATTATTCACAATTAACTGAATAGATGGTGGCTCGAAAATGTATTTTTAAGTTTAAACCAAGCGATAATACCTTAAATAAAGGACGATGTTCACTCTCAAAACATAAACGAGGCTTAGACCGTTGTTGAAAAATTCACCAGCAATGCGCTCTAAATTGCCCTTATAATATTAAATGAATGAAAAAATATTTGTTTAATTACTGATCCCCTTTTAATGTTTCGGCCAATGAGAAAGCTGTAGAATAATCAGCAGGATGACATTACAACCTTATTAATTAACAACCGTATTCTTCAGGAATTCAGGATACCAAATTAGAGTAAACAAGCTCCCCGCCACAAAAGCAAATATTCTTTAATAGGAAAGTCATATTCCACTCTATTTTGGTATAATATGATGAAAAATTACGATCTTTGTCCAGACACAAAAAACGAGTAGTATAATGTAATGAGAGTTTGGAGCAGGTAACAAATTTCAAATATGTAGGTGCTCATCTCAATGAGTCTGGATACGTAGAAGAAGAGTTGAGGCAAAGAATGGGAGCAGCGAATGAAAGAAAACATATGAACCAAATTTGGTGGCTGAGACTTAACTTGTTTCAGAGCTATATTGCATCAAATTTGATGTCTGAGTAGAGTCGGCCTCAGCATATCTTTCCCCTTGAACTCGTAACAACCGGTTTCCGATATTTTTCTATTGAGTGACCACCTCGTAGATGATACATTTACAGTGCATGAAATTCCGAACCATGCCTTCAATGATGTTAAGTATCGAGGTAAATGTAATTGAGGTGAAACATTCTTAAATTTACAATTTGGGATTGAGAATTAAGTGAATAAATGAAGGGAAGAGGAATGAGGCGTAGGTAAAGTGATCTGAAAAGACTATTTAGAAAATTTAGGTTAAGAAAAGGTTTTAGTGGAAAATCTTTTTAAAAAATAAATAAATTAAATAAAAATAAAATTATTGTATATTATTAATTGTATATGCTTTGTTTATCAGTAAATAGCTAATAGTACCTGCAATCCAGGGATTAAGAAAACTACTGAATATATTTTTTTAAATATTATGTTTTAAAATGTAAAATTTAGGAATAGAAGGAATAAGATTCTTTTTGGTTTTTAATTCATTTGCTGGATTAATAATATTATTACGTTTCTCTTGAAATAATCTTTCACTTAGTATCAAACTGAAGTGTACCCATAAATTAAGTGAGAAAATAGAAGATGATACCCTGAGTGAACATCAACCGCTCCTGGGATAAGTTAAATAAAAACCAGTTGGTGAAATGTATCACTGAGATAGCTATCGCCCTAGAGCAGTCTTCCAGGATCAATTTACTTTTTTCCCCACTGCTTATTAAATATATTGCCCACTTTAGTTCTTGTACGGCTACGCTTTATTTTATGGAATAGCACTCGGTCTCAAGTGTTATATTTTTTGGATTTCCGAGTATCTTTCAGTCAGTAGACATTTGAAAAAAAAAACATAGCTCAGTATAGCGATATTTTCGTCATACCGTTTATATTGATTTTGTTTTTATTGTATTTTAAAAAAATACACCACTTATCAATAAAAAATTACTATCACAGTTTAATAAATTCACAAATAAATTTAAGTCCGAAAATATTCGTAATTTTTCGTACTGTTTAAAATTTGTGATCATTTCAAATTTCAAATATTTTATAGAATAGTGCTTGTTGTGAAGAACGTCTTTAAGTCTAGATTTAATCAACTAAGAATTATAATTTCGGGAAATTTGTTTTCATTCATTGAACATAATCCTCTTCAAGATAATATCATGTTTGCGAATTTGTAACTACAAATATGCCCATATATTCATTACAGTGTTGAGATCAGGTGATCAAACAGGTGTTTCTAGCACTTTAGGGCAATTATAAACTAGCCACGCCCATATTATAAGTGTCTTATGCTTCTGGTCAATTTCTTGATAATATTGGAGTGTTCTTTCTAAGCGTACATTTTCACGCAAAATTTCAATATATTTATATTTGTCCATTATTCCGTCCATAAATGTGTTCCCCAATCCATTATTCGCAAAACAACCCCAAACCGTTTTCGAATCTCCACTATATTTAACAGTAACCCGAATGTTCTTAGAAGGATGTTCTTTGTTGGGAATTCTGTATTTGGGGGCCCGCAATAACAGTAGACACAAAATCTATGCTCTTAAAACGTTTGTTGAACAGATATACGCAAATATAAAAATCCCTTATAATAAACAATATCTCGTGCTTTTATTGTACTCTTCCATTGCCGCCAAATTTATAAATTTGAAAGTTTTTTTATAGTTTAAGGAGAAATGAAAGTGTTGTCTTTTGAGAGTAGACTAGCTGTAACATTGAATTTTCCCAGATTATTCAAAATTTCGCAGAAAAAAAGGCAAGAACAGTGTTGTGAATAATTGCTGTATATAAGAAATAGTTCAAGCTCTATTGGTTTTATCATGAACATTTTAAGTAAGTAATCATTGTAGTAATTATTATGTAGTTTAAAAAAAAAAAGTGTTGTATTTTATTCAAAACAATTCCGTAATAGTGTAGTAGTATACATTTTCGTTTTCATAATGCATTGATCCATAAATTAATATTATTGACCAAAAAAAAAAGACAAAATACTGAATGGAGGGGAGGTCCGCTGTATTATTTTGCTCCGATTTGAATAATGAAAGTTCGAAAAGCCGTTCGTAGGATGCTAACTGGGCAGGGGAATGTTGAGGGAACAAGAAGTGGAAATAAGAAATCCAGATAAGGAAATTGAAAGAGTTAGCGTGGTCATGGGAGCGAAAAGCTCACGATATGAAGAGATTCTCATTTCCAGCCGGCCAATCTTTGTGTATGGTGTGACTTCCAGATTCATAAAATAGTGGATCAGGAACACGCGATAAAAAAAGAAAACACAGGCTGCAGTTTGTCGAGGATCAGAGCTAGTGTGAAATTACACGGATCTGATTAAAGCAGTACATTATAGGGACAATGAGCCCCGCCAGCTGACTTGTTCATCCTATCTTATCCTATGTGAACCTGCCATATAGGAGCTTAAGCCTAATCTTTTCGTGTTTGATCTAAATCTAGGCCATAACTTACCCCGATATTTCTCATACATAAAGCGGTCAATGTTGGACGAGTGTGCGTGTCAGTCGTGTAATACCTTATTTATGCCCTCTTGGGAAACCTTTACCATAGTTCCTCAACGATCTCTGAGCCAGTGCATGAGAAAATCGGACTGCTATACAAGTTGTGAACTGGGTCTGCCATTTCAGAAATTCTAGATTACCTTCCGGGCCACACCCACTCATTAATAGATCATTTTTAATACAAAAAAAAAATAGCAGCTTGAATAACAACTTTGTCAGGAGAGCCTCCTTATAAAGAATATTGATCGGGTCATGACACGGTTTTATATGAAAAATATACGATTTTACTAAAAAAAAAATAAGGAAAAAATTAGGAATAAAATTTGAAATTTGAATAGGGCTAGTGAAATTTCAAAAGTTCCGATTTAATTTCAATGAAAATTCCATTTAGTTTCCATTAAATACAATCATAGAAATTCTTAACTACAGCAGTCACTTAAATTCACGCGTTTTTCGTAACCCACCATTAAATTCTACGATCTTGTGTGCTGGATATTAATTTTTCTAAAATCTTGAGCTTTACAACAGTTGATGTATTATGCATCTATTATAGGCGTATAAAACAGCGTTGGAAAGCTAATATAAAAACATGTAATATAATATTACTACTATTATTTCCAGAAATTTATTTTCAACTTGGGAAAATATTCATAATTAATTCAAAATATTCATTCATTTATTTATCCTTTTTTATATAAAAAAAACTAAAGATACTTTTAGACGAAGCCATTGTGGAAATTCGGTATTTAAGCTCTTGCAGACTACTTCAATGTGGACTTATCATTCATTATATGTCTTAATATAGTTTATATAAATGCCAATTTAATTGTACATTGATGTAACGAGTTTAAAATCAAAATCTTTAAAGCTGTTTTCAAAAAAATTGTAAAATTGATAAGTTGATTGGCTGTAACATCCTAAGCTAATACGCAATTTGCCTACCTTAAATACGTAATTTCAGCTTCGTACAACCTTCCATTTTTGAGCTTGGCTGTCCACATACACACACACACACACACACACATACAGACCATTTTGCGAGACATGGTTGTTTGCAATCAGAGGACCTTAAACGTGTTTTTTCCGTTGAAAACAAGCTTTCAAATGTTTTCACGATCGCAATACTTTCCTTTATTATTTATTTCATATAGAGGTAAGTGGTAGTAAAAAACAGTGGAAGTAAGAAACAATGGGGATAATATTTTCAGTGCAAAACCCTTCTTTCTGAGAATCGAATCAGAAAGATTCACCCAGCGCAAGGTACTAGTTCATTTTCTTGAATCAATGATTCAATAAATAGAGCTTACACGAGCTTGGGGAGGGAAACTGGACGAAATCGTGATTCACTGAAAAACTTAGGTGCCAAATCTAAAAAAATGTCGCCCCAGTAGTCTCGGAGGAAAGCTGCGGGCGGAGGGATTTTTTTTTTCGATTTTTGGATCATACGTATCTCGAAACGTAAAACCGCAAATTTTAAGGGGATTAAATGTTTTTTATTTTCTTGGTCAATGGTAAAGGTATATTACAACGGTTCATTATTGAAAATAATAAACCAAAAATAGGCTAAGGGCAGAGACCCCAGACGGCCACTCTTTAGTTTTTGTCTCAGCCGAGTGACAAAGCGTGTGACTCGGTCCAGCATTAGGCAGGTGTAATTAAGCTTTTAGCACGAAACGATAAAATTTATACCTGCAGATTATACCGACCCGATAGAAATCTTATTATAGCCTCTATGATTTTTTTATTATATTTTTTTAAAATTAATTAATGATGATTAAATGAATAACAAATATGAATAATCTGATGTTAGACGTCATGAATGAAGTAATGAAAGTATGCCGAATAAAATGTATGGTTACATTTGTCAAGCTAATAAGTGCCTAATTTACTGGTTAATTATCATAAATACAGATTCTTACTTACCTGAGTAAATGAAGTATATAATGAGTTTGGGGTCTTAATTTTCTGTAATACAACTCTGTAATGGGAATACATAGAACTGGTGCAATGGGCAATACTCTGCCAAAGCACTTCATGAACCTTTTTTTATGACAGTCAAATTTTATCAAAGAAGTCTAGACTGCATCTAAACGACTAACTGTCCCTTATCAATTACTCCATCACAATATGAAAAGTCACGTATGCTATCAGGATCGCATGAAGAATCATTTAAGCTGTGCTCCCAGTTCTTATCGCTGTCATGGCACCGTAATTACCATGCCTGTCTTTCCATTACGAAAGACAATGAAAATGGAAAAGTGCGTGTCTCAAGCCAGAATTCAACGCAGCATGAATCCCCCGCTCATTCTTACCAAGATGAAACACAGTGAACGGAAACAGGGAGGGATAGACTGGTTCAAACTAGTTATAGTGATACTCCGAATATTTTAATACAAAAATTAAACATGATATACCATTTTGTCGTAGATACAATAGCATTGCAACATAAGGTGTTTGTATGCTTCAGTGTGATTGTTAATTAGTTTTATGTCCTTTTGTACTCCAGCTTAAATAATCAGGACGGATTATATGCAAAAGAGTGAAGGCCAAATTTATTACATGTACAAAGAAATAATAGTCATCCACCTCAAAATTTTAATTGTTCTTTTTTTATAAAATTTAATATAATAAAGTATAGCGATTTAAAACAATTAATTATTTTATTAAAACACTTTTAATATTCTGCTGAAACCAAGGCGTGTAGCACTCACGACATTTTTGACAACTCGCGACTCTGTACAATTTTCTATTGATAGCCTGGTAAAATTGCCATACTATATAAAACAACAATAACATGCAAATAGTACAATAAAATATTGCAGTGCAAATGTTTGAACAGTTTCTAAAAATGTATCTACTGAAATAATGATCGATATACAGATGAATTCTTAAAGATTTTTCAAAGAACATTATAAAGGTGTGTCGAAAATTGTCACAATATGTTTGTTCTAATTTAGAGTACTAAGTGCTGTTTGCTTTTTAACTCAGTGGTCAGAGCCATTCTGTGAAGTGTAAATGTTTAATTATACACCAGGATCCGAATCAATGAGGAATATAATTAATATGGAATGGATTCCGTGTTATCCTATTTCAATTTCTAGCCGAGTAGTAACTCTTAGCGTACTTATAATTATATGTTAAACTGCATTAGATATTCCTGGCCTACTACTTACGCTGCTTTTTAACGATAAAGGCTATAATAGTTGTTGGGGACGTATAATTATCGGTTCCATGAACCAGTTAGGAGTCCCTGGCGGCTTGTATATTATTGTTATTAACCTGAAGACATGAAGGGACAGGTGGGTGTCGGCACGCGACCGTCGACCATTCAGTCTCCCATTCGGAATCCTTCCTACTCAGTCTTCCATTCGAAATCCTTCCTACTCAGTCTTCCATTCGCAATCCTTCCTACTCAGTCTACATTAGGGTTTGTCCTTTTATAAATTCTCATATTAATTAATGATAAAAACATATAAAGTAATATAATATCCCATTGCGAATTTGACACTGAACAAGAATATTATTAAATGTATTAATGATCCAAAATTAATTAAAGTAAAAAACCTTTGTTCCGGATCATGTGCAAACATGTCAACTGCAAGTTAATAGTGCAGAAACAGACTTAATAATATCAGGTCAAATTTTTTTGGATAGCCATTAATTCCTAATGGATATATATGTATCCCAGTAATATACAATCGAATCTATGTATATCGAACTTCCATATTTCGAAAATCTCTATATATCGAACCTTTTTTAGGAGTCTTGAATTTTTATTAGAAAAATTGTTTCTGTATATCGGACAAAAAATCAAAAAGAGCCCTTAGTTTATGTACATAAGAAGGGTATAATTAAATAAGAAAAAAAAAATGGTACACTGGTTTGTAAAGCAATGGAAATTCAGGAAAGACCATATTTCAGAAGAAGCACAGGAGTATCAAAATTCTCTGAACCTCTTTCCAAACATACAGTGAAATTTTCATTGTAAATTCAGTCTAACTTTGCCTTCCTTGATGTGAACATTGCTCCCAAACATGACTTCCGTGATGAACTGTATACAAATAGACAATAGAAGCTATTTTGCGCGAGAAAAAAAAATTAATTAATTTTTATGTATGCTTGCATATTTTTAATACATGACCTTATTAAATTATAAATGTACATTTGTAAAAAATGTAATAAGGCCATTGAAAGAGCCCAAATGTAGTGGGAAAAAAAAAGAAAAAAAAAAAAATATATATATATATATATATATATATATATATATATATATATATATATATATATATATATATATATATATATATATACGTATATATAAATATATCAGTCATTCCCAAAGCCGCCGTAATCGTGTTCTAGATACAACATACATACACGGATATAAAATGCATCTTCCGATACAGTGTAATTGTCTATTTTTTTCGGGGAAAATACGATTAAAAGTGACTAGATAGACTTGATGAATAATTTACATGCGAAGTCCCTACCTACATAAGTTTTTTTTTAAGACTATGTACTGCTTCTCAACGAATTATCTTTATTAAATAGTTTGTTTTATAATTTTTGTGATCAAACACACTTCCCTTAAATTATCTTTATTATTTTTTCTACATTGATATTTTTTTACCCACTCATGACCAATGTTTCGAAATTATTTTCCATCTTCTGGGTTTTCCCTTTAACTAAAATTCAACAATAGAACATCAACACTATACATTTTTTTCAATTATTAATGTAATTTAATATAATATTTAAGAAAATAAAATTATTTTTCCTTAACTATGCTATTTTTTCTAATATAAAATAATAAGCAGTACTTCTCTGAGGTCCGTTTTTTCCATAATGCATTATTATGTCTGTTTTGTGGTCTATTAAATTTTTTTTAAAACATTGCAATAGAGAGTGTCTTCTAAGACTACTTCGATGTCACACTGACCTACGTTAGAATTAAACTTTGTACTAATCCATTAATCTGTTTGCTATTTGTCTATTGTCCAACATATTTACCCAGCTCTATTAGTCATTTTCTTCCTTTTTTTTAAAAATGTAAAAATCTAATATTTTATATGCCTAACTATTTTATTGCTGGCTATTATTTATGAAATAATTATTAATGTCATTTAATATTTAGTTTATTAATTATATCAGTATAGTGATTCTTTAAATTTCCTGCATCTGACTTGAAATTCACTGTATTATTTATATTTTTTTTGAGATGTAAATAGCTTCCATAGTCTTCTTATTTTTTGTGTTTTTTTCATTATTCAAGATTTTTGGGTTGTCAAAATCAAATTTATGATTACTAATTATACTGTGATGGACATGAGCTGTAATGTTTTTGTTTTTACTTTTTTTTTTTTCAATTTTTTGTTGTTTTATTCTATTTTGTAGTTTTTTAGATGTTTCCCCTATGTACATCATTGCGCTACAATCTGTTATATAAATCTCATTATTTTTTTCTATAATTTTTATTTTGTCCTTCATATTACTTGGATATCTTTCCAATTTATTTTCATTATAAGTAGCTAGTTTTATATTTACATCGTTCTTCACCATTATCTTTTTAATATTCTCTGTTAAATCTGGTATGTAATCAATTTTATAAAATTTATAATATATGAATTATCTTTATTAATTTGAGCTAGATTTTAAAACATTAAAGTGCTCTCCTGAAGATGGGTAATCCGACTATTTTATATTACGATTATATAACTAACTTGCTAATTATGCCAAGTGATTATGAACTTCGTTAGTTGAAGAAATTCATTTACTTGAACTTTAATTATGTTTTCTTTTGCTGGTGATGGATTCCTCACTATTGCACATCGGTAATTTATATTCTAAATGCTTCGTAATTTTATCTCAGTTCGAAATGATTTTAATATTTACCACTCACTTTGTACATTCTACAAATGCTTTTCCTTAACTGATAGAGTTTTTAATTTGTTTGAAATGATGAAGTATTTTCTATCGTTCTCGGTAACGATTATGTAGAAGTCACGTGTCTTCATATTACGTGCTACGAGTAGACGATCAGTCACGAGCAACGAAAATCTCTTTCTCACTTGGAAACAATAAAACCTTCAATAAATTTCAACCACAACAGCTCACTAAGCGGCCATCGGAATAGCCAATGCCGGCCGTGTCATCGGGACCAATATAATACAGCCAAGGCAACAAGAGCAAGAGCCCTCGGAGGAATATAAAATATATTTGAGTGAGAGAGTCGGCCCGGGGCAGGTGATCTATGGGGCTGCCTCGGCTGTAAATCTGAATATAATTAAAAAAGCCTCGGCCTGAACAAACATTTGTTCCTAGGAACAATATATTTGTGCTGAGGACACGGGAACTTATGTAATTATTGCCTTCTCCAACACCTCGTAGCATTTTTTTACAGCTGGGAATAGTGTGGGAGAGTTATGGCCGGTTAGACAGTGACTGGTGGCGCGCTCTCGTATTGTTACACGACATTTGGCCTACGTTGAACACTCTACATTAACCTTAATTTATATCACAACGAGACATAAATCATTCGCGATCAATTATTTATTGACTAAAGTTCTATGGAAAAGTTGATTCATAGAACTGACTTCTCACGTGTTCCAAATATGTGATAATTTTAAATGAGATATTATTCCCTGAAATTTATTACAGAATTCCTTTTTCAAATATTTAATACTAACGTGGTATCAATTAAGACCTTAGATATTACATAGAGATTAAAGATTAGATATAAAGACATTACAAATTAAGAAATTAGTCGATTTCGACTAATTCAAAGAAGCAATAGTTTAATAACGAAAAATATAGTAAACTTAAAGTCCCTTATTAAATACAACAATTTCAGAAATATATTCTAAAAATTAATATATCCTTAAACTCAAGATAAACCAAATAATGCTAGAGCAAAGTGGTGCAATAATGGAAACCGTTCTTGTGCGCGATACTCAGTCCAGATGAATATTGCACGATTATTTCAATCTTGGTCCATTCCATTACGATGTATTGTTGTGCTCTCAAATTCAAGAACCAGGAATGTGTCCAATTGGAAAAGTGAAATTGGCAAAATTACAGTTACCACCCGAACTTTTATCAACGCTGTTATCAGGTCAATCATATCATTTCGTAGCAATCATATGGAAGTGCAATTCATGCTTCCAAATGGCATCATTCGGTGCAACTAATGTCGTACACGAGAATTACATGCTAACATTCGAAGTACAAGGACAAATTTATCATCTTTCAGGATTATCTACCACTGCCGAGCGAAGAACAAAAATGTATTTCCCATACAAGGAATTTATCAATGTTTTCGATTTATTAAATGTGCTAAACGAGAAATTTTCGCTGCATTACAAACTTTATTCGATCAACACAACGATTTAATTCGATTATTCGAAACTGTCCTTGAACAAATGCCAGTTGATGACTACAAAGTTGTCCTTAGAGTAGATAAAACACCTGTCGGCCATAAGACTGGTTAACATATCAACGGCACAATGCACCAACAATTGATGAAGTGGGGATCGTTATAGTTGGTAAAGAATTTAACTTTCGTTATATAATTCTGAGATGAAAGGAATTGTTATGTTCAGCGAGTCTCAGAAACTCATCACTCATACGATTTACTTGAATATCTGATTTTATTTTGGCAAGGAGAATATGGACATCATTTCAAAATCAGATTTAGGAATACATAAACAGATGAAGAAACTAATAAGTAAGACAGTGTCATGAATTACTATTCATATCGCCTGATGATTCGTGAAAATGCTGAAAATCTTAACTTGAAATGTCGACAATTGTTACATCATTACATTGTCGATAGTTATATACAAATCGAAACTGAACGACTAATCTACATTTGATTGAATCAAAACCAATTTTCATTCCGAAGTGTGTATTCATGTACGTTATGCTACTGCAAAACGTATCATGTACTACTGTACATGATGGTAATGTTAATCCCAACGAATAAACAAAAATGTTCATACTTTCGGCCGCATTTTCAGTCCATGGCATATGTATGAATACGCGCAAGATGCAATGAAAAATGTTCGCGCATAAAGCCGCCCAGATTTATTTATTACACTCACTTAGTTTTATCTATCAACTGAGGAACATGACGTCCATGAAAAATGATGGTTGGTAAAATCCACAAGAAATCATTCCTTAATTGTTCCTCTTGAGAAAGAAAAATTTAATTGCTTACTGCCTACGGAATGTGTGGTCATTTGGTTAATCGTGGAATTACATATTACATCAAATCTTCAAATCCAAAACTCACTCAAATCAAATCAATTCCGAAACTTCTCATCCTCTGAAAAAAAAAAATTATTATTTAAATAAAACGCCAATCAAAAGTTGTTCAGAATACACAAACTGGTAAAACTTAAAAGATCAAAATTTCTAGCTGTGACCATTCACTACTTTAAGGGTCACCATTTATCTTGGTTTGGGGATAACATTAGGTTATTCGCTGGTTTTAATTATTATTTTACTCATTGTTATACCGGTTTCAATATTCATTATAATTATTAATTTATAACTTTTTATTTTTTATTTGGTGTTATAATTATAATTTTTTTTTTATCATAAACTATAGAAGCTAGTTTTTCAAATGTTCATTTTACGTCCTTCTTTAAAAAAAAATATTTATTTTGTTGGCACTTTATCTTTTATTATTTTCAGTTCAGGAATTATTGTTACTTTTTTTATTATTTCACTTCTATTTAACTTTTTCGAATTATTAATCATAAGTGTAAGCATTGTAGATATGGAAGTTTCCAAATAGCGAGGATCATCTTTATATAAAGCAACAGCGGATTGAATTATTATTCGCAATGACTAGCTTCGCCGTGAATCACACCGTGATTGCTATCTCTAGTATTACAGAGAGCCTGCCAAGTCACGTATGAGGGATAAAGTTATAAAAATTAATTTATATGTCTTGATACGTTATTTTTTTTTTTAAATTCACTCGAATAAAATCTTCATTAGCAATCTATTTAATTTTTTAACTACTTATAGGTTGAGCTATTTGCTTTTGTGGTTAATGTATGAACGTGGATGTATGTATTGATACATTTGTGATACATGATTACATGAGTGTACATGTAAAGCAGGGTTTTTTCTTTCTTAGGTTGAAGAAAAATTTAAGATTTTAAAATTTAAAAAAAAAACTTCGCTCAATATGTCGTGGAATAGATGAATTTTCTTCATCCTGGTATTTGACGAGGAGATTTTGGTTGTGTTTCCAACTTTATTCATTAACATATTAATATTGTCTTCCTTAGCCAATCCATTAATTCATTTCCAGTAAGCTACTCAATTATCTACAAGGAACCAGTATCTTAACTCACTTGAAAAAATTCAACATGATCCCGAAAACCCAACCTCCAAGTTCTTTCAAATAGCTTCGCTGCCTGGGGCGTTAAAGTATTTCTAGACATAAATGAAATTCTCTGAGCCAAGAAGAGAATTTCCCACACATTTTATAATTCAACAACAATAAACTTCTTAAACAAATAGGAGACAGTAGATATAACACACAATAGATTTTGATTCCACATTAGTATGCAATGTTTTTACAATGCCTTTTATACCTGAACTGTACAGTTTAACACCCCTTTACCTTCAGGGTAATAAAACCACGGGAATAGACAGTAATTAAATGCTGTAAAAAATGGGTATGAGGTCAAGTAATAAAATCAATAGGACCCGAACTGAAGTGGTTTAGTACCCCACAGTTCACACATAGCGGTCCCGATCCAGAGTCCTGGAGTCACAGTTTATGACTTGGTCCTCAACTATAAGTTTATTCCGGAATCTGTCCTAGTTTTTAGGGGTTTTCTATCTGGTGCATCTGATCTTAAATTTTCACTGGGAATCGAAGTGGGAGATAACTACTAATATTTCGAAAAAATATTCGATTGCTTTACAGATTTGAGAAATATTACATTCAAATTACGAATAATCTAAAAAGTATATAGACGTGAGGAATCATAAGAATATCATAATATCATAATCATAATAATCGTGTAATTTTATACGTCACTTGAACTCATTCTATCCACTATCACTTCATCAGATTGGGTGTTTAATTGCAGTTTTCTTGAAATATAGAGCCCAACGGTATCGCTTTCTGGTATCGTATTATAAATTTTACTAATGAGAGGATTATTATTAATTAACAAACTTAAAGAGGATTATTATTAATTAACAAACTTAGATTTTTTTGGGGGTGCTTGGGAAGTACGTTTCAGGGTTAAAACAGTATTTTACCACAAGCTGGAGCCTCAAATATATTTTACTAATAGGTATGTTATTGAGAAAATTATTGCCTGTTTGGCAAAAAATAGGTTTCTTGTGGGTCTGAAAGCCGGGTAGACATTTTATGTAAACTATAGGCAAACAATAGTTTCGGTGCTGGAGTAGCTGATTTCATATGAACTTGGTGCCTGAATTCAAATATGAAATTAGTTTTTACGTAGGAGGTAAAATTTTTAAAATATAAAGTTTTAGTGAAATTTACGTTTTACGTTATTTTAGCTTAAATTCAAATCAAATCTAAAAATTAAACATACAATTTTTATTATTAAATTACACAGATATTATTATATTATACAAATATTATCATATATATAAAGATAGTGCAAAGTCATCGAAGGAACTTACTAGCCACTCAACACTTTGGAAGCTTCTTTTTCATGACTTTCTTGAATATATCTTGGAACATTCACTTTCTAAACTCCAGCAATAATCTGCCATCATGTGCGTATCCCATCTTCCTCGATAGCGGTCCTCCACAATTTTAATGTCTTGATGAAATCTTTCACCTTCCTCCTCACTGCTGTCTCCTAAATTTTCAAGAAAACGGTCCAGATGGCTGTGAAAATAATGCAACTTAATGCTCATGTTGCTATCTTTACAAGATCACTAACAATCTTTCTGTTATTTTTTAATGTATATTCTCCGCACATGTAACACATAAGGATGTTTACACAACTTCTTCTACTTGAACTCTTTTGCTATCAACTTCAATCTATCATGCACGGCTAAAGCTCATAAGCTAACCTCAGATTTAGTTGAAGTGTTGAAATGAAGGATGGTATTACCAGTGACGAAGTGGTGATTCCCAGGCTGGTAAAGAAGTAAGGAAGTGGCTTGAGTCAAGCTGGCTGTTTTATTTCAGAACAGATAAAATTAAAACAGAACTGATAGAAAAATCTGATTTCCTATTTAGATTCAGCGCCCCAAATATAGCTAAAATTCTAGCCACAAAAAAATTGTTTAATGTGACTCGAAGTTCAAACGCCTATCACTACATCCGAGATTTTTTTTTATATTTTTGTTGGCATAAACTTTTCGATTGTTTAATAAGTTATTATTTTTCCTGAATATAAACTTTTCGTTATCCAGTAATTATCTCATAGCTTAATTCTGATTTATAATGTCATTAACCGAATCCTCAGTTGCGATTTGATTTAATGTGGTTATGTGGCAGCTCTTATGTTTTAATTTAATTTTTTTTCAAGCAACATCAGCTGTACGATTGCTTTTTCGTATTCATTCTGGCATAGTGTCCTTACAAATCAGTGGATGCGTCCTTTTTATGTTATGACCAATAGATTTCTGCACAATTCTTGGATGCATAGTAAGGCTTTCTTGATAGTCGTTGCTTTTCCTAAAAATAACAAAGTATGGAAGATTAAAGAGTTATTCGAGCTGATTTTTTACCTCCGAACAGACAACTATTTTTCTTCTTTTGAAGCTTCATTAAGTAGGTGGTATTCTTTAAAGTTTTCTACCTTTTTCCTAGTAAACACTTTGGTTATCGAATGGAGCAGAATTCCTGTATTTTGGTATATGTATGTTGCCTTAGTAATTTAGAATAATAAAATTATTATTTATATGAAAATAAGTTTAAAAATAAATGACAATATATATATATATATATATATATATATATATATATATATATATATATATATATATATATAAAATTATACTGATAAGATTTCATTCAAACTTGAATTGAATATCCTCTTTTCGCCTGAATACAGAGGTGCTCAGAGGTGTTCAGGAAAACTATCAGCTCTGAAGTGCCCGGAGGCAGGCAGTAACATGGAATCCATCTCAATATATCTGGTTGACTCGTAGAAAAAAGAGCACATATGTCAATGTCCCTGTGACTCCTCGGATGGAGATATATTCCTTTAAATTAAAGCACTTCTTCAGGAGGGGAATTTCCTAACAGCTCATTTTACAAACCAGATCTAAAGTTTGGACTACTTATAGTAGCTCAAGTAGTTAGTGTTGCTCAAGGAAAAGGTAGAATGGCTATCAATTAATTAATCATATTGCATTATAATTAAAATATCTCTTTTCTTCTATATTTTCTAAATGTTTTTTGTATAAATAACAATAATTACTATGTACAGTTATTTGAAATATCCTTTTTATCTGATCTCTGGAAGTATGACGAAAATTAAAAAAAAAAAACCAATAACATAACACATTTCATTATATCAACATTATACTTTTATAATTTATAAGATACTATAACATAGAGTAATATGGTATTTTATATTAACAGAAGAGTCAAAAAATCCTGATAATGAAATAGATACAAAGCCTCCTTGATAGTAAATTAAATGATTTGTGATACTACATGGATTACATATACAGAAACAATTTTCCGTTAAATGTACCTATTATTATTTTTTTTCCTTTTAAAATATATACAAAGATAGCGTGGTATGTATACATTAAATAATGTATTATTTCACCTACATTATTTCAGATCTACATTTTCTTTTAATTTATATCGTTTAAAAAAAAAATAGAATTGTAAATAATGAAATATTTCTTATAGATTTTAGTTTGTAGCATAGGTAATAACGATATATCGATGACTGAATTTGTTCATTGTCTAATTTATGTCTTGTATAAATGGCATATTAACCGTAAATCCCTTATGATAAACATTTTTATCTATTTTGTATACCCAAACTAATATTACAAATTCATAATATCAAAAAAAAAAAAAAAAAAAAACTGTAAATTATTGCACTATGGTTTATTATTTCCAAATTGAAATATACACAAAGAAAAAAAAAATATTTATTTCTTATTTCAAATGATTCTAAACTAAAAATCTTTATATTTTTCCCAATCGTAATAAATTGCCGAGATACGAAATTTTTTATCGGCCGCCATTATGAAACTAAATGGCGGATAGTAATTTCGAGTTCATAGGATCAACCTGGGATGACCTGCAAATTCGGTATCTAGTCTCAAAAAAATTGGCCAGGTAGTCTCGGAGAAAAGTCGCGAAGGATGGACGGACGGATTTTTTATAATTTGTTTATTGGATTCTATCTATTTTGAAATTTTTTGAAAATTAAGAAAAATAATAATCTCGATTTTAAGCAATATTTTATAATTAAAATGTTCTATTATACATATTATTAATATGTAGAATAATAATATACTATATAAAAAGTGAAAAAAAAATGGCTAACGATTATTGATAAGTGAATTGATAACATGCGTAAACTATTACATTTATATTGCTCTCAATTACTAAAAATTTCAATCTGAGGCCAATCTTCATAGAATATTGCTTAGAATAGAATATTCTTGATGATGTAATAAATAAATACAATAAATAAAGCCTACGAGACTGAAGTAAAGCCGATGATATTGTACGGGGCGGAAACAGGGTTTCACAAATATGGAGGTGTTATTGAAAATAGAAAGGAAAATCTTGAGCAATATATATGGGCTAAAGAAAGTAGAGGAAGGTTACAGACTAAGGGATAATCGGGAATTATACAAATGGGGGGAAGATATAGAAACAACGATACGAAAAAGAAGATTGAAATTTTTTGGACATATGGTCAGGATGAACAAGAACAGATTAAATAAGCAAATCTTTGATAAAGTGCTTGGCCTCAAAAATATTACCTGAGCAGATTAAGGTTGAAATGGCAAAACTGGCATGGACAGGGTTCGATTTCAGAAACATACACGTACACACACATGTATAATATGCATGTGAATACCCATACCCATTACTTATCGCTCTTTAATGTACCCCGGTGAGCTTAGTTTGGAACTAACTTAGGTACAGACATTTGATCTGCATGAATTGACTACTAACAGCAAAGCGACAGGCTATACTTCGCATTTCGAAATTTCGCATTAATGGATAATATCAATGATGCAAGTAACGACGGAAGTGGCAATACTTGTTTGATGGCCAGAAGAGGTAATTAAAAGCCGGAAGGCATATAAGCGAGAATGCAAGAAGATGATATATAGATCATTGATAAATTATTTTTTGTGTTCTTGTTTTCACCTGGTTTATGAATTTGTAATTTGTTTACTTTATTGACTCTCAGGCTTGTTTTACAGTAAATGCACAATAATTTAGTTTTTAACTTTCTTTCAATCTAGCTATATTTTCGATACTTTATAAATGGATGTCAGATTCAATGAACCGGCAAATGGATCCATCAGGTTTATAAATTTACAGCAGTTCTAAATTGCTTTCAAGTGCTTAATACAAACAATTTGGAAAAAAGAAGATTTTTCTAATGTCTCATAATTAGTATGTTTTTTGTATGTCAACTGAATCCAAATAAGTCGTTAAAAACATGTATGACGGCCTGTCATTGTAGTCATCACTAATTTCCAAGTACCAGCTAACCGAAATTTATTTTCATATTGTTCAAGTTTATAATTAGATACATCAGTATTTGAAATATTAATTAAATATTCATTTCAGAATACACATACACACACATACATATATAATGCAACACGAAAATGGCGTGAAGAAATTGGTAGTGCCTGAAGATTTTTGTATTATATCATACTAAACAATTAAAAATTATTTATTTTTTCAGATGAAACCAGATTGTTTCGGGGTAAAGGAGATGAAAATCTGAATATACACTTTATAAATTTATTGATGTCCATGGCCTAAATGATATAATTATTTTTTGATTTCAATAATTTATTTATTTATATTTTTTTTTAAAGTGCAAAACTTCTCACAGTTAAAAGATTTCGTTTACACAATAGATTTCATATTGATTGCAGATTCAAATATTGATAACACAATAATCTTTATATGTTATCAATTAAATAAATTACTTCCAATAAATATTTCGAAAAATAAAGCCTCAAATGATTATGTTTAGAATAGCAATATTATAATAAAAATATTTTTATGTTTAAAAGTTGATTGTATTAATAATTAAGAAGAATGTGGTCCGGTTGGTGGTAAAGAATAAGTACTAAAAAGATAGTAGAAACCGTTTATTGAACGCCGACGTTTCGGCGTCCCTTCTTTAGGACTATAAAGCACCTGATACAATAGGGTGAAAATAAATAATGATTATCTTTAGAATGTAATATTACAATGAAAATTTTTTAATATATTTGTCTATTTAGTAGTTGGTTTTATTAATAATTAAGAAGATGGCCCGGGTGGCGGTCAAGAATAAAATAAAATACTAGAGAACTATTTGTTAAATGCCGAATTTTAGGCCAACATTCAGGACCGGCGTCCTAGGCGAAATAGTTTTCTCCTTCCCATAATCTTATCCCTATCCTCCAACCCTATCCCAACTATACAAAGGTCACCCCTAATTTAAAAGGAAGGACACAGGGTATATAATAATTTTAAAGTACTTAAAACATGTTTTTTTCCGCATCCGATTAATTCGTTCTTTTAATCGTTCCGACTTAATTACAATATATTTATATATAGTAAGTGAATGTAAAAATGACAGATAATTGAAATTTAATATTTTCAATTTTTGGCCTTCTATATTATATCATCCATATCATATTGATTATCTTCAATCAATTTGGATTGAGATTAATTAAAAAAATACTGAGGTTTTAATATACCTCAAGCCGATTGATTAAAGATAACCATATTATTAAATATTAATATAGATGAGCAAAAACTCAGAATGAGATATTAAATAATTTAAGGATATAAATGGAAGATTCCACACACGAAGCCTATGGTCACTAAAATAAAGAATAACTACTAATCTATTGATATTTGCCAATTCATGCATCTTCAGGATATTTGTTGTTTCTTTTAATTATCTAATTCTTTATTTTTATAGGATTTGGTACATTTTTTTCTTATGTTCAGTGGTTTGTAACACTGTAGCGGTAAGATTGAGGGTGAAACACAAATAGTAAGGCTGGGTCAATCTGACCTATCATTAATTTTCATTTTTGTGCCATTTAGTAGATTTTTGGGGAAACAAAACTCAAAAATATATTGTAGTATATTAATTAGTGAAATAATTGTTGTTCTTATAAAAAGAAAAATTACAAAGTAAGAAAATATAAATGACAATTAAACACAAAACCAGAGTAACAGGTCTGTTTTATGTTTTATGCCTTCTTTTTTTTATTCGCTGTAACGACTCTTCAGAAAGTACCTCTTCTGTATTTGACTGCTTCTGTATTTTGATTGAAAGCTCTCTTATATGAAATTAGAAGCTCGAATTCGTGAATATTTAAATTGTAAATGTTGATCTTCCCAAATAATCTCTCAATCTTTTTAAAATCTAAATTCATGTCGATACTTAACTCACATTGTCATCATTTGGTATAGAAATATCCTCTATCTCTGAACTCAAATCTTCAACACGAGTATCTCCTTCATCTTATCCCCTTCATCCTCCTCTTAGCGGTACGTTTGTCGAAAAACCTCTTCAGGAATAGTAAATAAGTTTTGTCGGTACATTGTGATTCGTTTTTTCACATAAACGGCAAGGATGAGTCAAGCTGAACCACAGTTTGAATAGGACATAACTTATTACGTATAGTTTAAAATGCCGTTTACCTGAGTCATACCGCTTTATCGAATGCTAGACTTACACTTGAAATAACGATTTCTGAAGTCCGGTGGAGAAAATCAAAGAGGTGCATGTGCAATTCAGTGAGGCATTTGGCTCAGGTCGATCCGACCATTTTTTATATATTTATTTTTTATATAAGTGTCCCCCAGATGCCTGAATTGGCGAAATATAGACAGGATAGTTCTTTCTCTATTATTTTAGAGAAACTAGCCTTCGTATGTGGAATCTTCCATTTATATCCTTATAATAAAAATAAAAAATTAATTTCAATAGTAAATTGTTCAATAAGTCATTAATTGATAATGAACGATCTAAATTTACAAAGATTAATTTAATATGAATGTTCATTAGATTGGGAAGCATTCAAAATCATGTAAATAACACAAACCAACTTGTTTAATTTATTTTTTAGTTAAAACCTAAAATAAGCTATTTGATTGATTCTCCTATTGGTTATTTTTTTATCACCTATAATTAACTTTCTAATAAATTTGAATAAGTTCAAGTTTTATATTAAATATGGAAATCTTAATTCTTCTTCCACATATTCTGTGATCCTTTCACTTCTGCATATGCACAACTGGCCACTAGTCCGCAGCTGATTTCAGAAAAGGATTTCTCGATCATTTCTTTTCTGACTGTTATTCGGAATTGAAAAAGTTCCATTTGAAAAATGATAGTGAGAAACGCTATGCCTGGCGAAGCCACCGGTAGATAGTGGTGCTGTATCTTTTTCCACGGTAAGAACTATAGTCGTAAAACGACAGGATGCATCCGTCAAAAATATGAAGGAAGATAGTGGTTTAATTACTGGCTTATCCACTCCCATCAGCTTCTTCAAGTAACGCTTTTCAGTGCACCCATGAAGCATTATATTATAAATTAAAATGTACTTTATGTTAATCGATGACCCTAAAACAAAAAAATTATGTTAAAGTATTCACCGCCTGATGGAGGCAACACCATCACAATCTCCTAAGTAACGCTAAAGCATAATTTATTTCTGGCAGGGCGTTATTATTTACTAATTAATGGCGAACTTTTATAATTTAATGTTTATCCAGTTGATGTTAAGAGACGTGAGTTACAATATCGTAATAATAACCATTACGGTTCCTGTTCTTGTCAACATTGAGTGGTTTATGAATGTTGTAGAACATTAGTGTTAAATCTAATCGTTAAGCATCTCTTTACCTGATAAGATATGATGGACCAGCGACTGCTCTAATATATGATGATAGATTGGTCCACGGTTCAAAGATAATTGTTTTTAATTTACCAATTTTTAAGCATACCTCGTCCCTAAATATAATTTCTCGTCATTTACCCCTTCCCAATCTCCTTCCTTTATTACTCCAATAATCAATCCTTCATTTCCCACCCACACACACATTTCCCACCAGGGAGTGGCAAAAATCCGATTTTGAAGGTGTCCAGAAATTTCATATCGAATATGTTTTTGATCCGAAGGATAGTCAACTAATATATTTCAAAAGTTTGGGCATGAATAAAAATCCATATTTTCAAGATTTTTGAAATTGGTGCTTAAATAAAAAGCCGATTTTCACAACATTAATTTTACAACGTGTTTAGAAATCAGGAAATATATTTTGTGAGTTATTTTGGGTTTTGCAGAATTTTTTCGTAAGTAGTTTGTTGGAACGAGTCAGAGAAGTTCAGAAATAAATTATTTCTGAATAGGTTCTGAAATATCGTATTTTCAAAGTACAATTACTAAAAATTAGGCCTTCTAAGAAGATACTAAAAATCGTTTACACTAAAAAAGGTGTTATTGGATTCAAGATATGCTTCAAAGCATTATTTAATGATTATTTAATCCTTTTCGCCATTATATTGTTAAGAATTTGTTACGAAAGGGCACATCGATAAATTTTAACTGCCCATACCGTGATTTAATGTCAATACCTTTAGCCATCAATTATGATGTTGATAAATTCATTGAGACAATTCAATGTAATGGTCCGTAACACTCCTCCCCTCACCTAGAGGAAATAAAATATTATATAAAAAAGGCTGATCGAAATCATCATTATTTGGCTTGCCAACGCACAGTTTTTTTTTTTTATTGCTAACGTGAAGCAACACCGGAGTTATGAAATAAAACCTGTACTGCAACAGCTATTTTCCGGAAGTTGACTGCAGTACTTTCCGCATCTTAGTTTTTTTTGGAGCATCCAAACATTTTTTTTTTCAGTTTCCTGGTTCCCCGAAAACTCGGGGATGATTCGGAACAATTTTAACAATGTATGGAATGAATAATGCCCATCTATAACAGAAAAAACAATTACTCAGCGGAACTACAGGAAAAAATCCGACCCTTAAACCGTTTACCTATAAACACACCTTTCTTTCATTGTCGGTTAAGTGCGAGAACAAACCAGTACAAACTTTTCTATTTGATATAATCTATTTAAACCTTGGTGAGTACCAACATGTATTTGATTTCTTGTCTTAATTAAATTCATAATTCATAAATATTTTATAATACTATTTATATTAAATTTAATTTAATATCTATAATAATGCCAAACTGTATTTTCAATTGCTTATTTTTGAATTTTTGTGTGTTTTTAGAACTGAAGATGATTGTATAATATTCGACACTAGTTTTCAATAAAAATATAATTAGAAGTGGCAAATAATTTATAAATCCCTGAATAGTTCAATAGGCGTACAAGGAAGTCATGCGGTGTCCACATTTGATATTTTCTTTTAGTGAAAACAGGACCTTAGTGACGGAGCTCTGCAGCTCACGGTTTTTAATATCGTGATAAGGTACTGGTAAGGGTGGAGGGACAAGTCCGGCAAGTAGGTCTAGTGGTCCTTTTTGCCTACCCAAGGTGTGGTCACCAATAGAGAAAGTCTATTTATCTCCATGACGAACCTTCTGCGTAATAACCTAAATAATTTTCTATTCTGAGGAAACGCCATGAGCAATTCATCCTCAAAGCCAGATTAGACTGCAATACAAGTTGAAGTCTTATCGCGTGGTAAAGAAAAAAAAATGTATTTTCGTAACTTGTGAAGATATTTTAACAACAGACATTTATGTCAAGTCTTGGGAATAGATAACGGTTCTCATATCGGAAAAAATTAAACTAGAAAAAATATCTCCGATAACCGAAGTCCACGATGAAATATGAAAAAAAAAGAAAAAATAAGAAAACAGATAAGAAAAACAATAAATTGTGAACTTAACATATTCAGATGCCGTCAGCTGCCAGTGTTGTAGATATGAGATTTATACGTTCTGTTACTGCTATCTGAGGCAGAGATAACCTTTGCCCAGTAGCCGATATACTGGCTTTTTTTTATGGGATCCCTCTTGTTAGTTTCTCTTGGATTATTTATTGATTTCCAGCTTTAAATTCTTTTAACAAATAATTACGGTCTAATTAAATTTTATGTTAAGAATTATTACTTGTTAAACGTCTTTTTTAATGAGATCTATTAATTAGTTAACTCGAAAACATATGTTCCAATTTATTTTCATTTTATTTTCTTCGATAGCCTTGATTATGATGTATACTTATTTATTGCCATTGATGATTTCGTTTTTTTTCAATCTTGTCTTGTTCACTTATACCAGTTAGAAATATAGATGCATAAATACAAACACTCCCTGAATGGCAAAACTCTATGTTTGTTTTTTTAATTTTTGTTAACACGTAAAACATATTCTAACAAATAATGTGCATACTTCATATTAAAAGATAATATGAATAATCTCACAATAATTGTGAGAAGAGAATTTCGAACTTTATCACCTGTTAACCAAGAATTCAGAAAATATTTCATGTCGTCCTGCAGATGTTTTAGGTTATGTATGGTATAGGGCACATTCCAATTCTACTGTTGTAAAATTATCTATGATAAAGATTGCTCATTTTTTCTAAGCAGTTAACTTTTTCAGTCACTAGACTTTTGGCTCTGATGTTGCTTACTTTTGCATAGTGTCTACATAATGTATTGGCAATATCCAAGGGTTCAGTTAGTATAATGTTACCATTCTTGAAAGGTTGCTGTACTCTTATCTCTGAATCGTTATTTGGACTTGAAATGTAATGACGGGCTTTGGTGCGGACATTACGGAAATCCAGGCTTTGTAGGAAATTTCTGAATGGAGTTTTCTTTCCCAACCTGATTGCTGTTTTCAGTTCCGTTTGTGTTTCTTTGAAGTTGTTACAATCTTCTGTGTTGTCTGTTTTTTCAGCTTTTCGCTTCTGTTTTTTGCCTCATTTCGCTTCTTCGTCAAAAGAGTAATCGAGGAGTTCCAAAAGTGTTTGTGTTTTTACTTGACGGATACATTCGTATGCACACTGGATCAGGAACTTCTTGAATGAGTTTCTAAACTATCATTTGTAAGTAATGAAGGGACAATTGTGTCGGTAAGATAATCTATATAATCTATAGATAATAATAAATAAATAAATAAATAAGATATAAATAAATATATATAAATATAATATAATATAATATAAATATAATATAATATAATAAGATATATATAAATAAATAAATAAGATAATCTATATCGATAATCTATATTTTCTCCAGTCAGGTTTCCAAAAGTTCCAGCGTGGTACCCGGTAGTAGATGTTTCTTAAACCCTTTTTTGTATCAATAGATACAAAAAAATTCTCTATGTCCTAATCCTGCAGCATCCTCTAAACATTTTGACACTAGTTTTCCAGTTATATGAGGGTGCGTAATTACGAGGTCTGGTCTTAACGTTTACCACAATTTGTGAGGAATGTTGGAGGAGTGCCGATGAAATGTACATCGGAACACCAACAGGAAGAGTTTTTCTGTAGCCCTGTCTAGAAGAAGGGCTATTGAAGCCTCCAACAAAGATGGTTGTATAGATCCTATGTATTGATCGATAGAGTCCATTTTTGGTACATTTCCATGAGGATTGTAAAGACTGGCAATGCCATAGTATCTCTCATTCTTCCACATTTCAACAGCAACAGCTTCTGATCTGTTTCTTCCATTTCATGAAGGGGTTTGAATTTAGTTGGTATTTCATCTATAATGGCTTTTATAATACCTGAGGCCAATTGGCGAGATCGTTTAAGAATCTGGACACTATAACCTTGGATACTATACAATCCAGAGGTCTCTGTTGTTCCACCTGCTTCAGCGATAATAAAGGTATCTACATCCAGGTTTTGGATACTTTGGCATAATTCAGCAAATTTAGTAGTGTTCAAGCTACCACAGTTCCAAAAAAAGGATATGAAGGCGTTTGGTATCCTAAAGAGAAAGATTTTAAAACCTATGAATTATGCATTCCATATGCATTCTAGAACCTAAAAAGTCGTTTTTGACTTCATCGAGTTATCAGTATGGGACAGTGATAATATATATTTATAGTTCCTACAGGATATCAAGTCAAAACTACTTGAGTTCACCATGCATTTGGAATCAATGCAATCCCGTCAGTTTATGTGAATCAAGAGAGTTATGAAGCACGGCGCAAAGACAACAATAACATATTTATTTATTTTTTTAAAGATTTTTTTTGGCCTTAGAGATAATAATAATAATATAACGAGAGACTTATATTACATACTTATTCTACCTTAAGTAGTTGTGAATAATAATGGTATAATATTGTAAAATATAGTGATTAGATTACTGGTTTAACCTACGAATTGAAGAGCTTTACTAGTTCTGACGGCCAGTTATCTAATTGGGACTTAAAAAGCTACTGCGGGAGCCGGTCACAGGACGCTAAAAAACATGAATTATCTGATAGAAACAGAAGGAAGCAGATAAGAACTAGAGGCGATACACAATAATTTTCAAGGCTTGTCAACACCTGCGCCCCTACAGTGCTGCTTATCCGCCGCACAGTGTTGCAAAAAGCGCATAAAACCAATTTTTTTTTTGTTATTTCTCTCACCAAACTAGTAGTTGATTTATCTACTAATCAATATGTCAGGTGATCACAACACAGGTTGCAGAAGCTGAAATCGCAAATTAATTCTACAGCTACGGTTGAAAATAATAAACCACAAAACAAATGTAAAATCACATTTGATTTCCGAAATGTAGAATTCGTTTTCCTGTCTTCAGAACTAGTAATAGAAGTTTAAAAAAAATTATTCCAAGTAGGTGAAATCAAATTATAATTCTGTCCGCATTCCGGACCGCATTCTTAAAAGTAATTACAGTTCAAACCTTCTTTTAGGCTATACCTTAATTCTGCCTCTTATTGTCTCTTCGAAATTCATCATAAGTATTCGTCAAGGGCCAGGAGAGAGGGCTAATACAAAAATTAGTTTCTAACAACTGCTACCCTTGAACTTAGAACCAGAGATATGAGTCGAACACAACGAAATGTAGAATTTCAAACGATGACATAATCAACAGCTTGCTCGTATCTTCTTATCCATTTAGTTCTACCTAACGACCTCAATGGTGATCAACCCCAATTGACCTGAAGGATGAAGCATAACTTCTTCTTAGTCTTCAGGATAGAACAACAGATCAAGACGAATAAGTTATGACACTGTAGATCACATGCAGAATTTTGGCGAAAATGAACCAGAGCAAGAAATAGAAGAAGATGATCATATTTCTTAAAATGACTAGATAGACGTAGATTAGCAAAACAATTATTTATTTGTTATTTTACTATTATAATTATTACATACAACTTACTTTGTAGAACTTGTCACTCTAGAATTTGTACCTATTTTTAGAACTTTATTTTATCAGGAGTGACTAATTTATTTTTTATATGCTATATTTTTTTCAAATCTTTCTGCTTTGATTCTATTTTTTTTTTAAATTAAAATTAAAATAAAAACAAAATAAAAATAAGAATTTAACGATTAGTTTACTGAAAAAAATTATCATTATATTTATATGATATTTCATGGGCTTTTAGAGATTGCAGAATTAAAAAATGGTATAATTTTTTCGATCTGAAAGAAACCGGCACAATCCAACAAAACAGGATGGGATGGTATTGGTTACTCAACCTTATTTGTTGACTGCAATCATCTTAATCATCTTAATTTGTATTTTTTTTTCTTTCTCAGTATTCAAGCCTGTTGCGGTGAAAAAGAAATATGCCAAGTTTCAAGCCTCCAGCTGAAACTCTTATAATATATTCGATTTCAAGCGCTTTTTGGTGGTTTTGTACCAGTTAGACGAAAATGAAAAAAAACGGTCGTAATTCAGTATTTTCCAAACAGAACGGCCTAGAACCATCAAATTTTATACATAAACCAATATTCTTTTGTTAGTTCATTACTGTGAACTATTATATTACTATACATATATATATATATACATGTAGTTCATGAGATTCAGAAAAATTCTGGAGACTTTGTTGAAAAATATATATATATATATATAATTTTTCAACAAAGTCTCCAGAATTTTTCCGAATCTCATGAACTACATGTATATATTGGATTGCAGATGATATTTCATTCAGAAATACTAATTTGGATAGTGGGTGATATTTTTAGTTTCTAGTCCTCTTTCCTGTTATTTCAATATTTCTTAGCGTCTTTTCAGAGTAACTACTAATATTTTGTATGGATCTTATAGAAAATTTAATACTATACAAGATTGGTCGTAATGCCTTTTGCACTTAAATGCACTAAAAAATAGTAATTAAATCAAAACCACTGACATATCTACCTTTTTGCGTGTTTTTGAAATTTTTGCAGATATTCACGGGTCCGTATTTCAGTAGCTATTCTTAAAATTCCAACATGTTTCATATTTAACTTGCAGTAAATATAACGTTCTTTTATAATTGCGAATACAATATTTTGATTAAAATGCCCTGCAAGCGAGTTATTGAAAAAAAAATGAAAAAAAGTGGTTGTTCCTACTGGTTTTTTCAAGATGATGGAAAAACACAAGATGTGGGAGCATGAACACTTGGATTTTTCATGAGAGGGGCCAAACATATAACCTAAATGAAAATCCAAAATTACTCCAACTTTTGCAATCCAAAATGATATCGTCAGTGTGCTGAGTAGGAAAATGTTTACAAGCATGTTTTATATTATTAGATTTAGCTTGTTCAATTGTTCCCTGATTCAAGCTGCTAAATATCATTTTGATCGCTTATCCACATCAGTACTGGTATATTCATGTTAATTATAAAGAAAGGTGTAGGGATAAAAAGACTGTAGATCAATATAAAGTCATAATTTAAATTATTTTTAACTTTTCTAATTTCGATCTGACACTTAAATGGCAATATTAAAACATTAAATAAATAGCATATACTCATTCAATGATGCTCAAAACATGCCTTAAACATGAATAGGTATGGATAAATTATATTCATTTTAGAATAAAAAACAAAACACTTTATTTCAGTGTGCTTAGCATCAATTTTCACAATTTGTTAAGATTATTTGAATTAGGAAAACCGGCGTTGGTGAACGATATATTGTTTAAAAATTTGGGAAAATTTGTCTTGAGCATATATTTATTTAGGTGTTAAATTTCATTTGCCTATAAAAACGGAGTTTTTGGCCGGTTTTTTTTTTTGTTGTTTCTTCCCACTGTGCGCCGGCTCCTAATACTTATTTAAGTATTTTCCTAATACTTTAAGAAGATTCAGTGAAAAGATTTATTAAATCTAGTATTTTACGTATTCTAATCTGATTCGCAATAAATTTCTTCACTTGAATAAAATACGTTGTAGATTGTTTCGTATAATTGTTGATTGTTTTTTTAGATAAAGACGGCTGCTTGATTAATTGCTTGAATATGTCGTGAAAGCAGCCCACAAAGTATTTTTAAATTCAGAAATTCTCTAAAAATTGTTATCAATCACAATATAATGATTTTTTAAATTAAAATAAAGTTGCAATTATGTTCTGTCATGAAATTGAATAATTTTTGTCTACTTGAAAGACTTTTTTGAAAATTTGTTGCAGTCATCACTCGCGATGTTGACATGAACCATTTCGACATTATAATTTTCACTGAGAGTGGAAGTATGACAGGTAATACTTTTAATGTATTTTCGTGGGATTGTTTTATTTATAACCATTTTTGTTAAAGAATGCAAGCTGCCACTCTCAAGAGTGTGGAGTTGAACGGGTGAATAAAACGGATGAAGTTGGACTGAGGACCGATATAAAAGAGATTTTGGAAAAAAAACAATATAAAATAGTAGAAAAATTACATTTTATTTCTTTAAAAAATTGAAATTTATGCCAACATTTAAAAATTTTGCTGTTTAAACTTAATTGTATCTTATACAATTAATCAAGCTGGATTTAGAGATAATAGACGTTATTAATCTCGCAATACATTTATTAATTAAAACTTATTCACATTGTGATAATTTATTGTTATTTTGTGCTTAATACCATAATACTCTTTTGGCTATTTTCAAAGTATATAAAAGTGTCACCTAGGTCCAATATAAAAGTATTATTAACCTACTAATAAAAGTAGTACCTATATGTTTATACATTTTTACTGTGTTGAACTTTCACATATTCTATTTTGACGTATTTGTTAAAATTGTATATAATGGTTTCGTAATTTCCTAATGCTGGTAAACTTTGTACAGGGCCAAAATGACCCAAGTGGTTGAAGAACCTAAACAGCTGTTATTTATAAACTGTATCTGTTAATACCATATATATATATATATATATATATATATATATATATATATATATATATATATATATATATATATATATATAAAACGTTTTTTCTCGATGTAGCAATATAACCTGTTTTAATTTTATTTTTTATTGTGTACAGTAGAAGTTTAAAACTTTTATAATTACAATATATTTTAAAGACTTCTAGCACTGGTCTAAATCTGAGTGACGACTGAGAGTGTTCAGTATTTGGCGCTTACACTATATAGCATGTCCGAGTCAATTGTCACCTTTTCCATTTCAATTGTAACTCTTTCCAAATGAATTGTCACCTTTTTCAATTCAATTGTAACTTTTTCCATTTCAATTGTAACCTAACCGGACATGAATTAATTCAATATTATTTATTTTATTATTAAAAAATAATTATTTTAACGACACTTTTTTCGTTTATTAGATAATTGATATTAAATGCTGATTTCAATTAGTTAAAAATTTTTTAAAAAGTTGTTTATTTATTTATAAATTTTATTATTTTTTTTATTTAGTCGGGCGAGGGGTGGATTTCATCGATTTGGTGATTAGATTTTCGAAGTTGCTGATATCAAATATATTACATAAATTTTGTTCGGCATTTCTACTTAATTATTAGTTTTCAAAATTCGGTATAGGTATCTTTTTTAAGGTTTTCAAGGGCGCTATTTCCGAATTCACAATCGGATTTCCGATAGCGCATGCGCATTTCGATTTTCTGTTGCTATTGAAGATTTCAATGATAAGGGATCGTTTATGAGGTTTTCGAGGTTTCTGATTCCATTTCATGAATTGGATTTTGGATCGAGAAAGTGCATCTCGTTTTTCCGTTAGTGTTGAAGCTTTCTGTGATATAGGGATCGTTGATTAGGTTTTTGAAGGTTCTCATTCTGTTTTTTGAATTGAATTTTTTACCGAGCATGCGCATCTCGAATTACTATTACAGTTGACATTTTTTTGGTACTGGTATCGTTTATTAGGTCTTCGAGGGTTCTACTTCGATTTTTTTTAATTGGACTTGAGATTGCGTCAGCACTTTTCGGTTGACTGATATTATTGAAGTTTTCTTTGTTATACAAATCAGTAATTAATTAGGTTTTCGCTTGTTTTGATTTCTTTTTTCAAATTTTATTTTTTATCGATCATGTGTATTTCGAATTACGTTTCGAATTTGACGTTTTATAGAGTATATCGTCCTATAAAATCTAGTAACAATAACTTTACAGCAGAAAAGGCCAAAAGCAATGGTTATCCGAAATGAGCATGTTCGGTAAAATATCCAATTCCAAAAACTAAATCAGAACCTAAGAAAACGTTAAACCTACGGTCCTTATAAACTTAGAAAAGTTCAATAAGATTCAGTAAATCGATCAAAAATCCGATCGTAAATTCGAAAATATGATTATTGAAAACTTCACAAACGATACCTGTGCCAAAGAAATGTCAACTGTAATAATAATTCGAAATTCACATGCTCGATAAACATTTCAATTTGAAAAACGGAATATTTTATCGAACAAGTTCAGTTCGGATAACCATTACCATTGAGCTTTTTTTCGGCGAACTTATTGTTTATTAGGTTTTAGAGGACGTTATACTCAAAAAAATGTTAAATTTAATTGTGATTTTAAATGCGTGTATTGGTTAAAAAAAAAAACGAGGTATTGGAGAGCACACCAGCGAGGTATAGAATAGAGCTAGCGGCAATCCAGGAAATAAGATGGAAGGAAGTGCAGGTTAGGGAGCTATAGGACTACATTCTCATTAACAGTGGGCATAGAGAAAATATTGCAGGCACGGGGTTTTTGGTAAGAAGGAGCATAAGACATGCAATCATGTCCGCTGAGGATCAGAGGAAGGTTTTTCAACATAAGCCTAGTCAGCATACATGCACTAACTAGGAGGATAGGGATGAAGAACAGAAAGAAGCTTTTAAGCTGAACTGGAAAGTACGGTGGACAAGCTGCCTAGGCGTGATGTCAAGATAATCTTGGGCGATTTTAATGCGAAGATAGGAAGGGAAGGCCTGTTCCGTCCTACTATAGGGCCTCATAGTTTACACACAGAGAGCAACTACAACGGACATATAGCAATCGATTATGCTACATCAGCGGGCCTGAGTATTGTGAGCACGTATTTCGATCACAAAAGTATACATAAAGAAACATGGGTCTCTCCAGATGGGATAACAAGGATCCAGATAGACCATGTTATGATTAAAAGAGACATGCCACTGATGTGACAGATGTACGGTGCTATAGAGGTGCGGACTGCTCATCAGACCACCACATGGTAGTGGTACAGTACTGCCAGAGAATTGTAATCCAACCAATGGACAAAACAATAAAATAAAAAAAGGACTGTCTGGAGAAACTGAGAAGTCCGGAAGAGAGGAGGAAATACGCTGACAGGGTAACGATTAAGATGCAGGAAGCTGAAGACGGAAGTGAAGGCTTGGAAGAAAGGTGGGGAAGGATAAGGAAGGCAGTCACTGAGGCAGCTGGGAAAATACTGAGCAAACACGGCACTAACCAACGGAGGTCCTGGTTCGACGAGGAGTGCCAGAAGATGGTAGAGGAGAGGAACAAGGCCAGACAGATGGTGCTACAAAGAGGAACAAGAATTTGGAAAATGATTATGATTGGAAAATGATTGGAAAATGATGATTTCCTACAAAAAGGAAAATGAATGTGGAAAGACATAGAGCACCGAGAAATAGAGTAAAGACCATGTGCAGGAAAGAAAGAAGAGGGAAGCAGAGAGGGTCAAACTTCTTCAAATGAAAGAGGAGTTTGCGGAAAGGAATTCTTAGAAATTCTTCAGCCTAAATTCTTCAGCCTATATCGTGGAGCATAAGGGCGAATTTAAGCCAATTACAGCGTTAATAAGGAACGATGCCGGTGAAATGTTGGGGGACCCACCAAGTATTGTGGATAGATGAGTCCAGTATTTTTAGGGACTCCTGAATCCAGAAACGCCAGAAGAGCTACCTGCTGGACCACCCGGACATGCTACATGGGACTGGGACAACAGCGATGTTATCGAACCGCCTGAGTTTGTGGAAGTCATGTACAAAACCATCAAAGAGATTTGGAGTTGAGCTACCAGTAAATATGAATGAAATGAAGGGTGTGTTCATTGTCTTCAAACTCAATCATGGATCATACCTTTGGTGTATTTTAAAATTATAAGATATCTACACCTATGGAAGTGCGATATTTGGGACTTCACCAGACAAGAGACTGACATGGAAGACTCACATCGGACTGAAAATGAAACAACTGAACAAAAGATTTGGACTATCCAGTTTACATGACAGAAGTTCCAAATTATCCTTAATCAAAAAACTTATAAGTTATAATAAAAGCTTTATGGATATAAAGCTTTATGGACAGAGCTATGAGGCTCGGCCAGGACATTAGACATCCAAAGAATTCATTCGTTCCAGTAAAATGCATTGAGAAAAATAGTGGAAGCGCCATTCTAACAGTTTCAGACACTACCACAGAATAATACAAAAAAAAATCCAAAACAGACTGCCTTGCAACATGAATCCCTTAGCTCAAACACTTTGATCCACCACGAATCCATATAACCCAACCTGACGACTTTCGGGGCGGTGGCCAAGAGACTTGCTAAGTTAGCCGATCCGAATGAGCGCAGATTTGCTTATTGCCAAAATAATTTGCAGATGGCTAATTAATGTACTATCACAATATATTTATAAATAAAAAGTAATGTGTATATATAAATAAACAAATTGAGTAAAAATAAATCATCTTGAACACATACCTTGGTTTATTTTTATTGGTGTTCAACGTCCTTTTCTACTCATATTAAGGCAAATAGGACTGATTACTGATTCCTACAGGTTACCAATCTATTCTAAATCAGAGTGGAAAGGTCGAGACACATTACGCGGGTCCGCCACGAAATAAATGTCAACCTACTCAGGCCGGATTCGAATAGGCTCACAGTGGGATGAAACACAGAGGGGATTGAGCATTCTCTATTATCTCAGCTTCTGCTCTATTACGCTATTACGCTGCTTCCGGCACCATTTTAAAGCTACATCAATATCACTATTTAATAAGAGAATGAATGTTATAGAACTATTTCCGGAAATGTTTTAACAATTATATAGAATGCATTATTTTCTCAAATTTAATATTATTTATGAGTACAAATATGAAATATCAGTAGATTTGTAGTATTATCCCAATATTTTTCTGGACGATTTTAGTAAATTGAAGAAAAAAGATACAATATAATGTGAAGGCTCGAGAAAAAAAATTCAATTTCAAATTTAATGAGATTTTGTTTTTCTAGAACAATTATGGTTCAACCAAACATAAAATAAGGTTTAATGTAAGTTTTGATTGAATAAGTAAGTAAAAAAAAAATATAAATCAGTTTAACCAACATTAAAAATGATCAATAAAGGTCCATTATTTAAATTTTGTAAACGAAAATTGAAATATTTGAAATTTCATTCTTTGTCCAAATGTCTGAGTTTTATCCGGCCACCACGGTCTCATACCTATATGCAGTACTTAAATTCTGCCTAGAGAATTCAGAAGCAAGCAGACCCACAGGTGGATGGCAAAACAAGATTCCAGCCGCTTCTCAGGTATTGAAAACATTTTTAAAATAAAAATAAAAATGTAGCACAGAAGCATAGTGTTATAAAATAGCTTTTATTTAAATATACCCAAACGGCAAGAAACCATTATATAATAAATATGACCATTGCTTTTGGAACATTAAATAGGTCTAACATCGACTAATGAAAATGATTCAGTAAATATAAGGAGGAGGCATGAGGAAGAATATATATAGATATGGTTTTATGAACATTTTCAATGAACTCTACAAACCTTTTCTTGCTCTTTATAGAATATGGATTTAAAGCTGTAATGTTTTCTTAAAGAGTTGATAATAGTTCGTGGCTCGAATTCATGCTAATCACCGGACACGTTCCTAAAATATAAAGTAATATTTTAATTGGGGTTTTGACCTTAATATCTGTAATGAGTCTCAGCTGATAAATACATGGCGTATATAAGAGCTTTCAACGGTTTCCTCAAAAGGGCCAATGTTTAATGGATGGAAGTGGGATCTTTACGCTGTGGACAATTACTACGGGCAGTTACTAATTACCGGTTGGTAGGATGTAAGTAGTAGCATCGCAACGCCCATCTGATAACCACCAGTGAATATTTAAATTACATGGTATTAAAATGTCAATTACATTCTAATTACGTATATTAGAATTTTAATTCAGATCTCAGTATCGGGATGCCTAGGAACCTTTATCTTTATAGCCAGACTATCTCCATTTTCTTTTTCTTTTTTGACATTAATATATGCAAAGATCCGTAGATCTTTTAGTTTCACTAGCCTATTGTGTAAACAAACTTTATAATTAAAATTTCTTCGTGCTGGGTGGATTAAACAGTTTCAAATACTTCTTGTAGTGAATACGAATCTAAAATATCTGATGTGGGCAACACACGACTTCCTTGTACGCCTATTAAATTATAAATCCGTGGCTCAAAAAGTAATACTGAATTTGGTTACAAGTTTCCGAAGATTGCAGTAAAAACGACACTCGGCTTCCCGTCATCCATCTATTGAAACACACACACAAACGCACACTCTTGTCACTGGAGGTCTCATTCCGTTATTATATGCCGTTTTCTTTTAGTAGGTAACTAGTTTCCAAGATATTTCTTCATGTTCTATGACAACAATAAAACTGTCAATATCACTGAATAAAGCATTAGAAATGGACAGTTTCGACATTTTAAGCGGAAAAACCCACTTAACTAATATCTTATTCTCATGATGACTTGTTGATCTCACAAATAGGGAGGAAAACTAGTATTTTAGACTCAATTTTAACACTTAAAACAAGTAATAAAAATGTTTAATTGGATTGGAAACCAAATTGCGTTTGTAACCTTTATTACCGAAACATATGATTTCTCTTTTAATTTAAATATAGTTTTTGATGTAAGCTTATTATGACCTTCAAGTAAAGTACTCTTTTTCTCTCACGAATCTTAACCAAAATCTAGTAAATACATTTTTATCGATATAAAAGTCCTATTTAGCAAATTTGAGATGTTTTACATTATATTTTTTGACGAAAGTCTAATATGACCTT
This sequence comes from Rhaphigaster nebulosa, assembly GCA_948150685.1. NCBI lineage: Eukaryota > Metazoa > Arthropoda > Insecta > Hemiptera > Pentatomidae > Rhaphigaster > Rhaphigaster nebulosa. The sequence goes on from OX411306.1 coordinate 155,534,815, forward strand.
CAAGTAAAGTATCACTTCCGGTTTTCCAATTTAGACCAAAATCTAGTATGTTATTTAAATCAATATATAAGTTATAAATACTAAATTTGAGAAGTATGGCATAGTATTTTTATATAATTTTTTATGGAAATCAATTATGACCTTCAAGTACAATACCACTTCCGGTGATCAAGCAGTGACCAAAAAGGGATGTTCACAACTAGATTTTACAACAATCCTAAATACAAAATTTCAACTTTCTAAGGCGAACTATTATGCGAAATACGAACGTACGAACGTGCGTACAGATGCCACGACGAAACTAATCAAAATGGATTCAGGAATGGTCAAAATGGATATTTCCGTCGAAATCTGAAAACCGAAAATTTTCGCGATTACAATACTTCCTTTACTTCGTACAAGGAAGTAAAAACAAATATAATATAAACAAACTGAATGTTTATAGACACAAAAAGAAACCGCTTAATTATTTATTTTTGATAATCGATATATGATTTCCAGTTATTCTGTTTTGTACTCCAGTTCGAATTCCAAAGTTTAAGACATTTGGTGGGTTTTATCGAGGTGTAACTCGTTTTTGGAGGTTCTCCTCTCATCATTTATTTATTAACACAGTGTATAAACAGGGTCTTAAAGAACAGCAAGCTATCTGCTTCAGTTTTGTATTATATTAAATAATAAATGATGATCAGTAAATTTTAATTATTAAGTTGGCGTTTTGACCTAAATATGTGGGTGATCTTCAGAACTAAAAATAAATCAGAAATTAAGAGGTATAGATATGAATAAATTGAAATGACAAGAAAATTTATAAATAGTGAAAGAAATGATAGAAATAAAATTAGTAATAAATATAGGAGAACAGAAACCTGAATGAGGTTGGAAGCTTCTACCAGAAACTAGACAGCATTAGGGCACCTTTCAAACCCAGGTGAAGGCCTGTAAAAGAGAGGACGGCTCACTTACTACAGAGAAGACAGAGATCCTGTCAATACGGGTCCGACACTTCAACGATTTGTCGAATGAAGAAGACGAAGATACTATACAAGGCAGTTTTGCAGCAAGCAATGAAGAAGAAGAAAGAATTGATCCTCCAGAATACGAAGACGTCATAGAGGCTTTCCTGAAACTTAGGAATAACAAAGACCCGGATGAAGATGGAATTCCGGTAGAGCTCTTAAAGCATGAAAGTGAGCGGACTCCATAAGGCTATTTATGATTTAATATTGGAGATATGGGTTGAGGAATAAATGTCAGACCAGTGGACGAACGGATTAATTTTTCCCCTTCACAAGAAAAGAAATATCTTAGAATGTTCAAACTATCGGCGCATTATCCTACTCCAATGTGTATATGAAGTTATATCAAATGTATTGTGTTCAAAGCTACTTCCTTTGGCAGAAAGGGAAATAGGAGAGTATCAGATTCAAAAGAGAATGAATCAAATATTCAGTATAAGGATGATACTCCAGAAGTCAACTGAATTGAAAATGAACACTCATCATATTTTCAATTATTACAAGAGCACGTACGATAGTATCAAGAGGCCTAAACTTTACGAAGCAATTCGTGAGCTCCTACCGAAATTGATACGCCTCATCAAAATGACCATATAAGATGTGAAGTGCAGAGTCAAAGTGCAGTCAAACTTGTCACCAGAAGTTGACTCGAAAAGAGGACTGAGACAAGGAGATGCCCTAGCGTGTTTGTTATTTAACTTTCCCCTTGAAAAAGTAGTAAGAAGCTCTGGGATCGAAACGACAGAGACTATCCACGACAAACAGCTTGCCTTTGCGGAAGATATTGATATAATCGCTCCCTCGACGCACTTAAAGGCTCCCAAATTCTATAGAAGACTCTGCAAATAAGTGTCTGACTGTATATGAAGAAAAGACAAAGTGCATGAGAGTTGACCAGAGAGATAGACATGCGGCAAAAGAACACTCAGTTATAAGTCCGTTCAGCTTCCAGAGCGTTGACCAGTTTAAGTACTTAGAGTCAGTTGTTTGCTCTACAAATATGATTTTGACGGAAACAACTCAGAGACAAAGATGGTATATTTCATTGTTGTGCCGTCTTCTCCACTGGTCCCCTTGTCTAACGGGCATGAAAATCCTCCGTAATATTTTTCTTCTTTGGCTGTCAGAATTCATGTTTCGGATCAATAAGTAAGTACCGACTTAATGAGTGTTTGTAACTAATAGGGACTTGGTTCGTCAAAATAGCATCTGTTGGCCATCATTAGTCTCCGGGTTGTTTCCATCAAAATCTTATTTGTAGAGCAAACAACTGATCCTAAGTACTTAAACCGGTCAACGCTCTGGATGCTGAAATTTGTTGAGTTACTAAATTATACAGCATACTAGATCAATAAAATATAAATGTTAAACAATAAGGAATGATAAATTGATTAAGAAACCACTAGAAAAGAGATTGAAATTAAGTACTGAATAGACTGTGCGATATTCGCTCATCAGAAAAAGGTGAAGTATAGATGGACCAGAACGTTCGATTGTGCGACTTATTCCAAATTCCTTCTCTATCCATTGTCTAACCGATCACAAAATTATTAATTTTTTTTTTAACTAATAGAAGATGCCTCACTCAAGAGCAATAGGTATTAGGGGTATATCCATTCATACCATTCAAGATAACATGAAAATATTAGGATAATCAAAAAACGATGAAGCATCAAGGAACCAGATTGCAGGATTGCAGAAGGAGCCTTAATATCGAGAATTGTTTGCATGCTGATAAAAACGAGCTGTCTCCCACAGTTCAAGTCTGTAGTTTCTAATTGGTTATAGGATGGTCTTGTAGATTAATAGTTTGTTGCCAATTGAAATATGAGATGTTCAGCTCAATAGTCTGTATTACTGGCTATACGTCTGTTCAGCCCTTGTCTTTTAAGTCCATTATGTGTGTTCCATGACAGTGTTTTGTCCAAATGGAAGCCAAGATACTGGACTGTGTCTGAAAAGGGAAGTGGTATGGAGTTAAAAGGGACTAGCGGACAGAAAGCATTCTGAATGACATGAAAGCATAACGGTATCATCACATGAAGCTGATCAGAAAACGAACCTCTAAACCCAGTACTACAGTCAACCCAATCCTTCCTTCACCGGCTCTATAGTAACGTTTACTAGTTTAATAAAATTTATTGCGTATTGTGACTTCTGTAAGCTGCACGCCACTTCATATTTCTGACTGAAGACAAGCAGAAACACCTCCAACGTTTTCAAAACAGTATACAACCAAATCACCTAGAATCTCCAGTAAACTCATCAGAAACCATAAAAAATTACCTCTTCAATACACTTGTATAGTAATCGCCCCATTTTGCTGGCAAAATCGTTCCCAGATTTAAACCTGAAATAATTAGTATGTATGGTGGATTAAGAAAAAATAAAAATTAGATGGGCCCCCTCATTTCAAATGACTACATCCACTTAAGTTCAACTTCTGCAATATAAAGCATATTACTTAACACTTTAATAAAATGTAACAGACTAAGGAATCAAACCAAAAAAATTAAATTAAATAAAAAATTCAAATCAAATTAGATGTTTCAATTAGGCGATTGAAAAAGAGATGTTAAGCTTGTTTCTTTAGTTACAAGCCTAGGTAAAGAACATCACCATTAGGCTTTAATTTAAGGTATTTTGTGAGTGCTGGAGAGGTAGGAGAGGGGTAGAGGGACAATGAAATCTGCCTAAGCAATTCCCCTTTGGGCGTAGCACTTATGTTAAATTTACATAAATAAGTGTTGTTATGGCCGTCCATAGTAATTTTTTTTAATGCTCCGCTACATTAATGCTGTTAATAAGTTTGAAATGAGTCATTTACTATCATTTTGTCATGTTTAAAAACCTTTAATAGTAGTGCGTTTACTTATATCTGATGCATTATTAGTACCGTGGGTTGTATTTCGGCCTTAGATAATTCTGCATACCAGCAATAAAGGTAATCTATTATTGTTTAGCATACTTGATAAACGCCGGGTATAGTATTCATATCAGGGATCGGCGCGTGGAAAATAACCTTCCCCATTTTTCCGAGGGAGTATTAAACGTCGGAAGTAATTTAGTAATTATAGTAGCTGTAAATTAAATAAAGGAGAAAGAGATGGTAGGTGGAATAACTGGAAATTGTGAAGTTAGTTTTCGAAAATAGTGATTCTTTAAAAGTAAAGAGGAAACAGAGCTGAGCAAGTGCACCTGTAGAGTGAAGTGGGGTAACCCTGCGCACCTAAGTAATATAAGTACGTATATCATAACATGATGCAGCTGCTATTATCAACATTGTCACCAATCTTACAAATTGTGCAAAAATATACGTTTGTCCCCCGTCTGTCGTACATTCCGCATATGATAAAACAGTAAGTATATGATGGAGTGTCTGTGCCCGGAATATATGATTCTGGGTAAACGACTCTTTAGAAGTAATGCTTTATTTTATGATTAAACTGATGTTTTACAGACCTCATCTCCGATCGTAGTAGCTCTGGCAAGGAAATCTCCAAAGCACACTCACTAGTTGCAGAGGGGACTTATCCTTTCTGTCAATCGCCGAACGAAATGTCGCTCGTTGTAAGGTGATTTTTAATAGTCACGATATGGACTTGATAGTACATATACCAATAATATATGTATCTGCAATATTGTTACAGTTATTGGCACTATCTCCATTATCCTCTTCAAATAATTTATATTCCGCTCAACTCCCATGTCTTCTTTTTCTCATGACTTCCTCTTGGCATATCTTATAATATTGGTTGGATGCACTTCTGGACCCATAAAAGTGGAAATAGATTTTTTTTTGTAAGCCTCTGATAACAGGGAGTTTATGGAAAATTAATATTTTCACATTGCAGTTCGAATTTTTAAAAAATTATTCATTCTTTAAATTTATATTACAAAATGCAATATACATTACAAATAAGAGTAGCTGTATCGTAAAATACCACAGGTGATCATAAAATGTTATACACAAATCACAAAATTGGTGTTTGATATAAACTTCCAATTTCAGCAAAGTAATTTTTTTTTTTTTTTTATTCTCCACTTTTACGATCTCTTCTCTCATATTTCTCGGGACAGACCTCTCCTCTCACCCCCACCTTGGGACGTCACTATGTATTATACGTAGGTATATTTTTGCAATTGTGGCAGAAAGGTCAAGGTGTCTTTCTTCATAGAATGTGGGCTCTCAGAGGGTTTCCTAAGCCCAAAACTGTTACAATTAAAAAACACAGTGTTTTAATTATTGCAGCTAGGATCACGGGGATTAATGTGCTAAGATGGAAATACGTTTGACGCATCTTTGAACTAAACTGTGTTATAATATTAATTTAAGTTTTCATAACGCAAAAGATATAAACTTAATTTGAAAAAAAAAAGAAGCTAAATATTTTTTTAATCGCATTCCCTTGTAGCTATCAAGTCTAGGAATCAGCGAGGCATTTTTCTCCAGGCTGAAGATATCCTGCAATATATCTGGAAACGCAAAGAGCAGATATCAGAAACTTGGAAACTTTAGATTAAAGTAGCACATAGGCTTATCCGACATCAACTAACTGATGCTACCAGAATAAAAATTAATAACTGCAATGGCTCAAGAGCGCATCAAACCACTTGGATAAAATATGTCCCAAAAAGGAAATAAAGTCGGTGTAAAATTGCTGACATTCACCCCAACGGCAGAAGCCGACAGTTATAAATCATAGGTTAGCTGTTTCCTCTCCACCTTAACGTTTATAAGATCATTAATACGACTTGACTCTTCTCATTTTTTTTTTGTATTTATTTATTTTTTTTTTTTTATATCTGGCGGTACATTAAAGAGGTCCGCTAACAAACCGATCCAGTAACCTTTGAAGGAAGCGGTTCCGATACATACAAGATTTTTAGTCGTTGGCAATTATTGATGTTAGTATTTTAACAGAAAGACTGCAATGATTGCGTCAATATTTCGTAGCTGGTCGTTCGCGCATTCCGGATCGTAAGCAGGAAAATTTATTGATGTAGCCAGTAGCGTGGATTTCATACCCGATTCGTAAACAATTTAAATATAAATCACTTTTGATCTTCTGGGCTATTTGGCATAGTTATCGAGGGTCTTTTTTTGAATTGTTTGATTATAAAAAAGACAAAATTGATAAATTGTCAGCATACCTTAGCATGATTCATTCCATTCATTTCTGCATTCCATATCATCAGCATTACTTCTGTCAACGAGAATAAGAACCCAATAGTAAACAAGCATCTTACTGTACCTCACTCCTCTGGCTTCTTTTTTGATTGTTTAATTATTTTACCAAAGGCCGCCCGATAAAAAACAATTAATTTATGAGTGATATGTTTATTTGCTTTAGAGATACAGAAGTAATTTTGGCGGTAGGCAACTGAGGGTAATAGGATATTGGTTCAGTACTAGATAGAAGAAAAACAAATGAATTCTTTTAAGAGGCTAAAACTAGATTTTTGTAAAGTTATGACAGAAACTACAATTGTTGATACCAATGAACTGTGAATTGAGAAGGAACTGAGGACGTGGCGGAACACTTTATTTTTTCAGGCAATATTACTGAAATAAATTGGATCGTTCATTAAATAGCATATTGATCAATAGAATCAGAAATTAAGTTTCAAAGTAAAAATATATTTCAGACAATATTAATAAATTAAATTTTCATTTTCTACCTTTTAAATTGTTAATGAACATATATTGAACATATTATAATAAAATATATTATAGGGAGGGAATATATATATATATATATATATATATATATATATATATATATATAGAGAGAGAGAGAGAGAGAGAGTGAGAGAGAGAAAGAGAGAAAGAGAGAGAGAGAAAGAGAGTTAATAAAGCGTAAAATATGATGCTCCGAGACTACAGTGTCTAATTGTAGTATTAAATTAGTTTTCCATCAGCCGAATTAATACAAAAATGAAAATAAACATTAAAACTAAATATCAAATTTCATTTTGTGATGTAAAAAAACAATTACTAAATATTATACTATTTACCATAATACATTATTTAACAAAATCATACATATCAACCGATACAAATTTAGACAACTAAAATATACTAAATAAAATCAATGATACTGAAATAAATTGTAGCCCACAAGACTCGCAAGCGCACCGTCGAAATGCAAAGATAATAACAAATGAGAAAAAATTCATAGAGGAAAAAAATTCTGAGCCATGCTAATTTGTTAATAACAATTACCATCCGAATTGAACATCTGTGTAAGCAAGATCAATAATGATGATATAAAAGCAAGATTAATATTTAGGATCTAAGAGTTTATTATAGAACATATTTTTGAAGACAAAAAGGGATTTTGAAGATTTAATTTTCTGCGGAATTTTATCCCATAAATGAATACCGCTTATTAGAAATGAATTACCATACCAAGTCGTTCGATGAATTGGCACGTTAAATTTGCTAGCATATATATTTTCTTCCCTCAAAAAGTTTCAGCCAGCCAATTTTTTAAAGAAAGGATTTATATGCTCATAAATGCGAATATTGAAAATGAAATGCACACATACATTAAATGTTCCCTGAACATGAAGTACTGACAAATCTTTATTTAACATGTCTTGTTAATGGGAGTTTGATCTCTCCAAGTTTTGGTCCGCTTAATTTTTTACTTCCTTGTACGAAGTAAAGGAAGTATTGTAATCGCAAAAATTTTCTGTTTTCAGATTTCAACGGAAATATCCATTTTGACCATCCCTGAATCCATTTTGACTAGTTTCGTCGTGGCGTCTGTACGTACGTACGCACGTTCTTTCGTTCGTATTTTGCATAACTCAAAAACGGTTGGCCGTAGAAAGTTGAAATTTTGTATTTAGGATTGTTGTAAAATCTAGTTGTGAACCTTTTGGTCACTGCTTAATCACCGGAAGTGGTATTTTACTTGAAGGTCATAATTGATTTCCACCAAAAATGATATTAAAATATTATGCAAAACTTCTCAAATTTAGTATTTGTGCTTCATATATTGATTTAAATAACATACTAGATTTTGGTCTAAATTGGAAAACCGGAAGAGGTACTTTATTTGAAGGTCATATTAGACTTTCATTAAAAATTATATTAAAATATAATGTAAAACATCTAAAATTTGCTAAATAGGACTTTTATATCAATATCAGTGTATTTTCTAGATTTTGGTTAAAATTGGTGAGCCGAAAAGGGTACTTTACATGAAGGTCATAATAAACTTACATCAAAAATTATATTAAAATTAAATGGAGAAATCATATTGTTCGGTAATAAAGGTTACAAACGCGATTTTGTTTATACTCTAATTAAACATTTTTATTACTTATTTTAAATGTTAATATTGGGCATCTAATACTGGTTTTCCTCCCCATTTTTGCGATGAACAAGTCTGCAGCAGAAGAATAAGATATAAGTTAAGTGGGTTCTTCCGCTTGAAATTTAGAAACTGTCGATTTCTAATGCTTTATCTAGTGGTATTGACAGTTTTAATGTTGTCACGGAACACGAAGAAATCTCTTGGAATCTAGTTCCCTACTGAAAAAAAAAACGACATATAATAACGGAATGAGACCTCCAGAAACAAGAGTATGTGTGTGTGTACAATAGATGGGTGTCGCGACGCCGAGTTTCGTTTTTGAGATACTGCAATTTTCGGAAATTAGTAACCTAATTGAGGATCACTTTTTGAGCCAACGATTTATAGTTTAATAGGAGTACAAGGAAGTCATGTGTTGTCCACATCAGATATTTTAAATTATTAATATTCCACCTAAATATTACTATTGGAAGTTGATTCATTGTTTTTTTCTAATTTTAGAATATAACTGTGACAATGAGATTTCGATATATAATCTTCTTTTAAATGCGCAGTGTTTCTATTTATACATATTTATATTGCTGACCCACTAGAAATACTCTTCGTATATATTACGTATTTCCCTAGATTGTGGCAGGTTGTTATATTTGTCGTATTACTTTTAATAAAAATGAAAAAAAAAAATAGCTTGGACCGCGTTGGTCAGCTACAATTTACTTCTTATTTCCAATTAGCAATTACATTATTCGTGCTAATTTATTTTATTTATCTAGTCCATGATTTAAGTGAATTATTTAATTTTCAAAAGCATCTATTAATTTCGTAAGAATATTTCAACAAGAAACGTATCATTTTTAAGTATAAAAATAAAATATTTGTAAACAAACATTATTTATACTGAAAACTATTTATCAGTTTGATATTTTTTTTACTTTTTTTTGTTCATTTTCATAAACTTCTTTTGAATAGTTTTTGAGAAGAAACAACTTTTACAAGATATTTTTGCCTGAAGCCTCGGTGAGAAAATAAAAATACATAATATATTTTAATGATTTTTTAATAGCTATCATGATTGGGACGCTATTGCTTTTTTCAAGATTCATACCAAAAAAAAAAAAATGTATATATATATATATACATATACATATACACACACACATATATATATATATATATATATATATATATATACATATATATATATATATATATACATATATATATATATATATATATACACACATGTATATACATATATATATATATATATATATATATATATATATATATATATATATATATATAAATACACACATGTATATATATATATATATATATATATATATATATATATATATATATATATATATATATATATATATGTGTATGTAAAAATCGAAATGTCGAGGGTGAAAGACCTCCAAACATCCAACCCCAACTAACAACTCTACACCAACCCTATCCACCTACAAATCTACAACCTCAATTTTGAGGGGCTGTAGAAGTGCGAAAACCGGTTCATGTCCATAATAGTGACCGAATTTTTTATTGATATTTGTCCCCACTTCAATGATATTGTTATGCTCAGAAACAACCAGACATACCTAATTTTAACTCATTTCGTCCAAAACGAATCGGGAATCTCCAAAACAGTCATAAAATACACTCCCATCCCTCTCCAATGACCTTCGATACGGTGCAATATTCTATTACTTTCAGGGAATGTAAGGCTAAAAATGTATATAAATAATAGAGTTCATATTGGTACGTTAAAAAAAATATTTCTTGTTGATGGATAGTGATAATGCAAATGTTGATTGCATTATCCCAAAATTTTATTAATTAGATTTTTGTTTTTATTTTATTTCAGAGGTGAAAATGTCCCCTTAACAATTGGGGAAAACTGCAACAACATTTTAAAAATTACATGTTAAATACTAAAACAGCTGAAAAGCTAAGGCATAATTGTATAATGAATCACAGAGATTGGGATGTCTTTTCTGCTCAAAACCATCAACATATTGATATACAAATATGTTAGATATATAGGTAGTAAATCTTCCTATAGGTAATTAGTTATCTTCATAGCAAGTTAGACTTCCTTTATAAGCTCATTAATTTTTTAATTATACTTCGTAATCGTTTAATGAGTTACATTTTACATTCTATCTTGCTGTTTTCAATGTAAAAAATATTTTTATAACTCAATGAACATTATTCTGCATATTTGTACCTATACAACACGAGACGGAATATTACAAAATTTGAAAAATACATTAAAGATATGTAACTTTATAAATTAATTATATAATTTAAGAAATATATACAACAAATATAAATACCATTATTCTATCAAACAGATCTTTTCATTTACTATGCATGTGGTGATCTTTGCTGTTCTGGAAGAAACAATTGGTTTTGGGTAAGAAGGAAGTGTAGTTAAAGATGTAGTCATTTCTTGCACCGAGCAGAGGACTACCTATTTGTCCCTCTAAGGAGACGAAGTGAGGAGCCGACTAGGCACCGTCACTGTACCCAATCAATATCAGGTAACTGCTAACTGGCAGTAGAAAAAAAAAAGTCTGGAAGGCGAGTGAAATAAATTGACTAGAAGCGAACTGGAAATCTCGAGGAAGAGATAAGTCAGGCGGAGGAGCCATCCAGACAAATATAGGATGTCAGCGGGAGCCGGGGCCTGGAAGGCTACCGAGAGGAAATCAGATTAAAACCTCATGAAGGACTTCGTTAGCCTTGACTAATCCCAACCTGGCCACTTAGGATTCCTCCACTTTTTCTTAATGGCCTTTCCCCGAGGGCAAGGAGCCTTCAATTTAACGGAGCAGGGCTGTAATGGATATGAATCCGAAAACTGTACGGTAACGATGGGAGTTTGTCCACGTCCGACATTCCTACCTAGGCTCCGTCCATCATCCGTCCAAGAAATATAACTGACGTATTATCGGAACCCACGTCGCCAGGCCATTGATGGATTCACCGGTTCTGCTAGGAAAAGGAAAAAGAAACCGATGGCTCGGAAAAAAAAGAAAGAAGAGATATCTCCTTTTAGTGTAGCTTCCTCTACCTACAGCAGCCCGCATCAAGACCAGTTCTACCAACCCCTCACCAACATTTTCACATATTACTTTTTTGTTATTTTTTTAATTTTATTTTTATGCAAATTGCAACTGATTGATGTTACCATTTCGTTAAATCGAATTTCATGTTCAGAATCTGTGTTCGATACAATCTTAAGCCTTCATAACGTGCTTTAATACAAATTATATTGAAAACAACTGATTACATACATTATTACCTTCCAGTATTCTACTTAAAAGTGCATACTGATTAACACCTACTACATTGCACCATTTCATATGTTAAATTCTTATTGCATAGCAGATTTATCCCCCAATCCTCACATCATCCAACAGTAGAGCACACAGATATGTTTGAGAGTTTGACCGATATTAGGGCGAGTTGATCTGAATTTTTTTTTTCAAATTATAGTCTTAAACAATCAGCAAAAATATTTTTTATAATTATTTCTATTCATATTTGTTGTTTTTAACTAGATAAAAAATAATACAATATCTGAACAATGCAACGTTTACAGTACAAACTAAATGACATGAAAGAATGATCTATTAGCAACGAGAATATTTTTACAATCTTTGTTTTTCGTGAAATAATTATTTAAATAAAAAGAGCTTAATTAAAGATGCGAAATCAAAGTATAGAAACAAAAAAATATTGAAAAAAAGAATATATTTATTACATATCTCAATCTGATATATTGCTAATACTTCAATGAAAAAAAATTTAATATGTAAATATAGTAGAAGACTGTAGTGTCGATGCAATTAATGTAATATTTCATATTCACTTCATTTTTAAACAACAATTTTAGAAGATGTTTAATTGAAATCATCATTAAAAATAGATAATAGGTAGGTATTTTATTGCTATTCTATCCTTCATGCATTCATGTTGACAACCAAATGGCCTGGTATAGATTAGTGCACTTGAGAGATTTGCCGAGAAGTAGGCAAAATTGTGGATATTTTTTTTTCAAACTGAAAGATTTCATATTATTACTCCTCTGCAATATAATTTATCAAAAATCCGGTGCGGTGCACCCATCAAAACTTTCACTTCAATCCAAATAATAATTATATATTTTATAAAATAATTTGGTACTTACGTCCTTAATGTTCGGCCATTGTTTGGTTTATAACTTATAGAATTAATATTATTGCATTAAATGAATAACAACTGTCGACTTCCGCTCGTTCAAGAGTCAAACGATTCCCCAACGAATCCTTTTCAGTTGAGATCGGGGATTAGATTCTCTTAAATACGAATCAATTTATTATGACAGGTTTTAACTTCAACATATGTTTGAATGTTTAATACGTCAGTACTGATAATTTAATAAACGCTACTTGAAATATTTTCAGTATCATGCACTTCTTCACGTATTTCTCACAAACGTACAATGAAATAGATTACGACAATTGTATACATTATATTGGTATTTTTTTTTGTCAAGCTGAAAATAAACTTTGAAAGTTTCCATTTAGTTCCCATTGAAACATTTACTTTTCATTGAATATAAGAATATAATAATATTACAAAAGTAGGAATTTTAACAGTAACAATCTACCAACAAGTTTTATGCGTTTTTCCTAACTCTCCATTACCTTGTACGACTTAAAATGCTATATATTATCTTTTTTCTACAATCTTTAGCTTTCCAACATTACATTTAACATTTTTAATATTACTCTAAGTCTTACAAGCTCTATTTCAGAAAGTATGGGACTATAAAAAGATACCGAAAGACGGAAATAAATGTCATAGTCCCAATATATAAGAAAGGGAAGCAAATTGACTGTAGCAAGAATAGGCCAATTTGTCTCTCCTCAGTAGTATATAAAATGTACACATCAATCCTTCAGTATAGGCTCAGAGAACTGGTGGAGAATCAGTTAGAAGAGGAAAAGTCAGCCTTTCCGTTCTGGTAGGTAAACTCAGGATAATATCTTCATTCTAAGAAATATTTTGGAAAAGTCGTGGGAGAGAGGTAAGATCATGGCATTCTTAGACCTGCAATCCGCTTTTGATTCCGTTCCTAGGAAATATATATGGGAAGCCCTCCAAGCAAAGGAAGTCCCAAAAAACCTTATAGATGCTATAAAATCGACATACCAAGACCCAAAAGGTGTAGTACGTATAAATGGGCAAGCATCTAAGACATTCCGTATGGAACTGGGAGTGAAGCAAGGAGATAGCCTTATCCCACTGCTCTTCATTACACTACTAGATGAAGTCCATAAAATTTGCGACAGCAAGGACATCGTTGGGAAAATGGAACCTCAGAACAATCCTCACAAAATGTTACCTGTTCGCTGATGACATTGTTCTTCTTGCCGATACTAAAGAAAAGTTGCAACATGCAATAGTTGAGTGGCAAGAGGAGCTGCTGCTTAAAGGAATGAAAATTAGCTCTACCAAGAGTAAAGTACTTGTAGCCTCTAGAGAGGAAGAAACAGACGTGCATTTCTACTGCAATGGAGAAGGATTAGAAAGCATTCATTAGTGTAATTAAAGTCATTACTTTACTTACCTGGGAACAATTATTTGTAAGTCGGGAAAGATAGACCAAGAAATTTCCAATAGAATAATAAAAGCTAACCAGGTCTATTATCAGATTTGCAACACAATTGTGGGCAAACGAGAGGTAAGTCTAAAAGTAAAACTCCATATCTATAAAGCGGTATTTCTCCCTCCCTTGATGTACAGATGTGAGAGTTGGGTCACGACGGAGAAGCATGTAAGCCTAGTTACATGTTACATATTACAGTAGAAATGATATACCTCCGTAGAGTCGCTGGCAAAACAAGAAGAGGCCGTGTGAGAAATGTAAGAGTAAGGGAAGGATTGGGAATCCCGGCATTAAAAGATTCCTTGCAGAAACGGCAGCTGAGGTGGTTTGGACACATTTGCCGAATGAGTCACGATCGAGAACCAACAAGGAAGGTGTTCGAAGCTAGATCTATAGGCACCAGACCGCAAGGAAGACCACGAACTTCGTATAGAGATAATGTTCGCAAGTTGGGAGAGGAAAAAGGTAAAACCTTGGAGCAGATGATGATGTTGGCATGGGACCGACAGGACTGGCATAGTTGGGTAGAGGCTCCTCCACATTGAAAGATATACAGAGGAAGGGAAAGAAGAAGAAGAAGATATTACTCTTATTTTCAGAAATTTGTTTTCAATCTGAGAAAATGTTTCTCTCTTTTTCTGCTTTAATTAATTATCAAATTCTTTCATAGTTTATATCTATCAACTTTTATTACTAATAACTGTGGGTGACGCTTACTTATTTCAAATAAACAATATTACAGTTCCTTTAGAAGAAGTCAATTTGAAAATTCGGCATTTTAGTCCTGTCAGAGTATTTCTATTAGGATAAGACCTGCTAATATCATAGCTGATAACTAATGACATTAGCATTGGGACACGAGATGTGGTTGGTCCACAATATAACAAATATGATTACTAATGATGCCATATTATTAATGTTAATTTTTTGCGAAAAATAGCTACGAAACTGAATATAAATTTGAGATTAGATACGTTTTTGAGCATAAAATTACGGGTTTTCTACCAAAGAGATTAGAATATTTTTAATTTGTTAGTGGTTTCTTATAATTCTATTGTTTTGTATTTTTTTTTTATAATACCTGATATCTACGAAATTTTAAGGGTACAGAAATACATTTATTCTTCACAAAGACCAGGATTTAAGAGCTCTTTTATCCCCATTCCGCGTGCGTTTAACAAGAAAACACTTCTGTTTCTGTTAAACGGTTCGGAAAAAGTGAAGATATCTTCGCTTTAAAGCAGAGTTTAATTGTTCCAAATTGAAGTTGTTACTTCTTTATCAGGGAGTTACGAGAGGTGTAATTTTTCAAAAAGGGGTTATTCAGCGAGCTGGCTGGTACTGGAGCCATGTCGTTAATGAATAGGCGCTTAGCTCTCTCACTAACCCTAACCTTTTTCTTCTTAATTACAAATTCATTCTTCTTAGGCTAAAGAAAGGTGCGCTTTTCTCTAATCAAAAAGCACATGGCCGTTGATAAGTTTTAATTTTTAGCCGTTAATGTTTTCATTAATTGGGTGGTAGGTTACTTTGAAGCGGAAGTTCCCAAGGAGCGGCGCCAGACGGTGGATGGCCCTAGGAATTTGCATGGGATTCGGAGTATTGGATCTCGGACGTTAAGCTCCACCATTATGCTCAATTACAGACTATTACAGACTCTTTCGGTCAGTTTATGTGTTCATGATAGAGAAGCAATTACCACAGGCGTTCACCTCAGCTATCTGAACCGGTGTCTTATCTTACCTCCTTCCGTCCCTACTGATACCCCAGTGGCGCTTTGATGTTTTCCAAGCTCTTGATAAGTGTAACAATTTTAGGAAAAAAAAACGCTGTTTTTTTTAATTACTTCATCTGCATGTATCATTTACCTTGGATGACCATAACAGCCATAATCCATGTGTGTTTTATATTTATAAAGCAAATTAAGCAGAAGTGTTGGCACGATTTCGTTGAAAATTTAACACATCCAACGGCTATGATGGGATGCCGTCAAAAGGATCTAGCTATATCAAAAGAATAGGAGGTATTTACTAAATACATCCTGTGATTACATACGAGACTTAGATTCTTAACCTCTGTCAACATTTTTAATATAGCTATAAATAAATAAATCAGCTTTTTATAATATTATTACAAAGACATCGTCGTAAATTTCTCTGATTTTTTAAGATCCTAAAGGCTATTGTTATCGGCCGAAAAATAAAGTGTTATTTGTTTACTGAAATTTGTGATCTGCAAAATGTTTTGCTGTTAGCAAATTTATTGTCAGCTCAGGCAGCGTCTCACGGTTGTCCGAATTGGGAAAAATCTGTGGTCAAAATTCTAAAATTTGTTATATTGTCACATTTGGCTACTCCGAATGATAAACTTAAACTGTTTTTGTTGAAATCAAAATAATGATACAGTAATTGATTACGGATATATTAATATCCGTAGGATTTAATTATTAAAATAATCAGTGAAAAATACCTAATGATTTTTCATCTTTCTTTTTTTTTTTTGAGATTTAAAACTAATTGGAGATAACTCCAATATAATTTAATTCAGAAAAAAAAATTTAAGACAATCTTAATTTCAAGAAGCGATTTCAAAATATATATCATGTCAATACCGGATGGTGGACTGAAGAAATCAAGGAAGATGTCAAGCTGAAGAAAATTCTCTGGAAGCGATATTTACAAAAAAAGACAGACGCGGCTTACTCCACCTGAAAGGAACAAAGAAAGAAAGTAACAGAGACTGTAATAAATTCAAAACGAAAATCTGGGGATGATTTCGGAAAGAAGTTAGAAGTGAACTACTAGGAAAACCAGAAACTCTTCTATAGAAGCCTCAGGAGCATGAGAAAGCAGAAAGAACCCGTGCTGAAACATATGAAGGACAAAAAGGGAGTAGTCCACTGTCGTCCAGAAAACATCATGAACAGGTGGGCTGAATACTTTAAGACCTGTGCAAACTATGCGCAGAGACTGGAAGGAAATCAGCAGACTTGGAGCACGGAAGGCAGGTGGGAAGAGGATGACTTCATCAACGACGAAGAGATGAATGAGGTTATGGAATAGCTGAAGCTAGGAAAAGCAGCAGGAATAGATGGTATATCCCCAGAAATGTTAAAACTAAGCGGCCCAAAAAGACTGGAAATGCTCCAGCACCTCCTGAATATCGCCTGAAAAACGAAAACGATCCCAAAGGACTGGGAAACCTCAATCATTATCCCAATCTTCAAGAAAAGTGATAATCGTGAATGTCAGAACCACAGAGGCATATCCCTACTCAGCATCCCATATAAAGTTTATTCAAAGGTACTCGAGAAAAGGCTGAGAAGCATCATCGAACAAAAGTTGGGAGAAGAACAATATGGATTTTGACCTACCAGGAGCACGCAAGATCTGATATTCAAGATCATCGAAAGGACCAAGAGGCCTACGCTCGCTTCGTAGATTTAAACAAGGCATTCGATCGGGTGCAGAAGGAAGATATCTCCAAAGGGCTGGAGGAGTACGGTGTTCACACAGAATTGAGAAGGGCCATCCTAAGTCTGTACAAAATCCAAAGAAATGTTTGGAGGATATGCAACCACTCATCTGGGGAATTCCAAAGCGAGCAAGTAATCAGACAAGGGTCCCAGTCTTAGTCTCCTTTTATTCATCCTGGCACTATATTCTGTACTAAAGCAAGCAAAACAGGAAATGAGGCCATATCACCTCGGATACAGGAACCTCCAGAGTGTCCATTACCAGCCTAGCATTTGTCGACGACAATGTTTGGAAACAACTGTCGGAACCTGCAGTTCAACATGAAGATCCTCCAAAATCCATAAACATGGAAATAAAATGCAATATATGAGGATCGGTAGAAGGAGAAACCGGGGACAGGATATAGCAGGCCGACGCTTCCAATCCCTCAATACTAGCTTTATAAACAAGAAAGAAGTTACTAAAGCAACTAAAAAAGTAATATATAAAAATACGTTTCTTCCAATCCTGACATACGCAAGTGAGTCTTGGACCCTCACTTCCAAGCACAAGAGCCAGATCCAAGCAATGGAAATGCGCTACCTAAGGAAAATTGAGGGGAAAACAAAAAGAGACAGAGTAAGGAACTCCACAATAAGAACAAACCTGGACATAAGGCCTGCAGAAGAAATAATAAAAAAGAACCAGCTAAGATGGTTCGGACATCTCCTGTGGATGGCTGAAGACAGGCTAGCAAGAGTTTCCCTCGAGGCTAAAGTTGAAGGGAAGCGACCACGTGGGAAACCCAGAAAGACCTGGGTAGAGAGAGTAAAGAAAGGTTTCGAGAAGAGAGGCATGGACTGGAGAAGAAGAAGATAGCTGGCTGATGATAGGGATAATTGGATCAGGCTCTATCAGAAGGCGCCTCACACCGCTCAGCGCTAAACGAGGACAAGATAAAAAAAAAAAAAAAAAAAAATGTCAATACCGGTTAAGAATTAGGAAATTCGTTTTTTTAATAATTATCGCCATCTATTTATCGGTCATTCCTAATGAAACATTAGGATAGTAAACCTTTCATAAAACTTTAAAATAGTATGGATAAACAGGAAATCAGCCCAAATCCACTTTGTACCCTGGCTACGAGATATCATGCCCATTACCCCTCTATTCACGGAAAATTGTACAAAATTATTGATGAAAACTCCTTGAAAATTATCGACAGATTTTTTTCCAAATTTCGTATTACAGCAGTTTTCTTTTTTAAAAACAAATTCTAAGATAAACAAGACACTGGAACATCTAAAAGGTAAAAAACTAACTCTACTAATGTTAACTGTATCCCCCCAGTCTAGGATACCTTCTAAATCGAATTAGCTAAAGTCACTCTTTACAAATTAATTTATTTATCAAAATCAAGCCCGCAGGTTTCCGCAGGTAAAGTTTATTGAATTACGATCCAATACTTGTCTTTTGAAATGTGAATGTCATTTCTTGATGTAAAAACATATATTAAATACATTTTAATTAATGTATTAGTATAGTACTTACGTGATTAATTAATTTCAATGTTATTTCTAATTAATGAATCATCACAAGAGATTGTTCGTTTCATTTTTGCGATACTTTGCCTCAAAAAAATTATTTTTAATGATAAATAATGATTATATCATTGGAGTCTTGATGATTGGGATAAGGAGATTGTTTAACTAACAATACATTGAAGGTTCATCTTCATCTCAAACTTTGTTGTAAAATACAGATAGTAAAATTTTATTGGATTGATTAAATTTGAGAACGTGATAACCGAGGAGGTAGGGGCATGGATCTTCCAAGAGGAGTGTTCGGTTCAGAACATTGGGGGTTCAATTCCCATAACTTTGACTATCTGTCTATATATATGTATAAAGATCATATCGTCTGGGACGAATTTGATGTGCTGTCGTCCACAGGCATAGCGGATAATACAGCCCTCTCCAGCAGCTACCATCTCCAAAAACAAGTATTGCTGTATACTTAGCGTAGACATAGTTTTTGTATTTATTTGTGCTTAATTGACCTGTTTTTACCCGACTACAGCGAAGCCTTATTGTGGCAAAATGTGTTTCGCTTAACCGTTTGCTGGTATCGAACGATTTTTTGAGGCTACGGCTAATCGATTTTAAAGTTTCATGGCTCAAATTATCTACTGTGACCCCGTGAATGTTTTGAACATTGAAAAATTAAATTTGCTAAATCTGTCCGCTAAGGATTCCTAACAATTTTTGAGAGAATGGCTCAACCGATTTTCAAGTTTGACGTGTCAAATTATTCGTTTTGATTTTGCAAAAGCTTTGAAACATTTCCAGCTCAAAATACTATCGACGTATTGTAACAAATGTGTTAAATCTGTCTGTTTGAAGGCATCTAAATGATTTTTTGAAATAAAAGCTGAATCGAGTTTCAAGTTTGATTGGCCAAATAACTCGTTTTGATCTCGTGAATGTTTTGAAACATTTTGACCTAAAAATACTACAGAAATGTATTAAACGTGTTAAATCCCACTGTATGAGAGGATCTAACGATATATCGAGAGAATGGTTCATACAATTTTCAAGTTTGATGGATCAAATTACTCGTTTTGATCTCGAGAATGTTTTGAAACATTTTGAGTCCAAAATACCAAATGAATGTTGTACTGAATGTATTAAATCTGTCTGTTTCTGGGTTTCTAACGATTTTTTGAGATAATGGTTCAATCTATTTTCAAGTTTGATTGGTCAAATTACTCTTTTTGTTCCCGTGAATGTTTTGAAACATTTTGAAATATTGAATTAAATGGGTTAAATCTGTCGGTTTGTGTGTATTTAACGATTTTTTTGAGCTAACTGCCCGACCGATTTTAAATTTTGATGGCTCAAAGTACTCGTTTTGATTTCGTGAAATTCTCCAAATATTAATGCCCCAGACAAGTTTCTGGTCTGCCTCTGCGTAAATCCGCTACTGAATCGTCTACCAAGTTGTTTTTGTTTTACCATAATATTGGTTCTCCAAGTCACTCTTTTGTCAAACTAAAAACCTTAGATGGATAAATAGAAAATTTTCTTTATTCTGGGACTAGGTCCCTTTCGAATAACAAAATTGAAAAAATAAAAAGTAAACCAAATCTGGCCAAAAAACTACAATAATAAAAGTAGATAATTTTTTGCATCAATAGTGATAAAAATGAGTTCTTCACTTAACAAAAATATACAAGTATTGAAAAAATTAAAAAGAAGAAAAGAAAAAAAAAAGTGAAAAGGTGAAAAAAAAAACGAAAATTATAACTAAATGTCCAATTAAGCATCATAAACTTTTGTTCACATTATTCACCCTAAATTATTTATTTTATTTTTTTTTTTGCTTATACAGCATCTTTTTTGGAAACGAGGAGATATTAGAAAAGTATAGAGGTCAGGAAGGCGCGTCTTGTTGCCAGTGAGTGGACTGAGGATTTGAATTGTATGTAAGGAGATGTAGGAAGGATGCTGGGAGTTGATGGTTTGATATAGGAAAAACCCGAGGAAACATCGTATGGAGAGAAAAAGAAACTTTAACTCGCCATAAAGATGGGAAATTATTGGAAGGTGACGTTGGATCTGAGGAGGGAGTTGGAACCAATAGCAATAGCCTGAGTTTTCATATCGTTTCACCTTAATTCATTCAGGCTTGCCTAGGCACTGATTCTATCTTGGTCTTCCTGGATATTGGCAAACGCTACTAGTAATTTGGAAGGAGGAAAGGATAGGTAGATTTGGAAGTCTTCGGCGTATAAATGGGGAGAACAATGATGAATTGAATTAAAAAGATCATTGATATAGGAATTGAAAAAGAGTGGTGAAATGCTTGAACCCTGGGTTACTCCTGATGACAGGACAAGAAAGGAAGAAAGAGGTTGATTAGGAATGGAAACTGCTTGGGTCCAGTCGGAAAGGAAGGATTGAAACCACCGAATAGCGCTGTTGGAAAAGGATTTTGATTTTAATTTGGTGAAAAGGATAGAATGGTCCAGGGAATCGAAAGCTTTGGAAAAGTCAGGTAGTATTAGTACGGTTAACTTTTTTTCGTCCATAGCAGTATGCAAGTCAATGGTGATTTTGATGAGAGCAGATTGAGTGGAGAAGCCGGGTCGGAAACCAGATCGCAGAGGAACGAGTAGATTGGATTTTTCAAGGAAATTGGATATTTGAGACTGGACAATTTTTTCTAGGGATTTGGAGATGTTAGACAGGATGAAAATAAGACGAAATTCTTGAGGGCTCATAGGGCTGGAAATTTCGTTAATAGTGTGGACTAAGAATTTTTTCTAAGATGTGGGAAATATTGAATTTTATAGGGAAAATTTATATTTGAAAAGAAGAACTGATAAGACTTCAGGGAGGCATAGCTTTAACAATTTAACGGGAATTTCATCAAACCCGGTGGAGTTGGTGTGGAATTATATAATAGAGGAAATAAGATCTGTAGGAGAGATGTAGAAGAACAAAAGTTTGAAGAGTTAAATGATGGTACTAAAGAAAAGCGGGGAAAAGAGGGTGGAGAAGTACTAAAGGAAGTAAATAAAAGGTATGAATTTAATTCATCGGGTGAATCTGGGAATACAGCTGAGGAAGAGGATTTACAGAGAGGGAGAGCTTACAAAGGAGTTGCCATTTTGATTTAGGATCAGGAGCTGAAGAACGCCCTGAACGCTTGATAGTCATCAGCTAATCTTGTGCATCTAAAGCGTCTACTAAGGGCTCCCTCACGTCTCTTCTGAAGATCTTTGATTTCTTGACACATCTAAGGAGCAGGCGGGCGACGGAAGGTAGAGGAAGGTTTTATGTGGGGTATGGGAATCAAGGATACCAGTCAGTTTTGAGGTGAGTATGTCAACCATGGAATCGATGGAAGAAAAGGAATAGATTGAAATTGAGAGTGAACTCCAGTACAGGATTTCAAGATCGGGTAATATGTTTTCACGGATGAGGGAGTCTAGGTTGCGGAAAGTTAGGGTTTTAGGGAGGAACGGAAGGATTTGGATGTTGTATGATATTTGGATGAGGTCGTGAGAGGAAAGGAGCGGGCCAGAAATGGCAAGAAGATTCTGCGCTGATTCGATAACATGTGGGTAGCAGAAAATGGAACAAAGAAAAGATGGAGGGAGAAGAAGAGGTTTTCGAGGTATATTCTGTCAACGAAGTCTGAAAGGAGATTGGTGTTAAGATTTCCGAAAATTATTATGTTAAAGTATTACCATAATGCCTAATTTCTTCAGAATTTCTACTTCATTAAAATACATCTGGAGACAAGGCCAATGATTGAATGTAAATAAATATTCACATTGGAATACTTGGATAATATAAAAACTTGAAAACTATATTTTGAATTGCTTATTTTTGAATTTTTGTGTGTTTTTAGAAGTGAAGATGAATGTATGACATTCGAGACTAGTTTTCAATAAAACAAAATGAGTAATTCCACACCAAATCAACCAATAAAAAACTAGTTTTTTATGTCAACATTTTATATTTTAATTATTTTTTGGTTGTTTGTTAACCTTACCTTTGAAATGTAAAAAAGTTAAGTTTAATTTTTTTTTTTGGCAATTTATTCCAGAGTTATGATTTTTTGAAAATTTGAAAAATTCACACATTTTGCGTAGTTTTATAATGTTTAAACAACTGTAACTCAAGAACTATTTGACAAAGACTTGAATTTTTTTTCATTTTGTACAGTTTGTAATGGTATCTTACAAACATATAACATGCCTAAGTTACTTTTTTTTTTTTTAATTTCAATTTTTTTTATATTTTTTATGAAAACTCAAAATCGAAATTTTTTATTTTTTTGAAAAAAATATATTTTATTTAACATGTTTTTGGCAACATTTATACCAGTTTCCATGATGGTACTTCTATGGTAACATGGTAAAAAAAATATTTTCTGTATTGAAGTTCGTGTAAATTTTAAAAATACCCTGTTATGATAGTATTTGCTGTTTAGCCTAAAGTGATGCTGTCAAAGAAACAATACTACAAAGTGGAGACATTCAAGAATAACCTGGTGAATAACAAATCTTAACAATTTTTCATCCAGGAATTTTAGCTCAAACTGAAAATGTATTAATTATCGTAATCATATTTATTTAATGACTTATAAAACTATATTGTAAACTTGTTAATTTGTACAATAATATTGGTTAACTTAATAAGTTATTACATAGTCACTTTGCTTCAGGCTACCAGTGGAATTATTTTTAGATCTCAGTAAAGGTATTTTTTCTTTGTATATAAAATTTGGCAAGCTTTTGCCGTTTCCATTGTCGGGACTTTGTATGTTCTGCCTGTTGCAATTATTGGGTGTAATTTGCATAAAATAAATTGTTTGGCACAATTAAAATGTCTGCTTTTCTTGGATAAGTGAATGATGTTGATGGCCCATTCGGATGAAGGAAAGAAACTTTAACTTCTTCCTCAACTGGATCTTTTGATAGAACACATGCTATCCACCACGCTTTTTCATAGGCACAAGCAACATACCCCACAATTTCTTCAAACAGAATGTCTTCATCACCAGGATTCACTTTAACTTTGTGAGTTTCCGTACTGTCAGAAAAAGAATATGTTTTTGTTTGGACTTGGACTTTATTGAGAGGGATGAATGCATGACATTTTTGGGTTCCAACAACTGCCACAGCTTCTTCAAATCTTGATTTTAATGTCTTCTCTTCTTCAACATATTCTTCATTATTTACATAAAAAAAAGTGATTGAAAGCAAGTTTTCTACACCCCACTGGAAAAATTAAAATGGTATCAATATTTGGCTGTCTGTTGGACTTTGGAGGCTGGCTTTAGTACCAATTTATTTTTTAAATATAATTTGTTAGCTTGTCAATTATACAAAATGTTACTTATCTTGATTACTCTATTTTTTTATTGTTAACTATAAACAAAACTTACCAAATTAACACTGATATTTTATTTGAATTAAGCTTGACCTGCATGAAAAGAAAATTTGAATATTTAAACATAAAGAGTCTCCTTTTTATACTCAAATCGCTCTTAAAGAGTTTCATTTTTAGTTGAAAGTTGAAACAGAAAATATTTTTTTACCATAGGAGTATCATCATGATATTTGGCATAATAGTTGTCAAAGAGAGGTTAAACAAAATATATTTTTTACAAAAAAATCAAAAATTTCGGGTTTGAGTTTTTGGAAAAATTAATCTTTTTTTTCTGAACTGTTTTTATTTTTACATTAACCTGGTCATGTTAGATATTTTATAAAACAGCATCTAAAACTGAATAAAATAAAAATTTCAGCTCCCTAGGTCAAATAGTTCTTGAGTTACAGCCCTTTAAAGATTGTTAATGATACAAAATATGTGACATTTTCAAAAATTTGTAAGTCGGAAACAAATGGTTAAAAAAATCCAAAAAATTATATTTTTCATCTAATGTGCTAGTACTACACCTGGACCAAAAATTCAAAGACATGACATCTGTGCTATTGGTTGATTTGGAGTGGAATGACTCTTATAGAAGTTGCAAATAATTTATCAATCCCTAATTAGATTGATCCTTCTATACCATCATGCGGATGCCAACTAATTTAACAAATGCATTCAATGAATAAGACAAATTTTGGGCCGAGCTTATCCACAAACAACATCGAACTGGATTCAAGGCCACTGGAATATGCCCTCTATATCAAACAAATGTTTGATGATTTTGTTTTTATCTCAAGTCGACCTAAAAATAGACCAATAATTAACCATAAGCACTTTTGAAAAACAATCGACTCCAATCCTTCACCAAACTTGATCAAATCAGCTGAGGTCCATACGCTCTCAAAGACAAACTCTCAGGAGACTAAGCAGAAGCTAAGAAGATTGGAAAATACAGCATCTTTATAGATACCCATAAGCACAATGAAATGGCAGCTCCCTCCACTGCTAGAGAAGATACATTCTCAGATAAATAGAGTGCTTTTTCCTAAGAAAAAAGGCAAAGCAAATGCAAATTGTGAATTTTCAACATCAGATGAAAGTCGACCAAAATCTGCTTCTGAGAGAGTGATCTGAAAAATTTAGATGCAGAAATTTAAGGTGATTTTCTAAGAAAAAATAGCCTACCTAGAAATCAGCATGGCGAAAAATGTGTCATAGTAAAATTTAACACATATTACATTCTTAAATATTCAATCAATTAATTCGGCGCTACAACTCGGTGGCGAGTCCTTGCCTCCTCAACCAGCTTCCACCAAGCGTCTCTGTCTCTGGCAGCCACCATGCCACGATGCCGAGCAGGGTTCGAGCGTCACTTGTCACTCCATCAGGCCGTCGAAGCTTCCGCCTTCTTCTCCGTCTTCGCCTGAAGAGCTGCTCTTTCAGCAGCTTCCTTGGCATCTCCTCGCCTCCTATTCATGCCACATTTCCAGCCCAACGTAGCCTTCCTGTGCGTAGAACTTGGGCAACATCGGGCTCTCGGTAGATACTAGGGGTTCCTGGTTGCTTCTTCTCCTTCTTCTCCATTCATTTCCTCTTCTCTTTCCTCCTAGTATCCTACGGAGGACTTTTCTTTCAAAGATCTGAAGTTCCTTTTCACTATTCTTCGAAAGGGTTCAGGTCTCAGACCCATACAGGAGTATTGGGCGTATGATGGTCTTATATAGCTGTGTCTTCGTTAATCTGGAGATATGGTGGAGATACTCACGAGGTGTCTACGCAGTCCAAAGTAACACCGGTTAGCCAACATTATCCTGTTCTTGATTTCCCTTTCAACTGTGTTGCAATTGAGCCCAGATATGCAAACTCGGCTACTTTGCCAAACTTATAAGAATTTTCATAAGCTCTTAAATAAATTAATAAATAACAATTCTTAAATATTACGTTAGGTAAATTCAGAAAGTAAATATGTAGGCTCTTTCTTAAAAACTTGGCAGCATCAAAGACAACCACATGGTATAGGTAATGGTCAAAGATGTGACTGGGTGCGAATAATTGACATTTTTTAGACTATAATCAGAAACTAATATTGACCGTAGTGAGTATTAAGTCTTCCCAATACCATATCAAGGCATACATAATTTTGAACATTCATCTAGTTAGTGTTCCCAAAATTATTACTTATATTTTAATTTATCATGTTCCTATTTTATTTATTTTTTTAGTTCCTATCTTATAAATATTTGGGTGTTTTATGTGAATATAATATTATTACTTTTACTTAACGTGACTGTACAATTCTTTTATAGTTTTTGAAGAAGAAATTTAATGAGCTTTCACTTCAATGAGAATACTTATTTTAATGTTGTACATTTTTATGTTTTATTTTGTTGAAGTCTTATTCATTTATTTGTTTACAAATGATATTAAAGATTAAACATACAAAAATAAATATTTTTTTCTTTTTACTGTAATTTGAATTGAACATTTTAACTCTATATTGAAAATACACTTTACCTTGGATACACCATCATGTCCTTGGCACAGCTTCCTGTGTTTCAAGGAAAGAGTTAGGAGCATGTCTTAGACGAAATTTTTAAGGGGGCTAAGTAATTAATTTCTTAAAACATCGTAACTTAATTCAATTACTGTAGTGGTAGTTTTTCGTATTGCTAAATTGAAAAGCTTTGACAATAGTGTGAAGATTGCCGAATTCTAATCTAATTTACTACACTTTATGAAACTTAAAGAGAAACTCTCCGAGCTGAGGAAATCTCCACTATGCCCATTTTTTTTACCCGAAGGTATTTCAAGGTAAAACTGTTCAAATGTCCGCTGCGTGCAGGGGTTGGTCCTCACTAATTTGTATAGAACGGGGAGGAACCATTCTGCTGGTCAAGGAATATGGAGAAATGGCTACGAATCTCCGAGTTCATACCCGTCGAAGCAAGTTGACCCCGAAAGGCTATTAGGAATCGCGTAAGGAAGGGTGGGTTGGTTAAGAGGGGAGAAGGGAGATAAAATTTATACATATACTGTAACGCTCTAAAAATAATACTAGCTTTGGCGAGAATAGAGGTCCTTCGAGAGGTTCTTATTTCAAAAATAGTCGGTTTTAACATTGATACAGGCTTAGATAAATCCTGCCTGATTAAATCGGAACGGACTGATTATAGCGAGTTCCACTAAACATGCGCTCAACTGAATATGCTCAATCGTAATTATATAATATTTCTATAAATTTTTATATATAGATAGATTTAGAGAGAAGGAGAGAGAGCGAGAGATGGAACCAACAAATAGTAATATTTTTAAAATTATGCGGAAAAACTCTATTGAATAAAGAAATAAAACTTCAATATCTTCTTTACGAGATATGATTAACAAATGGTCCTAATTAGAATTCATCAAACTCATCACTACTGCAACTAATGGTCCATTTATCCACGTATAAAGGTGTGTAAGATTAATGTTATTAAACGGCGCCATAGAGCTGTTTATGCCTCACAAATCTTGTATACTACAACATACTGTTACACGAAGGAACCGCTGACGAGACCATCACTGTAGCTGAACAAAATTAATTGGAATTGCCGCTCCATTAAGTGTTATGATAATGGTTGTTAATCTAATACCCTCCAAGTCCCTGTATTTATTCGTAATTTTCTTTTTGGTAAGCATTACCACATAAAGGAGTAATACAAATAATTTCCGGTCATTAAGCTTTTAATGATGAATATAATTCTATCCACAAAATGCTCCTATGACTACTAAACAAACAGTTTAGATTATTATTACTTCTAATTGGTACAACTATTTCGCTTGATTAACGGAAATGAGTGCTTCATATTTTTTTATCGTACAATTAAATAGATCGGGAAGCTTATGGAATTAATTTATATTTTTACAACCAGAGTTGCAGATACAAAGATAATGTAAATGGTACAAAAAATATTTTTTATGCGTTCTAATATTTAAAAGGCTATTCCTTTATATTGGGTGTGCATTAGGGATCACAGATTGCCGATAGCGCTTCACAATCGATTCTATCGACTTTGTACAATCGATTATCGATTAACGATCGAACAATTTGAAGATATCAAACCTTAATTTCAAAACCTTAATTGCAACCTGCTTCTTGTGAGACGAAATTTTCTGAAAAAAAAGGCTCAAGCGCCAAAAATTCGAAATTTAAGTTTAAATTTATTATTTGACGTAAATAGTACCTCTATTGATTCTCGCTCACGACGTATAGAAAAACAAATTTGGAAATCTTGTAAAAATAGACTATTGATGACGTAAGCACCAAATACTGACGACTCTCAGAAGTTCTTCTGACCTTGAAGTGCTAGAAACCTTAAATGTATATTGTAACTATACAAGTTTTGCCATCTTAATAAAGTCATGCTTTACACAATAAGCAATAAAAATTTTAAAATACATATGTTATTTGAGGGAAATACATTTTTTCTGTCACCTGTAAAGTTTACTAAATGGCGCTTACGCCTTATCAAAAATATCTGATGTGGACAACACATGACTTCCTTGTACGCCTATTAAACTATAAATCGGTGGCTCAAAAAGTGATCCTGAATTTGGTTACTGGTTTCCGAAGATCGCAGTATCTCAAAAACAACACTCGGCGTCGCGACATCCATGTATTGACACACACACACCAGTATTTTACACTAAATTTTAACACTTAAAACAAGTAATAAAAATGTTTAATTGGATTGGAAACCAAATTGCGATTGTAACCTTTATCACCGAAACATATGATTTATGTATTTAATTTATATATAATTTTTGATGTAAGCTTATGTAAGTAAAGTACCGTTTTCGGCTCACCAATTTTAACCAAAATATAGTAAAGACATTCACATCAATATAAAAGTCCTATTTACCAAATTTGAGATGTTTTACATTATATTTTAATATAATTTTTGATGAAAGCTTAATATGACCTTCAAGTAAAGTACCGCTTCCGGTTTTCCAATTTAGACCAAAATCTAGTATGTTATTTAAATCGATATATAAGTAATAAATGCCAAATTTGAGAAGTTTTGCAAAGTATGGAAATCAATTATGGCCTTCAATTAAAGTACCACTTCTGGTGATTAAGCAGTGACCAAAAAGGGAGGTTCACAACTAGATTTACAACAATCCTAAATACAAAATAACAACTTTCTACAGCTAATCGTTTTTGAGTTATGCGAGATACGTACGTACGTACAGACGCCACGACGAAACTAGTCAAAATGGATTCAGGGATGGTCATAGTATTTCTGTCGAAATCTGAAAAACCGAAAATTTTCGCGATCACAATACTTCCTTTACTTCGTACAAGGAAGTAAACATTTCTTTTGTTCTCGTGAGTAAAATTAAATGTTGAAATTCCTTAAGATATTTTCAAAAACTACTAATTGCCATTTTTTTTTTTGTGATGAATTTCGTGTTTGAATAAGAATTTTTTATGTGTTCTCAGCACAAATTATTTCACAAAATCAGAATTCACCGTAGAAAATAAAATCATACCAATACGACAAAGCATTATTTCTTATATAATTTTATTTTTAGTGTCATTTTACATTATTATAACTAAAGACCGGATTTATATGAAGTTCTCAATTTCAATCCCTTCAAAATACGCATAGTATTGTTTTCATTAATTATGATATACGTGTTATTCTGTTTCAACTTACTTGAGTGTAACTGCAAGACGCTCTTCTGGTGTGTATATAATTTTTATAAATATTAATATAATTTTTGACGAAAGTCTAATATAACTTTCAAGTAAAGTACCGCTTCCTGTTTTCCAATTTAAACCAAAATCTAGTATGCTATTTAGATCAAGATATAAATTATAAATACTAAATTTGAGAAGTTTTGTATGGTATTTTAATATAATTTTTGATGGAAATCAATTATGACCTTCAAGTACCACTTCCGGTGATCTAGCAGTGACCAAAAAGGGAGGTTCACAACTAGCTTTTACAACAATCCTAAATACAAAATTTCAACTTTCTACGGGTAACCATTTTTGAGTTATGCGAAATACGAACGTTCGTACGTACGTACGTACAGACGCCATGACGGAACTAGTTAAAATTGATTAAGGGATGGTCAAAATGGATATTTCCGTTGAAATCTGAAAACCGAAAATTTTCGCGATTACAATACTTCCTTTACTTTGTACAAGGAAGTAAAAATTATGTCGATTGAAAATTAATGATATATATGGGTATAGGCTATAAAATAACTATATGGCGATAAAAAAAGAAAAAAGCATATCTATTGTTAAAAAATACACTAAAAAGTAGTACAAAAGAAAATTCTAAACAGTAGTACAAAAGAAAAAAAAAAATCAAACACAAACAGAATTTGAAAGTAAAAATATATTCAAAGAGTTCTAAATTAATTTACCCTAGCAACAAAAAATGAATTAAAAAAATATTTACATGCCAGATTTCAATGACCTCCTTATCCCGCTTCCTATTAACCCTTTCAGTGCCAATTTTTAGTATCATTTGGAAAAGAGCCAACGACAAAGGATATCTTATATTATTACTATATTATATATGATATACATGGTGGATGGGATGGCTTAATATTAGCATTGTGAAAAAACTTTATCGAAATAAATTAATATAAATAAATACAAACTAAAACTATACTTTTGGTTGGCACTAAAAGGGTTAAAGAATTAATATTTTCGTATTCGGGTTAGCTAGGCAACGAATACGGTCAAAGGAAAGAATATTAAGAATACTTCAAGTGGGTCAAAAGTTATGACGGAAAGGATATTTTATTTGCTCATAACTCGAAAAGGGTGCATTTTTGTTCTATTAAAAGACAATCAAATTCCTTACAAAGAAAAAAAAAATCATCGAAATTGGTCAATTATGAACAAAGATATAGCAGATAAAACATTACAGCCATGTTTTTATGTATACGTATTTTTGGCCATTGGTCTGTCTGTCTTTCTGTACCACGATTATGTTTTGAAAGAGTTTTCTGTTTCTATATTGAACTTTGATTAATTCGATTTTGTAATTTCAATTTGCATTCAAACAATAGCAGAACAAAACCTTTTCTGCTCATTGTATAAATGAATCACAAAACTGAAATATTCTTATAAATCTGGCCGGATTACGACCACATGGCGATCCTAGTTCTACTTATTTGTTTTTAGTTTATTTATTTCAATAAATCATTGTAATCGACCAAAAATAAAAAAATAAATAAATAACCGAAAATTTAAGGTGTAACATTTCGAGATACATGGAACCCAATAATCGAATAAAAATAAATCTATCCGTCCACCGTCCGTACGTTTTTTTGGTATATAACTGTTTGAAAATAGCACAACATAGTGTTATAGTTTGCAGCGTTTTTGATTATCCAACAACTCAAATAACAATTTAATTAGTATTAGAGAGTTATTAACTGTCTTCGGTTTCCTTATTCTTCGTTTTTTTTAAGAGTCATTACAAGCAGAATCCGATAATAGTCTGTATCTTCGTTGCAAATTTCATGAAATAAATAAAATATAAAAATTAAAACACCACTTTTAAATTGTTGGTTGATTTAAAATGTGGGAGCATACCAAGAAGTTGTTCAAACATCGAGAGCTGGCAATACCCGTGCGAAAAGAGGATGGTTCATGGGCCGTGACGGATAGGAAAAAGTCTGAACTATTTGCCGATCTTCTTTCGTCTGTATTTACACTTTTCACTGACTTCACAAATACAGTACACAAAAAACCTTAACGCTTTAGACACAATTGACACTATCACCTCTTTCGTTCACACCTTCACAACTTTCATAACAAATCAAACAGCTACTTAAAAGAACAGCCCTTGGATATTATTTAATAACCGGCGCTACAAAAGATGTCCAGGAAAGCCTAAGTGTTCCTGATGACAATATACAGCTGTATATTAAGGACTTCTAAATTTCCTATACAATGGAAATATTCGCACATCAAAATGATATACAAAAGGGACATATAAACATATTCAATCCCTCTTCTTACAGACCTATCAGTCTCTTTCCATTATGCTCTAAGCTCTTCGAAGAATTGATATACAAAAGACTGATTAGCATACTGACTGACCAAAACATATTACCTGTCCATCAATTCGGTTTTCGCATATTAAATTCAACAATACACAAATTACACCGATTACATCGCTAAAGAACAAGAGCAAAAACAATACCCTATTCGCGTATTTCTGGATGTTGCCTAGGCATTTGATAATGTGTTACACCAGGGGCTTCTGTTCAAACTCAAGACCATACT
The DNA here is from genome assembly GCA_948150685.1 of Rhaphigaster nebulosa. NCBI lineage: Eukaryota > Metazoa > Arthropoda > Insecta > Hemiptera > Pentatomidae > Rhaphigaster > Rhaphigaster nebulosa. The sequence goes on from OX411306.1 coordinate 155,567,531, forward strand.
ACCTCACACCTACTATCTCATTATCGGGTCCTTCTTCTTCGATAAATTTTTGTCTGTTCGACAAGGCTCAGAAATTTCCTCAATTCGACTAGTCTTGGCAAGAGTACCGCAAGGTCTAGGCCTCACTGGATTTACAAAATCACTTGGTACATTTAGAAACTTGGTATTCACTTAGAATATCATGTACCAGAGAGGACGACCAAGATCTATTAGCTTATGTACATCAATCAACTGCAGGAATAGAAAGTGAGAGAGCGAAATCCAAGCATTTGGGGGCTCCTCCAATCGAAAATTAGAAATTTTGGATCAGACAAATACATGTGCTTGTGACGGAGAGTTTACAATATTTATTTTTGAATCATATTAATTTACAGTTCGATATATAGTAACGGTATACTCATTTGAAGAACAACTTTTTATCGGTGTACACATCACCCTTTGTTCTGATATTCCCTGAAGCCGAAGGAGAGGAGGGAGAACACGCTCCTCCCAGGGAAATCCTGGACCACTACTGGCCGAAATCCCCCTATCCCTAACCAGAAGGAGCAGGCCAAGGGCTATTGTTGGTAGCTAATCCGTCGGTGTTAATGAGACTACGGCGACCCCCTGTGAAGCGTTCAGCTGGCCTTCTGGTTCTTGTATCTGTCTTCTGCTGGCGGTCTGTTTGAAGGACTCGTTTTCACAAAGGCTGATCTGTGTAGAAAATCTTCAATTGTTGAGAGTTAAACAGCTTAGTAATTTAATGTGTAATCTGTCTTTTAAACTATTTATACTAAATACACATTTCACTGTTTTGCGTAAATATTTATATTGATAGCATAAATGCTGCTATAGAAAAAAAATATATATAAAAGGAGTAATTACAGTTCAAAAACTCTTATGTAAATTTGTATTCTAATAGTCCTAATAGATATATACGTAATCTTTATTATCTTAGTTTTATAATTAAACTTACATTGATGTCCTGATATAATAATCTGACGAAAATGCTAAAAGGTCAAGGGTCCGTTTCCTTTTCAGACGATCTTCGTGATTTTATTGAAGAAGTTACGCGTTGAAGCAGAGGTTCCTCGACCGTGGTATACCATGTGGTACGTTCAGTGGGGGATACAAATCTTTTAAAAATTGAAATAGATCATTTACATGATGAATAAACACGATATATAATTAATAAACATGATTTAGGATGGTTACCGTAATAAAGGCGAAAGCAATAAGTCTTGAAGAGGACTTATGAATCAAGTTTAGCTTCATCCATTTATTTTATTGTCTCTGTTGTTATGTGATATAAATTTCACTTGTGATTTAGGATTTTCGAACTTTATTTTCAATTTATTATTTTCTTAAGCACATTTACTGTAAGCACTAATAAACTTTTATAAATCAGTTAGTATCTTTTTATGTAGACGAATCTTTATTACTAAAATCATACTAAGATTAGGTACATTAGGTACACTTACTAAAATCAGTTAGCGGTACTTTATCTGAAAAGAGGAAGTGGTAAGCAGTGGCATAAAGTCTGGGAACCCCTGCGCAGAAGGATTTGAGTGTTTTAATGAAGTTAACTGTGGAAGAACAGATATGTCCATTTGTTTATGGAACGTTAATTTTGATAATTTATTGGTTATTATACTGGTTAATCTGCCTACAATAGATCTATGTTAACAGTTAACAGTCTTTTCGGTTATGTGTCAACAATCTAAAAATTTTCAGACACAGACAAATATAAACTCCTTACCCTAGGCGACTATATATTGTAAAATTGAGTGAAATAGATCCTTTCCTTGCTGAAAGCGACGCCATAAAAATTCACAGAGATAAGAGTTTTTGGGGGGATATGTAGGGAAACTAAAGAAAGTTTTTCTGTAGCTGTTGCAAATAGAACAGCCGCCTAGTTGTTACCGGTTATTAAATAATATGTACTCCCTGGTACAACAATAATATTTGACGAATGAAAATCTTACAAGGAATTGTATAAACACGTTTATAACCACCAAACAGTGACTCATAAATAAAATTTATTTTTGTACCAGGGAGTACATATTATTTAATAACCGGTAACAACTAGGCGGCTGTTCTATTTGCAACAGCTACCGAAAACCCAAATAGCACGATCAATGTTATATTTCCTACGTTCCTATGTTAATTTGCAGTAACCTCTCGCATATTAGGATGATTCTAATTTTGGGATATAGGATAGACAAAGAATTGCAAAATAATATGTGTGTGTGTGTGTGTGTTTATTTTTATTTTTGAATTGTCTCTTATCATTTTTATGTTCTTCAGTATCGTTCTATGAATAACATTGTTCACGAATTTGCCCATAATTGCAAACTAATTTCAAGCAATTATTGTTTTAAATAATTCTTTATTATAATTAATTATAATATTATTCATATTTATATTAATTATTCATACTATTGTATAAACCTTTTTTTTTTATAAGGTAGGTACCAAATCAATTCCTTTATAGATATTATCACATTCGAAATCATTTAAATTTAACTGCTACGTCACGAAATATAGCAGTTACATTTTATATAAAGTAAATTTTATCCCATTTACCGGGGGAATATTATTCCAGGATCGTTGAATTGATCTCAGTACTGCGCAATGACACGGTCACAAATTATACGACTACAAACGTCCGTATTAAAGAGGTCTTAAAAAACCACAACCGCGGCAGCTGTACAATAACGTTTCCTAATTAACACCGATCATTTTTAACCTACCATTCCAGACCAACTTTACGACCCTTATAAAACCTGAAAAAAAATTGTAATTTTAATTTTTCAGTAATATTTCTCAGTCGAGCTCCCCTCGCCTGAATTTTGAAGAAATTATTATTTCTGGTTGGATGGTTTTAATCGACCTTAATGTGCGGTCGCCTCTCACGCCATGGGAAGTACTCTAAGTACAGCGGAGCACAGTGCTCTCATGCACTGCGATTTTATTGTTTTTTAATGGTTCCACTCTTCAAACGGTTGGCTACGGTAGTTTCAAGGTTTATCATGCGAAAGGTGATAAATTGTTGATAAAAAGTTTCTCTCTGGATTGTTAAATAATATTTCTTACTGTTTAAAAGCTTAACAACTCTGAGGATGCAGGAAATCTAGGAAATCAAGAAATTATGGGTAATAAAGTTAGGAGTCAACATAAACGACCGTCAAGAAAAAATAACATATACCTTTATCGTTACTCAATATGAAGCAATAGGGAATAAATATACACATTTTTTTGTGATGAGAAATTTTTTTATTAATTATTCATTACTGAAACCCCTATAGCAAAAGAATAATCCCCAACATAATCCTACCTGGTTAAATTATTATCAATTATCATTCCGAGTGGAAATTCTTATGGAATATGAAAATTCCATTCTAGGAATAAATAAAAGAATAATTAAAACAATTTTACTACGCCAAGTTTTTTAAAATTAATACTGTGAAGAAAAAATCAATTTGACATCAATATAAATTTTAAATTGCAGATATCTCTAGATTAAATGTAAAATAGCTTAAATTTTAAAATGATAAAAAAGCTAATTATGCTTTATGTTTCCCTAAATTGTGGAATAATAAAAAAACAATTTCTAATATTACTAATGTTTAAATCAGTTTATTTATAAAAATAAATTAATTTATGAACTTAGTAATTTATATAAGTTCAGTTTATTTTACAGTTCATTTTTAAAATATAAAATGATTTATATCGACATTTATTTTATTAAATGTAAATACAATACGAATTATTGTGCAATCAAAAACTCTTTTTTCAGACTATTTTGATCAGTTTTGATGGGAAGCGGATCCACACCAAACTTAAAAATCGTATTCTATACTATTAATCAGTGCACTAATTTAGGGCTAATTTTTTATTTTCGCAAAGAAAATTGAAGCTTACGGCACAAAGTTTGCCGTAACCATAATTTTTACCGATAAACTTCCGTAAAAAGTGGCGGATTTGTTAAGCTGGGCGCGCACTAGGGCCGCCGGGCCCGGACCGGCCAGGCCTCAATCCTTTTTCAGCCTCTGCATTCGGCGCGCCCTAAGACCACTCCGGACCGCCCCGCTCCGCTCTGGCCTTTTAAAAAAGTACGTATGTATATATACCATTTCCACATCAATTGTAACCTTTTCCAAATCAATTGTCGCCTTTTCCATTTCAATTCTAACTTTTTTCATTTCAATTGCAATCTTTTCCATTTCAATTGTGACCCTTTCCAGATCAATTGTCACCTTTTCCAATTCAATTCTAAACTTTTCCATTGCAATTGTAACCCAACCAGACAGGAATTAATTCTATTTTATTTATTTTATTATTGAAAAATAATTATTTTAATTACAATAATGACTTTTGAAATAACTTTGGCATATTCTTCAGACATTTTTTCGTTTATTAGATAATTGATATTAAGTGCTGATTTCAAGTAATTTAAATTTTGGAAATAAAATTGTTTATGTATTTCTAAATATTTATTATTTTTTATTTATTTGCAGGGGATGGATTTCATCAATTTGGTGATCGATCATTAGATTTCGAACTTGAAAATGTAAAATATACAACCGAAATTATTCTGCCTCTACCCCTAATGGTCATTGCATAATTCTATATTTGTATTATTAGTTTGTTAGACAATTGATATTAAGTGCTAATTTCAAGTATTAATTTTTAAATATTTATTATTTTATAATTTTTTTAGAGGGGAGGGGATGGGTTTAATCGATTTGGTGATCGTTCATTAAGATGCAAATGTCCAATTTACTATCAAAATCTTGTTCGGCCACGAGGATTTCTACTTAATTATTAGTTTTCAAAATTCTTCGATACAGGTGTTTCCGAACTTACTTTCGGATATTCGGTCACGCATGCGCATTTCGATTTGCCATTTCTTGTAGTTGAAGTTTTCAATGATATAGGAATCATTTATTAGGTTTTCAAGGGTTCCGATTCCATTTTTTTGAATTTGCCTTATGATTGCGGAAGCGCTTTTCGATTTACTGGCACTGTTGAAGTTTTCTTTGACATAGAAATCGTTTATAGGGTTTTCGCGGCTTCTGATTACATATTTCATAGTATATTTTTTATGGAGCATGTGCATTTCAAATTATAATTATATTTGACATTTTGTTTTAGTATATCGTCTTATAAAACCTAATAAAAAAACAACTTCACCTAAAAAAATGTCTATTGTAATGATTATTCGAAGTGAGCATGTTCTATAAAATAACCAATTCGAAAAACCGAAAAAGAACCGTTGAAAATCTAATAAACGGTCCTTATTAACGCCGAAAAGTTCAAAAAGAACAGTAAATCGAAATGCACGAACAAAATCCCGATGGTAAATTTGAAAATATAGTCATTGAAAATGTAATAAACGATATCTGTACCAAAGAAATGTCAACTGTAATTGTAATCCGAAATGCGCATGCTCTATAAAAAATTCAAATTAAAGAACGGAATCAGAATCTTCGAAAACTTAATAATCGATCCCTATATAATAGAAAACTTCAACAGTAACGGAAATGCAAAATATGTATGCGCGATCATAAATCCGATTATAAAAATAGAATCAGAACCCTCGAAATCCTAATCAACGATCTCTTTATCATATAATACTTCAACTGTAACGGAAAATAGAAATGCGCATGCTCTTGAAAACCAAGTAAACGATACCCATGCCGATGAATTTTGAAAATAAATAATTTAGTAGAAACGCTCGTGAACGCATAAATTTCGGTAGTAAATTTAACATTTGCAACTTTGGAAACCTAATGATCGATTACCAAATCGATGAAATCCATCCCCTCCCCCCACCTCCAAATAAATAAAAAATAATAAATATTTAAAAATAAATAAACAATTTTATTTCTAAAATTTAAACTACTTGAAGTTGTTATTATCTAATAACTTATATCAATTATCTAATAAACGAAAAAAAATGTGTGAAGAATGAGGCAAAATTATTTTAAAAGTCATAATTGTTATTAAAATAATTATTTTTCAACAATAAAATAGAATTAATTCGTGTTCGATTGCGTTACAATTGAAATGGGAAAAGATAATTAATTTTAACGTTAAAGTTCAGATAATTTTTTCTTCGTCAAACGAGAACGATGTGCAGCGACATTGTCGTGTTGCAAAATGGCTTGGTTCCTGTTGACTTTGCACTCAAAACTGCATTCACTCTGTCTAACTGTTCACAGTAAAGGTTTAAGTCCCTACTACGGTCGATAAATCAGGAGTAGTTGCATCTGGGTTCTGGTTCACACATTCAAGAATAACGACACCATCAACGACCGATGGGCGACCTGATCTGGGTTGTGCGGCCGTATTACGATGGATAATTGACTATCTTTCTATGGCACAAATTTCTTCGGCGGCTGCCTTTGGACTTAAACCTTTTTTCCAGTTATGTATCTAAAGACCGCGAATCACAATTTTTTCTTCTGACATTGCACGTGCGTTTTAAAAATGTAAATGACCTCATAAAGCCATTTCAAGTCACAAGGAATTAAATTATTAGTCAAAGGTCAAAAGTCAACATTGACATAAATAGTAGGAACAATAATATTCTTATGCGATAATTATGAGAGTTGGAATTAAGAGTTGTGTTCATGCACAAGGGCTTTTGTAACAACCTAGAATATATATATATATATATATATATATATATATATATATATATATATATATATATATATAAATGAATAAATAAAAATCCAATGTTTCAATAATTTTGTTTACCTACTACTCTTTCAAGCTGAGGTCAATTTGCCACCATTATCTTCTTTTCTTGCTAAATACCTACCTGCATAATTTCTTGTTGTAATTAGTAAATCGTTTCAAATTTGATTTCTAGAATGATATTAGGTGATGTTTATATCAGTGTCAAAATTTATTTTATTATTGAAAAATAATTATTTTAATTCGAATAATTACTTTTGAAATATTTTTTTTCTATTTATTAATAATTGATATTAAGTATTAGTGCTTAATTTGTTGAAATTAGTTTAAATTAATTAAAATCTTTGGAAAAAATTTCTGATTATTTATTTTTTTTTTTAGGGGGTGGGGTTATGAATTTCACGATTAGGTGACTGTTCATTACGTTTTCGAAGTTGCTAATATCGAAATATTATTCGGCAATGAGTATTTGAATTATTAGTTTTCCAAATTCTACGATTTAGTTATCGTTCATTAGGCTATCTAGCGTTCTGATTCCATTTTTTTAATTAGTTTTTAATTGCGCATGGACATTTCGATTTACAGTTACTGTTTTAGTTTTCTTTTACATAGGAATCGTTCATTGGGTTATCGAGAGTTCTGATTTCATCTTTTGCACTAGAGTTATAATTGGGCATGCGCATTTCGATTTACTGTTACTGTTTCAGTTTTCTATTACATAGGGATCACTCATTAGGTTTTCATTGGTTTATAATTCTATTTTTTGAAATTTGAGTTTTGATCGCGTATATGCATTTCAATTTGCTGTTACTGTTAAAGTTTTCTGTGGCATTGGTATCGTTCATTAAGTTTTCGAAGGTTCTGATTTCCTTTTCTTTTTTTTTTTTGTATCGTCTCTGAAAACCTATAACGATAAAAAAAATATGAACTGTTATGGTAATTTAAACTTTACAAAATTTCTATAGTAAATTCGATATTAGCAACTTTGAAAACCTAATGAACCGTCACCAAATCTTGAAATCCATAAGCCCTCTCCCACCAAAAATATTGACATAGAAAGTATCAATACCACCAATATATCGATAACTATGGGTGCTATAACTACTCTTGCACTACTCTGACCTCACCGCCCCTTTTCGGCTAAAACTACCTTACAAACACATGTCCAGCAAACCAGGGTCAGTCTTCAGCTATTAATCGGTTACTGAACGTGGAATACGTGTAACGTATCTCCTTTACAAAAAGAGGATACCAAATTTCGGAAATCCATTTAACCAGCAGAGCGTCTTGCAGTTACACTCAAGTAAGTTGAACCACATGTAAATCATGAATAATGAAAAAGATACTATGCGTATTTTGAAGGGATTGAAATTGAAAACTGAATATAAATCCGGTTTTTAGTTATAATAACACAAAATAACACTAGAAATATAATTATATAAAAAATAATGCTTTGTCATATTGATATGATTTTATTTTCTACGGTGAATTCTGATTTTGTGAAATAATTTGTGCTGAGAACACATAAAAAATTCTTATTCAAACACGAAATTCATGACAAAAAAAAAGGCAATTAGAAGTTTTTGAAAATATCTTAAAGAATGTCAACATTTAATATTACTCGCGAGAACAAAAGAAATTATTAGAGAAATTATACATTAATATTATACAATTATAAATTATATATTTCTTGTACGCAGTAAAGGAAGTTTTGTAATCGCGAAAATTTTCGGTTTTCAGTTTTCAACGGAAATATCCATTTTGACCGCCCCTGAATCCATTTTGACTAGTTTCGTCGTGGCATCTGTACGTACGTTCGTACATATTTCGCATAACTCAAAAACGGTTAGCCGTAGAAAGTTAAAATTTTGTATCTAGGATCCACTGTATAATCTAGTTGTGAACCTCCCGTTTTGGTCAATGTATGATTACCGGAAGTGGTACTTCACTTGAAGGTCATTATGGATTTTCAACAAAATTATTTTTAAATATAATGAAAAACTTTTCAAATTTGATATACAAGAGCTATATATTAATATAAATAACATACTAAATTTTGGTCCAAATTGGAAAACCGGAAGCGGTACTTTACTTGAAGGTCATATTAGACTTTCATCAAAAATGATATTAAAATATAATGTAAAATATCTCAAATTTGGTAAGTAGGGCTTTTATATCGATATGAATGTATTTACTATATTTTGGTTAAAATTGGTAAGCCGAAAAGGGTACTTTACTTGAAGGTCATAATAAGCTTACATCAAAAATTATATTTAAATTAAAAATCATATGCTTCGGTAATAAAGGTTACAAACGCGATTTGTTTTCCAATCCAATTAAACATTTTTATTACTTGTTTTAAGTGTTAAAATTTATTGTAAAATACTGATTTTTGGTACCGCATATGTGAAATGAACAAGTCTGCAGCAAGAGAATAAGATATAAGTTAAATGGTTTTTTTTTTCGCTTAAAATGTCGAAATCGTCGATTTCCAATGCTTCATCTAGTTGTAATATTGATAGTTTTAATGTTGTCATGGAGCATGAAGAAATCTCTTGGAAACTTGTTACCTACTGAAGGAAAACGACATTTTATAACGGAATGAGTCCTCCAGTAACAAGAGTGTGTGTTTTGTGTGTGTGTGTGTGTGTGTGTGTCAATAGATGGATGTCGGGAGGCCGAGTATCGTTTTTACTGCAATCTTCGGAAACTGGTAACCAAATTTAGTATCACTTTTTGAACCACGGATTTATAATTTAATAGTCGTACAAGGAAGTCATGTGTTGCCCACATCAGATATTTTGTTTATATTATGAATCGTTAGACAATACATAGTAGTTTGACTATTTCTGACAAACCAATTTTTTAGAATATGAATGAACAGGATTTAGAAGGGCATTTTCCATTTTTTAGTATTCATTTCAGGTTTGTTAAAATTCTAATGGGTCGATTCATAAGTAGAAAACAAATTAGTTAAATTTTTCTTCTAGATCGATTGGGTCATTTAATTTAATGTAAAATGTCTGAATAATTGTTTTGTTTTTTACATAATAGCGAGATACCAATTAGAAAAAAAAATATAGCATTTATGCTATGTGTTTCCAATAATTATCATTCAAGGTCACTTTTGAATTTGAATAGTTTTTAATATATGTATCCTTTCATCTATCTTATAAGTTTAAAATAAGCCACTTAGCAAGCGATCTTTTCACATCTCTAAACTCGCAGTTGACCTTATTACGAAAAACAGGAATTTTCTAGTAATCAAATTAAACGCAGTGAAGAAATGTCAGAAAAAAAATTGACTTGTTCTGTTTTCAGTTTCAATCAATTGGAAATATTAAACGCTTGGTAATTAATTAATTGTTATTGCTTGTCCGACTCCATTAATAATCTGCTTTGAATATTATTATTTAAATTTTCAACAATAAATTTCATGTAAATGAAATATTTTATTTATTTTTATTTATTGAGTAATATTACATTCTGTCTCAGCAAGGACAATGGTAATAGTGATCACCACAACATATATACATAAAATTAGAAAAAAAAAATGAAATAACAGCAAAATAAAAAATAAACAACACAAAAAAACAATAAATAAACTTATATAAAATAAAATAAACTTAACATCTTAAACGCTGGCATTCTTATAAATGAAATAATTATACAAGAAGTGTTTCTTATTTTTCGGATGGGATATTAATAAAGATTGTATAGTGCTCTCTACGTCTTATGTAACCAAATAAAAAAAAATTAAAAAACCATTGAACTGCAATGCAATAATCTTATTTGCAACTAATTGTATCATTTTGCAAATTTTAATTAGTTTAATATCTAATAAATTAATAACGTACTTTCTTCACATACAAAAATGTGCCTGGGAGGCAGTCAATGGTTTACCGATTTCAACCAATTTTTTTCTAGTGATTTTACGTCCAAAAATATTTGACACCCGTGTCAGCGTTCGTTCCAATAGGTCCGACGAGCCGAGAAATAAATGAAACGTACTAAAAATGTTTTATTTTTTCACTCGAGTTTGAAAAATCTTCTCGGCGAAATGCCTTAGGAAAAAATATATATATTTTTAGATTTGCTCGAAAAATTTATTATAGGGGTTTTTCAGAGTGGTAAAACCAAATCTGACGCCAGTTTTGAATTAAAAAATTCTTGTAATATACCTCGTTCCGTAGAGGAATAGTGTTTTCATTGCATAATATTCAGTAGGACATTGGAATCCCTCTACAGAGTGAATTATATTAACAGCATTTTTTTATTCAAAATTGGCGTCAGATTTGGTTTTAGCACTCCGAAAAACTCCTATATTCAAATTTTCAGGCGAATCTAAAATGTAAAGATTCTTAATCTACGCCGTTTACTTTAACTGTAGTCTTCTTACGTATTTTAGAACCAATGTTATCAGAAAAAATCCTCAATTTTATTAATTTTATATACAGACCTAGATAATACAATAGCTGTTTATATTTATGGAAAGAAGAAACTTCTCTCTTTCCTACGAGTCCAAGAAAATCGAAATCGGATAAACTGAAGACGAGATACAGAGCATCAAATCGGAACGTAATTTCTTGGCATAAAAATATTGAACCCCCTCGACACTGAAAAAAAAAATTATTTTTAGTTTTCGATGATATTTTCAACATAAATGTTTTTCGATGCGCTTAATCAAAATCTGTCATCAATTTTGGTGTAAAAAAAATCTATAAAGCTTGTTTGCCTGATAATCTAAACACTTTTTCAATTTAATTGACAAAAAAGCAATCTTTTTTTTTTAACAAAACCGAACAACATATGTTTTGGTGGAAAAACCACGTCGAAATCATTTTTCAAACTCGAAATAATTATTATTTTTTCTTGGCTCCTATGGCCCATTGGAAACGAACGCCTGACACACGTCAAATATTTTTGGATGTAGAATCACAACAAAACATTTGGTTGAAATCGGTGACCTATTGACTGTGCCCTAACCTTGTAAGATAAATCAGAATAATCCTTAATTAACACCATTCAGTTCGTATATAATTGGTATTTCAAGTGAAGATTATTTTTATAGTATTAACATTAGATGACAAAGTTTTAATTTATTTACTTCGAAATACCTCATCTTTCCGTCTAAGACAATAAAATGAATGAATGGCATTGCAGAGGAAAAAACAAAGAAAAAAAGATCAGAAATATGATTATAGGCAGTCAGAAGCGTTCCTCGTAATTAATTCATCTGTGCGATTTCCATTCCACAAATGAGTGCTATATTGTAAACTATGCTTGAAATGATAACTCCAATTAGTCGATTCTGATGTGTGAATATAAGTAACCTGATCAATTTTAATATCTACACATAGATTTATACTATAATTACATGGAATTCAACTCCTGTAATTGCCAGAATTGCGATTCTTCATGCTCATTTTACCGTCTGCATTGCATTGGGACCGGATAGAATATAATTGGTCAATGTATATCACTCATAGTTGGAACAAGTAGTAAGATTCCATTATACTTAGTGCAGACCACCTACAGGAGGGTTGATGACTTAAGACTGCATGTCGTGACTAGGAGATATCTTTCACACACCACCTGATAACAAAATAAAAAGATTAATTGCGACAAAATTGGGTTTTGGTGAAATTTTTATGGAATCTTTATTGGAAAATTTAAAATCATTAGGAAAGGTAAACTATTTTCGAAAATAAATAACATACAGTTCATCCAATGGTACTATGAAAGTTCATATGATCGATTAAAGTGTTACTGGTCAAGTTAAAACGTTAAGGAACTGGAAGCAGAAAGATGCTGTTGCAAGATATAGAATATTATTTTAAATATGTTAACAGAATATTTATTGAAGATTTTGAATTACATATACATAATAATAATAATAAGCTTATAACCTTCTAACTTTATCACTTATCACATAACCTCGAACATATGAATGAATTTTAACAATACAAATAATTTATTTAAATCATTGATAACAATATCCAACATCCGGCCCGGAGGACCAAAATCTGTTTGATATTAATGTCATATTTGATTTTATGACTAAGTTTTGATCAACTAGTTTGGGAAATAAGTGGACTGTATGAACTTATAATGACTTACATAATATAAAAAGAAATAAAGAAAATAATTGGTGCTTTTCTATTAATTGAAACTGTATTTAGAGCAATAACATCACACTGGTAAACTTTAATTAGCTCAGACTTACAACAAATTTATTGGTGTTTTTATCTGTCCCATTCTCCTTCCTTTCTGTTCCTCTTTTCTTGATCGGTCCCGCGGCTCTCTGCTGCATGTCACAGTCCAGGAAGACTATTTTCTTACTCTTCCGTTTCTTGCGAAGAATTGAACTGCCGACTTGTGTCCTGTTACACTGTGGAGAGTTTCCCTTGTGCCGAACTATTATTTTATAATAAGTCATTATCAGAACATGAGACCCAGCTCCTAACGTGGCCTGTTGGTGGCACCACTGATGAGCGTTTTATTTTTATGTAAGGCGAACATACCGCCCACCTAAATTATACACAGCTAATTTACAAAAACAAAACGAAATACAGATCATGTGTATCTAATTAAATGAAGATATGGTGACAAAATAAAATTAATTTATATATAATCGCTTCAGGCTAAAGAATGAATTGTGTGAAAGCAAAAAATGAATGAAAAGAACAAAGTATAGTAATTTCTTTAACACATTACTAAATAAAGTAAATAAAATGATTCTTGACTAAGATAAAAAAAAAAAAATAAATAACTGGCAGAACGAGTTTCAGTATCTTCAGGGAAGAACAATGGAGCAACAAATACAACGGCCCTGGTCAAGGTCCTGTCGGATTTTGTGAGCACGTCGATGACGCCTACGAAACCCTCATGGCCTGGGTAAGTGGTAGTGACTCTTCCTACCGTCCACTCTCCCAATTACGATTTCTTCTCCATCACTATGACAAGGTCTCTTGACTTGATATTGACATTGTTGCGAATCCACTACTAAAAAATTAAATAAAAATATCAAAAACAATAAAAAATAAATAAATAAAATAAAAATTATATTACTAAAAATTAACAATAAAAGAAATTAAAATAATTAAAAAATAAAATTAAAATAAATTATATTTAATTATTTATTTATTTACATAGTTTACGCCTACATTGGAGCTCTTAAATCAAACCCAAATACATTTATGTTAACAAAAAATTAACTGAAGATTTATCTTGCATCATCTTCTTCTTTCCCAAAACCTCTTCATTCTGGCTGACTTGGCTGCCCTTTCTTCATCAGATATGACATATTGTTTGCGTTATATTCTAAGCACAATAAATTAAATTATTGTAAATTAAAAAAATTAAATAAAAAATAGAAATTAAAAAAATATATATATAAAAAATACAAAATATATAATTTCTTAAAAATTAATTATAAATTAAAAATGAATAAATAAAAACAAAAATTAAATGCAAATTAGATTAAAAAGAAAATAAACAATGCATATGATGTTACATATAATTAGGATTAACCGCTTTTAGTTTTCCTTTAATCTAATTTGTAGTAAAATTGTCACATCAATTGACAAATACAACTATTACTTATGATTCGTTGGGGGCAGCTATTACCTTTTCTCTTTTGAAAGTCGTTGGTTAGGATTTTTCGAACTGTGTTTGTAATGTAAATGTAAACTGAAATGTATCTTCGTCATCTTTGAGTCACAAGAGAATAGTTAAAAGAAAAACCAACCGTAAGTTCGATGGCCTAGTTATTTTGACGTAATTCATTACTTCATCAAATTAATTAGCTGCTTAGTAAGAGTTTTAGGACCGCCAGAAATGCATTTCCATGTTAAGTGTGGTAGAAGCTAATTTTTAAAATTATTTCCTGATGTATGTTTTATGAGTTAGTTTAGCATGCATTGGTTTCCCGGTCTACAGAGACACAAACCAATACGTTAATTATTGATTCAACGTTTACCAAAAATCTCGATTTATCGATTTATATCATATTTTACATACTATAGGTCTATCATTTATAAATTTTTTTTTTTTTTTCATTATTCTGGCAATAAGAAAAGATTTCCGTCACTAATAAAACATAGAGAGCTTCTTATTCAAGAATTTGTTTCAAACAACATTATTTCAAAGTTGTTCAAGAAAAACTACGACATGCTCTCTAAGAAATAAATTTCCACTAATTTAACGTTAAAACACGGTCATTTCCATGAACAGTACGAAACCCCATATTTTTAGTTATTGCGTCGTTGTACGTAATGATCAATGGATAGCTACTGAAGAACTAGCTATTCTTAATGCCAATGTATAGATATTAGATAAATATACAAGCTCAAAACGCTTTTGTAAAAATAGGTGTCTTTTGTCTAGTAAATTGTTTCTCTTTGCTGTTGTGGTTTTTTCAATATCAGTGCCAAGCAATGTGCTGCAATTTTACAATTAAGATATATTTAGGCATGATAGATACAGCGCCCAGTAAAAAATTTACTATAATTTATCAAATCGGCGTGGTTATCTTGAATATCTCATTTAACTATATTTCATAGTCTTGTAATGTCATGAATAAAAAATTTATTTTGATTAGATATTCAGAATTCGAGTGATTTATATGTCGGTAATCTGGAGATGGTTGCCAAGGTAGAAAAAAGGCTAACTGCTAGGATTTTAATATTTTATTTTTTTTTGAGCTGATACAACAAATTATCAACTATTCTAGATAAAAGCAAATTACAGATGGTCTCTCATCCACTACCTTTTCAGTCTACTTTTGAATTTTAACTAATTAATTCAAGTTTTTCTTAACGCCGAAGAATTCTAACTTGTATTCCAAGATTTTGAATTTCCAGCTGTTAATTGTTTTTCTCATATTTATCCTTTTTCGTCCTTTTTATTATTTTTCAGGTAATCTGTTTTGTTTTTTTAACACATTCCCATCGAATTCTGTTCAGTATTTATGAGTAGGAAAGTAGATTGCCGAAATCTCTAATCGGAAACAAATTTTCTCTATCCTGTTTGTTCTTCAGGACTTGAACTATCCAGTACCTCATAGCTCTTAAGGGATGAGAACTATACCTAACTAGTCTTATAGAGTGATGGATGGACAATGATTTATAAAACAGAAGGGAAACTTGTTTTGGTTCAATGGGCCTTTTAAAACATATAATTTATGTATGATCTCTATAAAACGTTTTTGACCGATTGGAATAATTCCTCTACTCTTGACAGTTTTAGAGGTAACATAAGAAATCAAGCCAGAAAAGAATTTGAATTTATTGCATGAACAAATAAATATTTGTGAATATTTTTCTCTATCAAATCTTTATTTGTTTTCAAGTAAAATTTTATCTATAATTTTCCTTACATATCATCTGCAATATGCATGAGGCAACCCATTATGAATCCATTTATCAAGAACAAGAACAAACTTTATGGTGTCTATATCTCACGAATTGTATATCATATTCAATGAATCACGTGAAAAAAATTGTTGTTAATGCTTTTTTTAAAGTAAAGTAAATTTTCTAAAATGTTAGCACTAATAGAGTTCTTTCAGTTAACTTGATCCAGGGATAAATTTTAAAAAAAAAATTGTGAAACCACCATTTTTTAAATGCATTTTGGCGAATATCATGAGAACTGCTCTTTCTACGATTTAATAATTAAAAACTACTTTATGGTGCATATAACTAGCTCAAATATGAGTGGCAATAGACATCTGCACGTCTAATTGTTCCCGAGATAAAGTTTTTCAAATTAACAAATATTTTTCCCAAAAAAGAAAAATCACCATTTTGTAACATTATTTGAACAAATATCATGGGAACTCATATCATGGGAAATCAATATCATGGGAAATCATAAAATCATGGTTTTTCCTAAAGAGTTAATCATAATAAATTACTTTATGGTGCATTCAATTAGCTTCAATTGGAATGGTAATAGATATCTGTATGTGTTCCTGAGATATCTAACCTTTCTTAAGTTTTGACAAAGTTGCATGATGTCAAAATTAGGTATAATGTGTTTTTGAAAAAGTTTTTCTCGTGAATAATTTGACGTATAGATATCTATTATCACTCACATTGGAGATAGTAAAATGCATTATGAAGTAGTTTATTATGGTTAGCTTTGTAGGAAGTTTACATGAGATTCGCATAAACAAATCTTAAAAGATGTTTATTTCTCGTTATTGGAGAAAAAAATTGTTTTTTTAGTAAACGTAAAGATAGCTCAAAATTTAGCAAATTTAATTTAAAATAGGTAGGTACACACAATGTTTACCGCACGGTTGGTACCTAGTTAGGTTAGAATATGTTGGTAATCTGTAGGATAACCTGTCCGGTTTTCCTTTAGCGACGTTAAACTCCAATAAATAAATAAAATAAGTACCTTGTTTTTAAGATACTGAGCAATGAATAAAAAATGAGCGATAAAGTGAATATCTGGTTATTGAAATAGTTCAATACTTATTTTTCACAGACATTTTCCTATTGTATAGTTTTGATAAAAAGTGAATTATTTTTTAAGTTTGAAAAATATATAAATTACATTTTAAAAAGAAGCAGAAAAGCTGAAACTTTTAATGGACAAACTTTTTCCAACTTAATGTATGAAATTCAACAAATAAAAAAAAATTAAATCCATCCATTGCAATTGAATTGTAATGCACTGGACTATTATAACAATGACTTATGAACTTACCTAATGAAATTTAGATCCTATAACCTGCCTACTTTTAATTTGTTTTACAAAGATTTTATTTTTATTTTTAAAGGACAAAACGTTTCCCAATATAAGCTTGTAAGGTACCTACTAATTTTTTCTTGAAAATAAATCTCAATTATACGGACAGACACAGAGAACAATCCTGAACTCCCTCAACATTATCAATTCGGAAATATTTCAATGTTCCAAATTAACACCACTTACTTTCATTAATTAGTTTTAAAGCACTGATTATTTGATGTTAGTTTCGCAGTAAAAAGAATTCCAGTATATTGAGAATTCCACATCTCTCTCGATAGAGTGAGTCTTAGACAAAATAGGTTTTAATGAAACTGTGAACCGTTTATTTTTCATTTCATTGCCATTGCAACAGCTAATTGTATTAAAATTTTTAAAAGTTTTACAGTGTTTCGAATTAGACAAAAGTGCGACACTTTTATAGATTGTGAAGAAAAGTGCTTTGAGAAAATCCATGAAACTATCTAGTAAAGACATTCAGATAAATATATAAAACTGAAGTGATATATTAAATAGAGAAAATTAATGTGTTCAAATCACGATTTTATATCTGTAAATCGATTTCTAAAATATTTCATGAAAATATTTCTATGATGGTTATTAGGAGTTAAAGTAATCATTTTTTTTCAATCCCCATTCTTCTTCTTGATTCATTTATTTATAATCTTATATCATTCTTCTGTATCCTGGATGAATGTTAAGGTATTTTGGCGAGATAAATATTGTTGATATTTTTTATAAAATGGTATGATAACAATTTATTTTAAAACAAATCGAAATTATATACTATAACTTATTTTACTTTACATAGTTTTAAACCTCATTTATGCTGACAAAAATATAATGATGATTAGACTAGCACGGCAACTGGCAGAACATGTAACAACAAACCCTTCCAAAAGCGTGTTAGTATTACATTGAAAGACTAATGTGACGAAGACGGTAAAATTCGAAATTTCATACATACTACTAAAGGTCATTTGATGGGCAATGGTTTAAAATAATAAAAGGTGTGATTCTTAAAATATAGAGCATGTTCCGAGACACATTTACCCATTTTAAAACGGACTGACTAATAATAAGACCTATGTAATTTCTCTTGTTTGGCCCAGTGCCGGGTCTTCGCAATTGCAATATTTCAATATATATATATATATATATGTATATATATATATATATATATATATATATATATATATATATATATATATATATATATATATATATATATATATATATATTAAAAGAACACAATTGAATGTTTTATATAAAATATTTTATTTAATTAAAATTAGATATCCGCATACACATTCTTATTTTTATGTATGAAATCATATAAATTGTAATTACTATTTCATTCAATTTTAAGTTCATTACAATGCGACAAAAATTTATAGTTAAGTCTATTATCCCCTAAAATACAAAATAAACTTTAAAATAATAACCTATAAAAAGTTGTTCAATCTCATTTCTTGCAGACATTTTGAGGCGACAGTGTCACAACTGTAATAAATTTGTATAAGCAGCAATTAAGTTTCACGTATGTACATGTATTTCAAATTTTTATTTGTTTTTTCTCCTTCAATATTATTCACAAAAATAAAGTTTTGACCTAATAATATTTTTTTCTACTCCCCTCCCCTCCCAAATAATAAAATAGCAAAATCCATAATAACATGGTCGAGACAAGAACATTCTTTTGCCGAAGGAATTCTAAGGTTGGTTCTATAGGTCCGCTGTGTGCAGTGGCATCAGTCGGCAAATCGCCGTGTTTTCCTTCCGACGAGTGAGGATGGAGACCCAATAATTTCAAACTTACCTAAAAAATTGTTGTAGTCAACTCACTTCCGCTGGTATGAATTTGTCATGGTTACGACACGTATGCAAATTATACACTTTTCCTCTTAGTAATTCACTAATCACTTATTTAATAATATTTGAATGACAAAAGATTTCGTTATTGCTAAACTTTCCGGTTATTATGAAAATGATATAGTTAAAATTTTGTGGGAGTTCTATATATAAATTTAAAAAAAATGCTGATTTATTTATAAGTTTATTTATCATTCCTTATTTTACAATATCTATAAATGATCAACTGAAATTTTACAATTAAAATGAGCATCAATCTAGTAACTAGTCTTTCAGAAATTGCGAATATAATGTATAAATGGACAAAATTAATCTTGAGAAAAAAAAGTTCAGATATCGTTTGAACACGATTATTTTATGTTGGCGCCGTCTGTTTTTATCATAAATGTTCTTTCAATTGTAAGCAAAGAAAAGGCAATGAATTTTAGTAGGGTCACGCCGGCTTCCGTAGAACTCCATGAATAAAAAAAAAAAATACAGGACACATACTAGCATTAGCATAGATAAGGTTCGATTGACTTTTTTTTTTTATTCAACGATATACGATTGGAACCTTATAAACAGTGTGAGCTTCCAAAAAAATAAAATAAGTCAGACCGATGAAATAAAATAAAATAGTAAAAAAAATACCTATAAAAAAAGAAAATAAATAAAAGGGAGTGAAAAAAGGGTGAAGATAAGGATTCTGAAATAAAACTGAACATTTAGTTTTTTCCCTTTTCCTCAGCTTGGAGTTGGATCGGTATTTGTGTTGACACTGTGTGACCGGAAGGAGGTAGCCTGTATGTCTGAGAGGGTAAGCAATCAATCCCTCGCTCCGCCTTTCTCCCACTCCAAAATCCTGACCAATGAAATGTTCCCCTCCGACCACGCCTTGTTTAACGCCCCCCACGCCCTCTCCCCTCCCCGGAGCATCTCATTCCCCCCCAGTCACGGCTCGGGTCAACATGCGCGCGTCTCCCTCTTCTTGAACCTTCGTCGTGTGTGTTTATATTAGTGCTTGTCTCCAAAAACTTTACGAACTGTGTTTTAATACCGACTGTGTTGTGTTTCCTCGCTGACAGCTCCATCAGATACTGATCTATTGTGTAAGTTTTTGTTATTTTTTGCAAATTTTTTTCTGTTAATACTTAGGCCTTATGGTTTTTTTCCCTTTATTTAGGAGGGAGTAATGACACATCAAGTTAACTGAATTGTTCTAAGCTCACATGTATAAAAGCTAAAAATTGTATTATAAAAATAGTTTTTCATCCAGGCATATTCATCATTGATCTCTTTTCAACAAATATTCAGAAATGTATATTATTTTCTTGTTTTTGTGACAGGTTAATTTTTTTTTCACACAATGACAGAGGTGAAGATGTAAATAATTTTTGAGTTAGTTAGATCTTCTCCCCTTATCTCCTGCCATAGTACCATAAATTGACATGTTTATCTCCAATGTAGTGTAATATGTTCGTATAGATTTTTATTGAATTAAAAACAAAAAACCTGGAATCAGTGCACCGCATTGGTATAGTTTTGGTCAACATGAGACGCTTTGTCGGATTCATACGAAACTGGTTTCAAATGTGTTTCTCAAAAGATGCAAAGATGAACATCTATCGTTAATCAACGTTGCTTTTATGTCATTGATGCTTATTTAACTTTTATAGAATTTTTGTAATGGCTTAGTTATTCTTTGTTGCCTATGTCTTGATAATCTTGTAATTTATTCTCTGTGTGATTTAAAACTATTTATTTTATAGAAAAGTGTAAATAGGGCGAGCACATCAAAATTATAGACAATCCCAAGTTGATAACAAAAATTGCTGACGGCTATCTAAACAGATTTAAGATTTTGCAGATTCACCAAAAATCCCACTGTCATTATAAAAATCTCTCGGAAGTGGCCGTATTTAACGAAGTGTGATCTTGGTACATGTTGGTATAAGTGGGTACCGTCAGAATACGATTAGGTAGAAACATGATGTCGACGTAGTAGTTTTATCTTTTATTGTTTATTCATATACAACAGCCATAACTGTTTAGTAGATCTATTAACATTTCTTAGGGTATATGTTTCTCCGAACTGTGTGAGTTTAACATTTTGTATTTTATTATATTTTTTTTTCTTCTAATTTGACAGAACATATAAGCATCCATGTTTTTAGTGCCTAGATTAAAAACAGGTTATTTTTAATATAAATACCAGCAATTTAATTGTTATCTTTTTTTGGTTTGTATAATTTCGAGTGTTAAAATTGAAAATGAATAAGTTTAAATAGCATAATGAATTCAATTGTTTAGTTTAATGGATTATCCATTTTTAATATTAGAAAAATTAAAACTAATTCATCTGCTTCATGTGTTGTAATGTATAATATTGGTTACAAAAATTATAATTATGACTGTTATCAAACAATTATAGGAGAAAATAAATAAGAATTTATCGTGTGGGTACCTCTATTTCCCGTTCTGAAAATGTAAATTAATTAATACAGCGATTTTTTTATTGGGTTATATTTAATTGATTAATAAGCTTTTTAAATTTAGATTTTTTATTCATCATATAATTTGAAGTTATTTGTTTAATTTAATAATTATTTTAGTTAATTTAAAAAAAAAAACTCATATCACAAAATCTGATGACTAGCAACATTTTTGTTTGATGTTTGGCAACATCAAATGTCTATAGTTTAGGAACATTTGATGTTTTTAAATTATAGATTGTATCTTCAAAACCATATACTTCGGTAAAATAAATTACATATCTTATAGCATAATAAAAATCCCTTCTTTTCAGTTTAATTATTTAATCTTTTTCTTTTTTTTAATAGAATTAATTTCATTTATTGAATATTTTATGCCATTATCTTTGATGAAATTATAAGGATTAAAATTATTGTATATAACGACTTACAATAAAAAATAAATAAATCGGATATAATTTAAGAAAAAAAAAACCAACTAACTATGCAATCATAATGTATTTCTTTATTGAACTTATTTTATTTATTTATTTATTCTTTTTTTTCGTAACAGTGGTGCATATTATTCTTCTCATAATTATGGTAATCCTTCATAACGTTTTTATTTATTTATTTTTTAATAATTCACCCATTATACTAACAACTAAAATTAAATTATATTACTTATATAATTATTGTGGCATTAAGAGAAAATTATTACGCCGAAACTTTAATCGATATTCTAGTAGTTATAATTTCTCTGTATTTAGGAAATGAAATAGTGGAGGACTTGATATTTATTTATAATTTCTTTTCCGTTTATCAGAGGCTATAATTGACTATCTCCATTAAATCTAACTAATATTCACCAGCCTAAAGACGCTTTAGCCGACATAACTTATGACTTTGTTGATAAAGATCAAAGAATCTCTCATATGACAGAGCATCATTTTCATACTGAATGGAGTTAGACCCACTTATGCAGAGCTCTTTACATTTATCAATTGGAATTAAACTGAATTTTATTCTTAAATAATTATAAAATATTAATATATAATAATAACAAAGAATTACTTTAGGAAGTTCAAGTCCCCCTACCCCTGAAATGTTTTACAGATTTTTGTACCAACTGTTAAAATTATTCAATTATAATTAAAGAAAAATTTAAGTTATAATTACATTCATTTTTTGTAATAAATTGTCTTTATTAATTTAATAATTGATAATTACAAGGTTCTTATTAGCATAAAAAAATATTTATATTGGCTCTCCTCTCCGAAAAATAATGTATAATCCTCTGTATTTCATTATTTATCTGTAGTTACATGATTTGATATACAAAATTAAAACAAAATCAGAACTTATATACTAAAGATAAATCAATCTTTTATTTTTAAATATTATATAATCACATTAATCGAAACAAATTTATTATTTTTTTTTTAATATGCATGTTGTATAACTAATATTTGATAATATTAATATGGCAATGCTCACTTATCCGGCGACGCAGATATGGATTATGGATATCAACTATAAACAGTCTATCTTAATCTTTACTGATGAGTCGCACAAAATTTTCTTATTATGGGCTAAGATTTTATCATGATTTATATTCTAAAAAAAATTTTTTTTATTAATTTAGTAATATACAAAAAAAAAAAAAAATGCAAATGATTCCGAAAATTAATCAGTGAATAATCGAATATAAAGAACATCAAAAGGTATGCTTGATTGTTCCGAATATGCTCTGATTGACAAAACTAGTAATAAATAAAAGTTGATCTCGTTAAAAGAAAGAAACGGCGAAAAATAAAATTAAATAAATTCCTTCACATGATTAAGTAAAATAAATCAATGTTACTGCTGATAAGATATTATTCATATTTTCTCTGTAGGATAAACTAAATAACATTGCATAACTTTTATTTTATCATCATTTATTAATTTACAATCTACTTGTCGAACAATTTTCTCTGCAGATGGAGCTAGCTAATTTCGAAAATATCCGTTACTTAATAATAAATTTAATTGACTTTTAATGAAAATAGAACAAATCAAACAAGAATTATTAAACACCTAAAACTTTCTTAAAACATAAGAAAAACAAAAACTCTATCATTCCATTTTCAATCCGAAAGTAAAACACTAATAAAACACAAATGGTTTGATATATACTTATATTGTTTTTTAGCTTTGAAAATCAACGAGTGTTATTTATCACATGAGTGTTATTTAAATAATTGAAAGATAAGAAGAATATTTTAGACGTGTTTGTTCAACTTACTGTAATATACAACCACTATATATTCCTGAGTTCCAAAGATTCATAATAATTGTTTTATCACCTCATATGCATTATTAGTGGCTGAATGATATTTACACAGTAATATCAAGTTTCACATAATGATTATTATAATTTGAAAATTTTATAAAGTTAATTTTTAGTTGTTAAAATCAATCAACTAATACAAATATTAGTACATAAATGATAATGGATATACCGTGTAGTGGGGTGACAATGGTCTCAATAACTTACAATTGTTGAAATAACTTATAATCATTTAAAATTACTTTTTGAAAAAAAGTTATCAATTTTGAAGTTTTCTGTTTTTTTTTTTTTTATATTGGCGAACCTAGGTAGATCTCGAGTGAAGATTTTTCAACAGATTTATGTTAGTTTGCACCAGGATTTCATTTTGAAGTTTGCTCAAATTTGTATTTACATTTGAGTATTTACTTTAAAAGAAAATACACGAATTTTAATGCTCATTCTAGAGTGACATTTTAGAGTTTGGAATATATATTTTTATAATTAAAATTCAGAAATGTGAACTTTTGTATTTATAATATCAATTAACATTCCTTATATTCATACAACTTAAAAGTATAAAATAAAAATTTTCTTTTTGCCACTTCATGTGTTTTTTCTTTAATTTTAATTTAACAATAACGACAATTTACGCAAGTTAAACTGTTGGATGGCAATTAATATTATTTCTGCCATATTGATGGACAGAAATATAAGATCTTATAATGAACCTAATCATTTCTAAAAAAGTTATGAAAACGTTGTAAACATTAACTCTGGACATGATTCATATATAAGGGTG
Source organism: Rhaphigaster nebulosa (assembly GCA_948150685.1). NCBI lineage: Eukaryota > Metazoa > Arthropoda > Insecta > Hemiptera > Pentatomidae > Rhaphigaster > Rhaphigaster nebulosa. The sequence continues at coordinate 155,592,414 of OX411306.1, forward strand.
TAAGAAGCCAAAGAGTGCAAGTGATTTTTTTCAAAGATATTTGGAAGTGCGGTTATCTATAGCTAATGCATATAAAATGTTTTTCAAAAGCATTTTATAGCTCAATATTCAAGGGATATCGTATAAAGTAGATCCATAGCGCAAGTATGATATAAACTTATACCCTTTAGGTTTTATCAAAATATTTTAAGTTTAAAATGCGTTTTCACTAAATTATAAAATTGGCACTTGTACCCCTTGACTTCTCATCCGCTCACATGTAAATTAAATGACAGAAAAATAAAATTAAAACATTGTCAAATAGTTAAATATCTTACTTACTCCTTTTTTTTACCCGAAGCGCTCATTTATCCGTCGCTAAAAGCAAACATTTTAGATAGAAACTAAAATAATATGAAATAATTATTTTAGTTTCTATAAAAAAATTATAATATTGTACATTTTCTTGACCCATAAGCAATATCGAATCTTACTAATGACGATTTGTGAAATCGAATCTCAATCCAGAAGAAATTGAAGCGGTTTAAAAATATTAGAATGTTTCTGATGTTAGGATAAATTCTAAAAAGCACTAAAATGTTATCATATTTGAGTGGTTTTCGGAGTGAAATGGGAGAAAAGCATATTTGTTTAAAACATTTTCGAAAATCATCCTCCGCATTTCTTGTCAGTTAAATTTCTTTTAAAATCATTAAAAATAATTTAGCACATGCTCTCTATATGTATCTGACCATTATTCCCTTAATTACCATACCAATCAACAACTTTCCTGTATTTTGTAAATTCTTAAAAGTATACAAAATTTATTAGTTTGTTCCTCAGACATTAGATTCTTTTCATTTATGCTTCAAGTGTTTTAGTGTGATTGGTGAATAAAAATCTCAAATTTCAAAATTTCTAATAACTCAGATTATTTATATTTTAAATGATGTAAATGTTTTATTTTCATTTAAAATTAAATAATTTTAATTTTCATATAATTTTAAAATTTCAATTGTTTTTATTGACATGAGTTAATTTAATTTTGAAATATTTAAAAATTTAACTTAGATTATTGAAAACAAAAATTAAAAGTTAATGAATGCATGTTTTTATTTTATCATGTTCATCTCCTTTTTTTATGTTTCATGGCTTCATTAAAATATTTATAATATTAAAGTAAATAATTGTATATAAAGAAACTAGTTAGTAAATTATTTATTTTTTACCACTTGTTTTGTTTCTGATTAATTTATTATATTCAATCAAAAATTTGAATGAAAGAAACTGAAAAATATCCATGCTTATATTCGTATTAATATTCAATACCGAAATTATCTAAATAACTGTTTTTATTTTTTTAGTTAGTGTACTTTTATCAACATTGTAAAAATTTAGATCCGTTTTTAATGTATATAATAATATATAAAAAAATCATTTTATAGTATGAATATTGTTTTCGATTCTAAGCCTCAGTATTTCGTTTTAAAAGGAACTTAAACTATTCGATTTTTTTTTATAAGAATAATTAATTGATATAACATTATTTAATATTTAATTATCCATTTATGTTGCTGTCGAAAGCATCCTAAATTTTCTGGAGTGAGCTAAGCTAATGTTGACGTTTTTTAGGAAAGAAAGCTCAGCTACATGTAATGTGTGTGTGTGTGTGTGTGTATATATATATATATATATATATATATATATATATATATATATATATATATATATATAATTATGATTGGATGTAATTTTAAAGAGACATCAATAGTACAATTAAGATTTTAACTTCTTCTTTTTTCTAATTGGGGTTCTGATTTCTTTTGTACTTAACAGGTTTGTTAAGTCAATTGTAATAATTACTGAAATAACTATTTATATTTCTGTTAATAGACTTAATTTATTTCTGTTTTACAGAAATATCTTATATTTTGTCAGTTTGAAACATAAATCTATCTAAAGATTGATGCACCCAGTCTCATTGAAAATTCCTTTTACAACAATTGACAATCAGCACAACAATAAGTTCAACATTTTCTCAATTTTTATTGCTATTGTTCAAGAATAATTAAGACGTCACGGGAAAACGATTCTGATAATCGTCCAATGAAGTTCCGTGATCAATGTATACATCATCGTATTCTGTTAAAAATCTATGTTATCCAGTTATTCATGAATAAATTAATTATTGCAATAATTCGTCCGGTGTGAAAAAGTGATGGTAGCATGAGCACGGGCAACAGTCATGATCGTATTTCACAACTGTATTTGGTCGGACGTTTGAGGGTTTCCTCCCGTCACAGACAGTTGGAACTATCCCACTCTTCTATTGGTTTCGAAACAGTCTTGAATAATTTTAATACTTAATACTGTATTTTAATTTGGCCTCTAGATCCCAAAGATAAGAGTGGTGCAAGGAAATCGAACAAGTATTTTTCCTCCCATGAATGACTTTTGTCCGTTTGCCGTGTCGAAACAAGGACATCACCCGATGATATTTAAAAAGTAAAGAATATCAATATATATGTTATGTCCTACACAAATTTTTTAAAGAGATCACTTTTCTTCTTAAACTGATTATTCCGTGAAATAATTAAGAAAGAAATCGCAATTATTATTATAGCATAAATCACTTAATTCGTGGGTTCGCATCATTTTTTGGCTTAAATTATTTCCTATGATTGTACAGTTAGGAGTTTATGGTAAAAAATATAATGCTTTCTGTTCTCACTTACAAACCTGATCTTATTTCTAAACAGCTTATTTGAGGAAGTGAGAAATGTCTAATACAAATGAATTATTTGCTGTATATCTTAGAATATAGGTTTTCCATTTACTTAAGTAATATTTATTGGAAAAAAAAAGTCATTGAAATTTTTTTAAATGAAGGATGAGGTTTTCAGAAGATATAATGCCTCTACACTATTAAACATCGGTTAATATGAAATATCATTTAAAAAACATTTAATTTTTCAAACGTTCAATTTTAAATTGTAATTTCAAATCATAAGGTTATAAAAATTCCAAATCATAAAGAAAACTTTTAAGTGTAAATTTCTAAAATTGATGGTTAATGAGGAAACAGGAAACCATTAAAATAATATTCGTGTGCTATTAATCTGATTAAGTTTTTTTACCAAAAAATAAATAAATGAAAAAATAATAAAATAGGTATTGTGCCTCTTCAAAGCAGAACTATATATTATCTCCAAATTTGTTTTTTTCCGTTTTTCTTCACTGAAGAAAGTTCAGAATACTACGGATTCGATGCAGATATCTCTATCTATCTTTAATATCTAAGCTAGAAAGTAGAAAATTTCGTTTATACATTCGTCATATGAATTTTCTATAAAATTTAATTTTCGGAGTTAAGCTATTAGCTGTTCTAAAGCGGCGATACAACAACAATTACAGCACCACAAATTAATCATTTTTTCTAATATTTTTTTTCTTTTAGATTTGAATGATTTATTCACACTCATTACTTAGTTAAAGTATTATGCTTTTTTAAAAGATTTTTGTCAAATTTAAATAATTCTGAGATATTGAGCGCTTTGAGCATAATTTTTATAAAAGTGTGTAATATTTATAAAATGTGAGCTATTAAATTATCTTTTAATAATCACAGCATTCAGGCTAATTCATTATTTATATCATAACTGTATCCAAATAGGTATATTATCAAAAAGAATGTAACACCACCACACTTTTCTGTAATTATTGGATATATTGCTGTCCTGAGTAAATGATTCCATATCTTTCATTCTTACCAAACCATCGCTAATATTTTAATAACTTATATATTAGTATTCATAAGTAAGTTCACAAATTAGAGAAAATATTTTCTAAAAATATTAAATTCTAAAATATTAAATATTAAATTCTAAAATATATAAAATATTTTCTCTAATTTGTGAATTCACACCTTTGTACAAACAATTATTACATTTAGATATTATAAACATGAAATTTCATTTGCTTAAAATTATTTAGATCAGACCCCTGTTTCAAATCTTACTATCCCCTTTTATTTCCGATATTAAAGTTTGATTTTCTAAGAGGCTTAACTTTTTTTAATTTCATATTATTTGAAAACTATTTTATTTTATTTCAAGCCATAATGTACAATAGGTAGCCATACCAAATCAAATGAAGATAATATCGAATTCGTTTAAAACGTACAAAGCGACAGACTTATCCTTGAATTACTATTATTGTGAACAAGGTACTATCTTTTGGAACTAATATCTTTACAAATTCTATTAATTGAACTTAAAAAACAAAATGTAAAATGCCAAAACTTACTATGATATGAGTAAACATAATAAAAACTTTTGTGAAACTATATCCTTTAATAAAATCATCTTTTTTTTTTTGGTTATAATTTAAATTTCAGTTATATATTCTTATATACACTTATTTATTCTTAATTTGTCACCTTTAGTATATAATAATAATATCAGGATCCAAAGTTATTTGCCTAACAAATTTTAATCTTTATTTTAAACGGGTCACCTTTCATAATGAAATTTTGATTGAGAATGCCAATATAATTAAAATCAGTATTTATCTAAAAGTTTTGATAAATAACTTCATGTTGTCAAAATCACGGTTGTTTAGTAATGTTTTTAATGTTAAGAACTATTTTTTTTTTTCTGCGGACCGTATTTTATTCATGTATACTGTTGATTAAGCGTAGATTTTCAATTCCACCATCAAAACATGTAAAAAAAAATAAGAAACACCGAAACATAAATTTTTGTCATAATCAGATAAAAGTCCTTTTGGCATGAAGTAATCCAATTATCAAGGGCACATAAAAAAATAATTCTTGAATGTAAAAATAATTTACACTATCAAAATTAAGATTAAAAAAAATATTTTCTTGTTTAATCAGAAATTATTTGATTGATTTTCATCTAATTTTTTATATAATATTATAAACTAAGTTTGAATAAGATCTAGGAATGAAAATTCTCATTAAAAAATATCATTTGAATGAAACTGACTTTATTAAACTGAATCATCGAAATGAAACTAATTCTAATTAAATTAATGTGTATTAATTAATTCAAATAATCTTAAAAAAAAAAAAAAAATTGTTAAGATATCTCCATCCATCTAAATGGTATTTTCGGATTTATTTATTGGTTTTAAAATGGTCATTTTTTGGGAAATCAAAATAAATAAATAATGGAAACTAAAATAAATGTTTTTTTTTTTCAAATCTAATTTAATTCATTTAGATTTCTGTGGTGTTTGTGTCCGAGAATTGTGCCCGAATGAACAAACAAAATATAAACTAAGCCCATTATCGCAAAAAAATGATTTGTATCTCTTTACCCAAACATTACAGATTTATAAATCTGTGAACATGGTATACCCTATAAACATGGTATACCATAAACTATAAACATGGTATACTATGAATTTATTTTGGTTGTATAGTAATAGTAAAAATCGTAAATTCATAACTGAAGTTAACAGTAGTGGGAAATTCCTGTGTTTTAGTTTAACTACCATAATAGGCTAGACACTGCAATGGCCAATAGATGCGTGCTTGTCCCTATGCAGGCGACAATTAGAATATCAGCAGATCTCATGAGTAATTGAAACACTAATAGTTACTGGGAACAGAACGCCATTTGTAGTATTTAAACTAGGTGCTCTCTTCAAAATTTATGGGCCGTCTCAACAAATGGGACTGTCGGTAACACTCATTGTTTTAATTAGACGATAAAAAAAAATGTTGCAATTGCAGACGAGACATTATTAGAATTACAGGATCATTTGCTTTACCAATTGATTCCATTAAGTAATTAAACCGACAAGCAGATTCCTAATTGGATAATTGCATGGTGATAATTTTGGAAATCATTCCTAATTAATATAACACATTATATTTGACATTCAATTTCACGAAGTATTTATTAATTGATTAGTCAACAAAGTTCCAGTTTTATTCAAAGCTTACCTGTTCTGTATTTGACATCAAATTAAGTAGATCCAAACAAAGCCTCTGTATTTTGCATATTCCAACAATTAGTGACAATATTAATTATAGTGACTAAAATTTTAATAAGAGACATTCTTTTTGTAAGATTTCTAAATATATGTAACAATTCTATTATCTTAAAATATTAAGGTTTTTTTTTTTACCATATAAACTTATTTTTATTGAGAATACAATCTGCAACAGTTAACGACACGAGATATTAACGCTACATGTAACCTTTATAGTTATATTTAAGGTTTTAATTTACGGATGAGGATGATCAAAACTTAGTAACACAATCAGCAATTTTAATAATCACATCGTTTGATTAATAAGAAATATTTAATAACAATTATAATCGTATATTACAGAATTAAATACTATCATTTAACGTAAAATATTAGTGCTTTTTGTGTTTAGGTGATTCTGCATTTTCCAATTCATAATGCATTATGCTAAAGATTATGTATAGGTACCTAAAAGTATCTATATTAACGGTAATTTATTCATATACACAAATAATTTCTACCTTCGTAAATGAAAATATGTTTAAATCCAAATTTTATCTAGAACATATTTACTTTTTGCTACTTACTCTTTTAAGACAAGAGACCAAAAAATAGCATTATGCTTTACTTGAAACTTAACTTTATAAATATTTTTTTTTCACCTCTTGACCTATCAATTTCTCTCAGTCCTAGAATTGTGTTTATAAGATTTTATTTTGTAAATGTACTTCTGGTAAATTAATAAAACTGCGATTTTTCAATCCATTAGTTATACGTGGTGGCGGTATTGTCATAATTATTATTTAGTTCGTTAAATTTTTATTTACAGCCGATTTGTATAATTCTTTTTTTCTGTTCAGGTTTTGTTGGGAGAAATATGGAGATGAAATGGGCGGAAAACTAGCTGTACCTCGGACAAACCCACATGGGAGTCTATGAGGGACACAACCTCTCATCTCCGAGCATGCATTGGGTAAGTCCACAATAATATATTTACAATATTCTTAAATTGTTATTTTTGATTTTTGTTTCCTTTATTTTTATGTTTGTAACGAATGTTATATTTTGAATTCTGTCCAGTTTTTTACAATATTCGGAAACTCCATCCTGTGAGATGCAAATAAAATTAAATCAAATTTATTATGTTAAGTTATTTGGAATTAATTAACAACATTTTCTTAAATAAATTATGAGGAAAAATATGTTATATTGTTTCTGTTAATTACGTACACGAATCCACCATTGCATGTTAAGGTAAAGATGATTTTTAGGACAACGGTAAAAATTTATTTCATTCCCATTAATTTTACCTTTTGTTGTTATTTATAAATAACCTTCAAGAACATCATCTCCTCCAATAAATTCTATCGTGGCTGTGACAATCAAAAACGATTAAGACGCAATTACGCTTCGACCCGCGATCAATGGAAATCTGTCTCGAAGATAAGAATGGGGTTATCAGAGTCCCGTTCAGACAAATAAAGGATTTTGTATAAGAAAGGGGACATCTGGAAGATCTGAACCTGGTTATGATAATTTTTTGAGGATCACATTTTCTCAATATATATATATATATATATATATATATATATATATATATATATATATATATATATATATATATATATATATAAACAGAGAAAAACTGCAGTCCTATTATATATAGATTTATTTAAAAGTAGCATTTAAGTTATATATACATTGGTGCGGTTTTATCTTGATGGTTTTATATATATATATATATATATATATATATATATATATATATATATATATATATATATATATATATATATATATATATATATATATAAAACCATCTAGATAAAACCGTACCAATGTATATATAACTTAAATGCTACTTTTAAATAAATCTATATATAATAGGACTGCAGTTTTTCTCTATTTACGCTTATAAAAGCAGTATTTATTAAAACCAATTAAATTATTTATTTTTTACGTTCGTGAGATTTTTTAGAATAAAAAAATAAAATAAGTATGTGTATCATAAAATATGTATCATTGGTCTAATTTTTGAAATTTTGAATTTAATATTTTGCCTGCAGATTTTTCAAATTCAAAATATGTGTACTTAAAAAGGTCAAAAGTGCATTTTATATATGCAGTACGTAGTTATGGGTCATAAAAACGAACATATAACGATGGTATTTTCTTGTTTTGGGAACAAGTTGCTTCTATAATCCTTTGTTATTTGCATAGTTTAATAAAAATGCACATGCATTTTTGTTATATATATATATATATATATATATATATATATATATATATATATATATATATATATATATATATATATCTTCCTATTGGTTGAAATACTTGTATATTAAAAAAAATCAAGTTTCCTTTAAAAATAATTTGATAATTTGAGATTTTCTGTGTATGATAAATGATATTTCAATAGTACTGCAATTTTCAATGAGTTCAAAGACGTGTTCTCAGATGCTTTTGCATGGCCACTAATCGCCAAATTGGTAGTTATACGGTCATGGTAATTATACCATGACATCGAAAATGGACAACAGTAAACATCAGGTAAACAATCCATAGAGAAGAAAGAGTAGAACGAGTAGATAAATAGAATAGCCGTTTTATACCACGTCATGAGGCTTATTTACACCGGCAGGCTTTAATGCGTATAGAATCCCGGCAGACTTTTATACCGGTTAAGTCTGATTTACCGATCACTATAGGTACTTTATAGAGTCTTGGCTTCGTAGCCCGAAGAATTCCACATTAGCTTCTGCTGGAGCCCTCCTAACTCCATATAATTTCTTTCTTCTTCCCAAACTCCTTATCTGAGCTTGCGGATAAAGGCATTTTTTTTTTTTTAATCGGATGTCGAATTCTATTAGTTGACCTCATCGTTCCACAGTTTTGAAAACCTCTGAAGTATAATTGTTTTAATAATTTTCTAATTTTAACGTTAAGATTATCTAATTTAAGGAATAGTAGGATGAAAAAAATATGTGAGTAGAAAAGGTAATTTATAGTTCCATAACGTCGGTCAAACTATTCGAATATAGAAAATTTATTAATTGTAATGTTGAAAAGCATGGTAATGAACTTGTTCTTGGGTTTATCAAATTTAAATTTAGAATTTTCAAGTTGCAAGAGTTGTTTGAGTAAATAATTATAATAGAGTTATATTTTTAAAAATATAATCGTGAATCAACAATTAATTTAAAATTTAATTATGATTGAATTTCGTAACAAGAATTGCCTATATCTTAAAAACAAACATATAATAATAATATCTATGATATCGCACGAGTATTTAATTAATCTATTCCTTTTAGCTCATTTTGTGTAGTATCGGAAAACTAACTGCTATCTAAACTTTATATTCATCTTCACTTAAATTGTTACAAGTATATATAAACCTAAAGCTGAGCTTGAAATTAAAATAATATAGTACAAATCAAGTGTTAAATATTTTTTTAATACTTTTTATCATTAATATAATTGATGTCAGAATGAAGTTAATTTATGTAATTAATTATTTTGGAATAATAGTTTAAACAAATATGTTTCTCCTTAGGCCTAAATTTCTCCAAGTTAAAAATTATAAATTTGCGAAAATTGTTACAATTTTTTTTATTTACGTTTCCACCTTAATTAGGCCTTTTCCACTCACTAAGAATTTTATCTGAAGGAAAAAGACCATGTTTACATTGCTTTAAAATGAAATGTGGCTTTCACACGCTGAGAATTTTACCGTACGGTTTTGATCCGTCCGGTAAACTTCTTAGAGTGCGAAAGGGATCACAGTTTCTTTCCGTTTCTCGTGTCCGGTGCATTACTGGTTCGGCATAGAACAAGCGATTATTTATTACATTTGTTTTATTTCATTGAAGCTTTGTAATTTAATATCGTTGTGATTTAAATTTATCTTTTAGCCTGCGAAAGTCAAGTTTTTAAAATGATATCTAATCACTTCAGTACTTATTAATTTTGTAACTAAATTAAACTAAAGTAGAATTTAAAATCAATTTTTCATACGACAGCACAAGAACCCCCATGGCAATCATGCTCCTTAGTTCCACGCTGAAAACAAAAGGAAAACATTTCAAATTGTACGGAAGAAAATCGTACGGAAAAAAAGTTGAATGCGTTCTTCCATGTCAGTCCACAGTAGAAAACCGGTCGAAAATCATATAAGTTTATATGCTTATTCAACCTGCAGAGTGAAGTTAGATCCTCACAGTCGTGATTTCCCGAAAACAACTTTTCTTTAGTGGTTAGGCGCCTTTCCTGATTTTAAAATTATCTAAAGAACTAATACATTTATATATTAATGAATTCTGTCATATTAACTCTCTCCGCTAGGATCCAGTTGTACTAAAATACTGATAGAAATTATTTGTTGTATGAATTATTACGATATATCAATTTAACCGATCTCATTAAGCCAACATGAAGAAAAAATCAATCTAGCCTTAGTTATTTATAAGTACTAAAAAAACATTTGACAGGAGACGAATGTCTGCAAGGCCAAAAGTTTCATCCACCCATTATAACTAGAAATATAAGTATAATTTACTATATTCCGAAGGGAAGGTGAGGAAATATAACGCAAGATTGTTGAATAATATCATCTTTGTTGATCAACAGTTTTGGCAGCGGAGGGGAAAGGCTTACCAACACCTGACCTGTAGATTTATCATGAGTTGTGTTTAATACTCTTCATTAATCCCTTGTCATTTTATTCTCAAGTGATTTTTTCGTATAGATAAATATGAATATTTTTATAATGATGAGGTCCCGTTTTAGATTTATAACTTTTTGCAGACACAGGATTTACGTTACAGAATTTATAGACAAGCCTAAAAAACATACAAATTCAAATCATTTGATTTGATAATAAATAATAATAAATAAATAATAATAATCATTTGTTCGGATTTCATGATAATACATTTTTTTTTTTTTTTAGGTCACTCCCTTAAATCCTTTGTTTTTTGTCAAGTGAGCTACTGTACTTTTATCATGCTTTGAATCTAAGATGCACTAACACTTTTTCACTGGTATTCCTATATTTCATCACCAGGGTCGAAACTAGGATTTTAGTCTGGGGGCAAACTTAATTTTTCCAAACCTCTTTTACCTCCTCCTCTTCGTCCAATAAAAGACAATAGTTTTTCAACAACTGAATTAAGTTGTAAACAAGCATAAATCAGCGGCAAATACTTATTAATTGACTGTAAAATAAAATTTTCGTTCGAATTTTGTAGACCTATAAATTCTGCCACCAGGGGTAAGTCCCTGGTTCCCTGATCCCTCCCCTGATTCCGTCACCGCTCATCCCTGTATTAAAACGGTAGTTGAAGTTTTTGTATGATGGTTAATCAGATGAGTTTATTCTGTTTGAACATTTCATTTCAGTCAGTGATAAGAAACGTGAATATATCATAACATATGTTCTTTAGCAGACTAATATTTATAGGTTTTTTTTTCATTTTTTAACTATTTAATATTAATTTATAATTATTCATAGGTATCCATTTTATGTAATATGTAGTATTCTACATATTTTGAAAGTAAATTGTGCAATATTGTGAAACTTCTTTATTTCAATGAGATGAAAACATATATCAACCTATTTTCACCTAAACGCCAGTTATATTTATTGATAATGCCAAGTAAATTATCATTGATAATATTAACAAGTTACCTTCTGCACTCATGGTTGGAAATTGGATTTACTCCTTTCTAGATCTTTATAAATTATTGCTTAATGTATTTTTTGCTATAAATTTACCACACGGAGATAACAAATGATAGAAACAGAATCCGACATCAGAATTTAATATGTATTATGAAAATAATTAAAGAATTTATGATATGTTATTAAAATGTTTTTTCATTATGACTCTGGTCATAAATTGCAAGTTAATTAGTTCATGAAAATATTCTATTTGAGGCCAGAAAAATGTATTGCTTTTATTTACTACGATTCCAAAATCTAACCTTGGAGGCTTCATTTATCAGGTATGTAAAAGAAAAATCTCAATTATACGTTAATGATTATTATGGGTGTATGTAATTGCAACATTTTTGATCCTCTATATTTTATAACCCTTTCAAATCTGGTATATTTGCAATCGTTACTGTACATTCAATTGCGCTGCGTTTTAATTAAAAATAAATAAATACAAAAGACACATTATGAATGAATGTAGTGCTAGGTAACGGAATGGTTCCTTACTTGGCGAAGTGGAATATGTAATCAGTATGCAATGAAATAAATCCGAGCAAAGATCGGATCTAAGAGACTACAAGAGGGACAGCCCACGACACCGGGGAGTCCATCAGGAGTACAAGACTTCCTCCAGCGACGGTGTAGGAGGACTCGGCAGCAGCGAGGACAGGCGTGCCACAGATCTGGGGACAGATCCTTCTTGTGAAACGTGACCTCTCTACCACTGTGGGGGGTATCCTAGCTCAAGGGTTTTATTGCTGCTCGGTGGTTCGTCTCTGAACAGTATTGCCGAAGGGTATTAGGATATCCATTGTCCATCTTAGGTCATTCCGGAACCCAACGTCATCTGTTCCCCAAAGCTGTCCTCTTGTAAATATAAATGGTAAAAAAAAAAAATAAAAAAATACAATCTGTCAAAACTTAGAACCCCATAGATTGTAAAGTGTCTCCAATGTGTCTCTGTGCTGAAATTTCAGGAACAGTAAATTTTTTAAAATCTTTGCACATGCTATTTAGAAAATTCTTAGAAAAGGTTACGTCTCTAATTGTAAATCTATGTTTCATAATTAAAAATAATTATTGACGTTAGTAAAAACCTAGTGGTGTTGTCATTAAATCTGCTATTTAAATCATCTCGAGAAAATTATTTTTGAGAATCTATGTTATTACTTTTTCTGTTTTAATTTGTTTTTTGTTTTAGCCTGGGACCATTGCTTATTAACATAAGTTCTATTATGTAAATATTGAAATAAATAACAAATCAAGAAACTTAATAGTAAACATTACTTATGTTTGTCGTGGGTTGATGTTCTTTGACAATAATGCGTAAAAGTATGATGTATGACTTTTATTTTTATATATTTTTTATGAATGTGATTTTTGTTGTGGAACGGTTTCCTCAGATTTATAAAAATATTAACCTGTCACTTAATACCCGGTCTAGGAATAAAATTTATGAATTGCAAATGTTAGACCACCATGAAACAATTTACAACAGATCGTTGACGTGTCATGATGTTCCGAAACGAATATCACTTGGTTACATTATAAATATGTTATTTTTTTTTGTATTTAGTTTTGAATTGACACCTGTCAGTTTTGCCAACCAGTGAATTTGCTGGCAAAAAATAAGATATTGTTACATTCTTTGTATCCTATTTACCTTCTCTGGTGTATTAATAAGCTGAACCATAAATATGATATAAATTTTAGATTAATTTTTCAGAAATACTCTATTTGCAATGAGCGTGTTTGGCTTTATCCGTCTCAGTTATTTACCACTCAAGTGGTAATGGCTTAGTAGCTTGTTATGTGCAATGTGATAATTTTTATCACCAAATTAATCTATTTCGGTTTTACAGGATATCTTAATGTATATTTTAATCCTGAGGATGGCTGAATGTAAATTAATCACTAACTGTGATTTTGAATAAACTTTCGACCCGACTCTTTATAGATTTATTCAATTTTAATAATCTGTGTCTTATCTTAAAGTTTTTTTGTTTCTTTTTTAAACGTGAATAGATTGAGGAAAGCATTGTGTTAAACGGAAGACAATGAGAAAATCGTTTACTAGGAAGTGGAGCGGGAAGGCGAGGAGGTTGATAAAGCGAAGTATGTTCGCGTTCGAAGACAGGCAATAAATTGGTGTATCTGTGATCCTGATTAAGGAACTATCCCACAATGGCTAATTGCCGCAACTAGGTCCACTCCCATTTGCATTCCATTGTTCTCATGGGACTCTCGCAACTGTATCAGCTGTTCAAGGCACCGTACTATCTTTTGGTTCTGTTTACATGGGTCCAGCCCTTCTTAACACATCTCAGTTTGGCTATCCGTAGCAATGTTTATAAATTTGAAATGGCTTTAATAACTGGCATGGAGATTCAGAAACGTTTCATTTCTATGAATGTTTGTTTTACAAGAGAACAGCTTGGTTGTTACGCCTTAGCAGAAACGTATATTGAGTTGATTTTCGTTGATTGGATCTTACGTTTTTCTGTACTCCAACTATGGCAAGGATATTATTATCCAACGTATTTTAACCAGAGTCAGAATGTTGACGTTTATTGCTGTTTTTGACCACGAAATAAAGTCAACCCTCTCAGTCATGATCCTGGCCACTGCCTGTGCTAACTCAACGCGCCGGTCACCACGGTCTCAGTTAGTATACTGAATTATGCAGTTGCGAGCATTTATACATCAGATTCGGCTCCTTAACAACAAAAAATAATTTTAAAAAATTTTCAAATTATTTTTATTTCCCCAATCATAAGTTTTCACATGGTTTATCTTCAACAAATTTGCCTTTATTGCATTTCCCTATAAAACACAGTAGTTTACTGTATTTATTTTTAATTTTCTAATATGTTTTTAATTTTGCATTTTTCCCATATTTTCTAATATTTTTTATAGCTTCGAAATCGTCAATTCTAATCAAAACGTAAATATATCAGTAGAAACAATAAAGAAAAAATAGCACAAATGAATTAGGTATTCTTAAAAAATATACTTTTTATTGAAAAAAAAAGTTTTGATTTAAAAACTGTTAATTGTTATGGATAATATTAGAAGTAAAAATCATTTTTCTCCAAGTTTTCTCCTGTTTAGAATGAAGGTGGGCCAAAAAAAAAAAGCATTGTTATCACTATAGATTCAAGTGCTGAAACATTATTTTGTAGAAATGAATCATCAATCCTACAGTCATCAAATTAACTACTGATATCATTAGGAAAAATCAAAATGTCAAGAAATGAAAAAAATAAAATAAAAGATATTATATATTTAGGAAACCAGTTATCGTTTAATTTTTTTTATTATTAGAACTCTTAATATGTTCTTCTTGTAAGAAATTTAAATTTAAATATTTTGCCACGCCTCTTTCAAATAAAAGCTAAAAGATTCAATAAAAGGTGGTGTTTAATTTATAGTTCATTAGTGAAATATAATTATTGAAAAAAAAAATGTTCAAGATTCTCCAGTATTATTTCTATATTATTGCCGTATTATTTATTTCTAAATTATCTATATATCTATAAAATGTTTTACTATGAATTTCTGGAGCGATATACGTGATTTATGACACGCAAAGGTTTGAGGTTTCGTACAACTCGACGGTACCCGATAAGAAAATGTTAAACCTTTTAGAGTCAATGGCGTCTAAATGCATTCAAGTCGACACAGTATGTAATATAAAAACTTATATTAAACGGTCTCGCATCGGGTGTAATACGGAAAAGTTCTTACCGCCAATACTTTTTTGGGGGGCGGGAGGAGGGGTACTGTACCAAATTAAGTATGATAAAGGATTAATCTAGAAACTATAACCTATTAATTTTAATTTTAAAAATTTATTTGTATTTCGTTTAGGTCCATTTTTACATTTATTTCATAAAATTGTAATAATGGATTGTCTCATATTTATTTTTAGCCTAATTTTCATATTTTCTTACCGTTTCTTTATTGTCTAAGCAGTCCTATGTTATTTCATAATGTATAATTGTAAAATTAAGTTAAGAATATAAAAAATGGAAGAAACAAAACTCCTAAAAGGGACAACAAAAAAATAATTATTTGATTATTTATGGGACATTTCAGATTAAAAAATAATGTAAGAATCTTCAGGACTAAAAATTAAAACATATGCTATCTCAAATCAAACGAAAAATTTTTCCTCCTGAAGAACAACGAAGGTTGCAGTTAAATCAAATAATAATGAGATGAAAAGTGAAATTTAATTCTGAATTAAATTATTACTATAAAACGGCAATTATTGTCCATATGTTTGCGAAAAATTAAATGGTTTATTATATCCATTAACTTGTATGATTCGACAATTATAATTTTGAATTGATGTGGATGTAGTTGATGATTGATTTATCTGAAAAGTTGGTCGGGATGTGCGGTCAATGAAGAAAAATGCGCTAATAAGAGAACATCATAGTTTATTTCGTGCCATCGTTTCAGCCTAAGTTGTGGTACTATATTTATTTTCATATTATATTGTTGTTGTTTTTTCATGCTTGTATTTAATTTATCTATAAACGTTTACCTAAATGTACCTATATATTTTCATGTTTTACATTGCTAAAATTTCATACTTTATTGGTTGTTACCTTGCTTGTCTATTTAGCGCTGATGAAGACCTAAAACTTAGGCCGAAATATTAGCACACAATCTCCAAGTAGCAATACCCCAACCGAGTATTGGTTTTGGTTATTTTGAAAGTTTTAACTATCAATAATTTCAAAAAATTATTACTTAAAATAATCAATAAAATAAAGAAATATTTAAAAGAATGTGATGAGTACTCTCCAGGCTACTAAGGGTTGGTACTCCCCTCTTTCGACTCCAGTGCCCCCGGAAAGTTATCGGGCATGCGGACTTTATTTGCGGCCTTGCATGTAAGTATTTCGATGACTGGAATAATGCTTGACATATATGTGTTATGAGAGAGAGCACCCATCAAGCCCTCTTGGTATTTCCATATTTATTAATGTATTAAGGTTGCCCCATTGGTGTAGTTTTTAATAGATGATAACAATTTTAAAAGATGGTAGATGATAGTAAAATTTGTTTAAGATAAAACAGCTTAGTTTGTTATTAAATATATGCCAACTTATATTAGATTATGCGTAGTTGAGAGGAAATAAGAAGACACGAACCGGACTTGTTTCGTATAATAAGTCTAATAAGGTGTTCCCCGTGGTAGTGCAATTATTCTCATCTTGCATTCGTAAGCGAACATTGCATCTCGCCTAATCTCTGCCGAGAGCAGGTGTTTCCATAATGTCGGTAATTTCATAACAACCTCCTTCTTTGTCTTTATCTAGTTCATCAGAATTTAGAAAAGACGTTTTTCTGTTTCCATGTTCTGTTCATATTGCTTGTCTTATAATTGTTTACATTGTTTATGAGGTTGTTTATAAGTATCGCGTTGTTTCATCGGCACTGTGACCTTTCTACGATTGGTGTGCTTTCAAAAACCGTTAGAACGGTATGGAAATATAAATAAATATTTTTTATCTTTTTTTTCTTGTTAACCCACCTCATGAAAGGTTCGTATTTTTAATAAACATTCACATAAAATGTTTATAAAGTTTGAATTATTCAAGTCATAACCATAACAAAACATAACAACGAAAATATAATACAACACGTAATGTATAAAAACAAACAGAATAAAAAAAAAATGACTACAATAAATACAAGTAGAAAATAACAGAAAGAGCCGATACAAAATTATGGAACTATTTTTTTTTTAATTTGTTTGGTTTGATATGAAGATGATTCGCCCTTTTTTTTTCCCTGACTCTTTATATAGAGACATAATTTCTTTCCCTTGAATCTCAACTCAAATCATTTCTCAGAACACAAAAATGGAACAAAGTTTGATAGCATTCGTGGTTATATCGTATATTTATAAATCGCAAGAATCTTTTTTTTTTTTTTTTTGTCATGAGAATTACCTTAAAAATGCATTTTATTTTTCTAAACAGCAAGCCGAATCCGAATAAAAATCATGTGATCATTTTTAACAAAACTGGAATTGCAAAGTTATAGAAAGTATAGAACAAAAATTAATAACAAAATTGTTTCTAGCAATTTTAGAATTTTATAGGTATTTTTGAAAATACGTTTCATTAATAAATAAAACGAATGTTCATTGAAGTTAAAAAGTGGTTAGAAAACATTCATCGACGTTTATTATAAATATTATTATGAATATTTCAGATATTGTGCTAATGTTCATTCTGACGACACTTGTCCTGTCGAAACAGCGACGCAGCGAAGAACAGGTACCCGAAAGGCCCGGGGACCCCTTGACAACTGTTGCGAGGCAAAAAAACATGCTTGGCGCCTGGCTTTGTTATCAATCTGTCCTCCCACTGAGCCGGAGTGACTCTTCACAGAAACAGAAATACTACACTGTCTGTCATCTGGTGTTGCCTCTTTGTGGTTCCGTCTTCATCTCCGTCTGCTCCCAAAATGCCGTCCGCGCTACCTGTGTTCCCACACTTCAATCTCAGATAGTTCTTTATTATTTTGAAACAAAAAAAAAAAGAAATTCATTCTTTGATCTTCTAAAAAAATTCTAGCACTCTCTTCCGAACATATGACGATGAAGCATAAGCATTGAACATATCTTTTGACCCTTGTTATCTATTTACACATCACCCGTTGATTCAAGATAACCTTCAATAAATCAGTCTAATGTTTCATCAAAGCTTACCAAGTATTGTGCTTCCCTTCAACAGTGTACCCTTCACATATATCATTGTTTTATAACAATTCGGATGAACAACTGAAAGAGTGAGAAGCCAGACACGAGATCGAAGAGATTGTTCGCCAATTTCGACTTTTGGAATTACGCGACCAAATCTTCCGAAATCACACAAAAACTTGACTGCATTACAACAAGTATACTTTTAAGTCGAGTTGACCTGATTGATTCACGATAAATTATTTTCATTATTTTCTAATTATATTTGCATATCATGAACATTTGTGTAAACATAATTCTACGAACAAATTTCGTTAACAACAGTAGATCTCAATTATAATTGTTCGGGAGCTTTAACATAAAGTTATCTAGCCACTAGACAGAAGGAAGTTGTAAATCTAAGAGAAAAAGCTGAAACCAGAGTCAGGAGTGGTGTAACGATATATAGTCTCCTGTACTTGGTATAAATCATAGAACGCTTAAAGGTCTATTTCGAAATCAGTCCACTCCTGCCCCACGCACATGCCCTGGAAACGTCTACACCGCAAATTTTGAATATATTTGCAAAATATACATATTATGAAAGGAACGCTGTTAAAAGATCTCTGGCTAAGGATGATATAAGTGCCTGTATAACTGTTCTAACAAACAACTGTTCCCACATGAAATAATATATGATATACAGAGCCAGAACTAGGGTTTTTTTTTATTTTCAGGAAGCTTAATTTTGCCGCTCCTTCTTTCATTCTCTCTCCTCAATAATATTCAACATCAGTATTTCAAGTAAGAAATATCATTATTTCATATTATTAACTCATTTTATAGACTGAATTAAGGCCAAAACAATTAAAAAGGGAAGCAAATATTTTTATATTTAACCTTTAAGTAAAATTTCCTTCGAAATTTGCCACCCTATCAGCTATACCGCTCGGGCCACCCTTGCCCTTCTCCCCCTAAATCCGGCCCTGATTATATATATATACATAATAATAAATTATTTAAGAGGATTTATTAATTAAACTGCTGGTTTAATTATGCTCAACTTAAATTAGCTTCATTGTAAAAAAAAAAAAAAACCTTGATATGTATTTGAGAATACTGGGTCTAACTTGCTTATTTAAGTATTCTCAAATACATATCAAAGGTTTCCTACCTAGTTCAAATAAGATGTTCTTTTATTTTCATGACAAGTAATTAATCTTCCGATTGAAATTAAACTGATTCGAAGTCAACATATTAGTCTTGGACTTGGGCAGATCTTTCGAAAAAAAAACGACCTGGTGCTCATAAGGGCTTATGAATTGGAATCCGGAATATTAAAACTCTCCTGGGAATACATGGTGGAGAGAGAACAAGAAATGGAAATGGACAACGACTCATAGAGTTTTGTGTTGACAATGACTTGCTGGTGGGCTATTCCTTCTACCCCCACAAGAGAATACAAAAATTCGAGAAATGATAGAAATAGTATTATTGAATACTGCAATTATGACAGGGGCGTCAGGCAGCACTTCACGTACATCAAAGTTATTAGATGTGCTGAAATCGGCAGTGATCATCTACTCCTGATTGCTGACACAGAACTTCACTCAGAATTGCAAAAGAAGCAGAAGAAGAATTATTTATCTATAAATGTAAGAGTATTAAATGACCTTGAAAAAAGGACTTAGTACACCGAAAAGTTAGGAAACAGACTGAGAACATTGGAACTCGAATATGACATAGAACAACTGTGAAATGCTCTAAAAACATTCATCTTGAAAGTAGCAAGGGACGTATGTGGTTCGCGCAAACTTTCAAGTAGCAGGATGCGTTCGGAATGGTGGAGTGATGAAATTAAGCGCTTTTAAAACAAAAAAAGAAAGCATAGAAAGCTTATTTACCAGACAGAATACCAGAGAGGTTAAGTCTCTATCACTCAGCCAGAAACGAATGAAAAGCCAAAGTTCGTCAAGCAAAGATATAATCATGGGGGGAGTTTGGAAGAAGCCTGGACGAAGACCACTAAGATAGTGTCAAGAAGTTTTGGCGAAAAGTAAGGTCACTCAGCTGAAAACGAAGATGACCACACTCGAATCCCGACAGGTTAAGTGGTTTGGCCATGTGTGCCGCATGGAGGACCAAAGAAAGTTCTAGAAGATCGACGCTCTGGTAAAAGATCGCGGGGACGTCCCATAATTTCCTACCAGGAGAATATCGAAAGAATTGGAGAGAAAAGAGACAATCCTCCAGAAGATGAAGCAGCTATGTAGGGACCGGGAGGAATGGCTGCAATTTATCGAGGCTCCTCGACGCTAGGAAAGGCACAAGTGGAAGACAAAGAAGAAGAAGACAAATAATTACTTTTAGATTAATAGTTATCAACTTTTTTAATACTATAAAAAGCATGTTTATCAGTGGTATACTTCTATATTTCATATTTTCCAAAATAATATAATAGACTTTTGCATTGTATCGGAGGTCTTCGAAGGGGAATGGGGATGTATTTCAAATCCGTTCGATATCCCCTAGAATACGGTTTTGGGGATGTCTTTGGATCAAATGAGCTGAAATTCGACATGTATGGTTGTTTTCTATGCAGAACAATACCATTATAGTTATGATGAATTACAGTCCCAATTTTGGCCCCTAACTCAAACCGGTTTTGCGCATCTCTGCAGATATTTGAAATTTCATACATAAATTGAGTTTGTAGAAGCTCCTTTTAGGGTACTCAACTTTTTCTTCCTACCCCGCCACTTTGGTATTTTCATTTCTGTATTTTAAAGAAAATGCGACTTGCTGATCTCAATATATATGAATGCACTTTTGAAACATACGATAAAAATATTTTTTTTATTTTAGCTATTTATTATATTGTAATAATATTACATCATTAGCTACTCAGTCAATATCCTTCGAGTACTCAAACAAAGTAAGTCCATCATGATTGCCGAAAGAGGATTGAAAAGAAAAAAGTGATAATTTACTAGTTTTTTTTTGTTTCTTTTAATTGCTGTCAGAATACTTTTCAATAAATTCCTTATGTGGGCCAGATCCTTTTTATGTTCCTTGCTATTTATCTCTGTCGATCAATTTTGGTATTTGGGAAAATAAACTCAGACCTGATTCCGGGGTAGTTTTTTAATAACGTATTCAGCTATTGGCTATAAGTCAAGACATTTTGTAAGGATTAATGCAAGACTTTTTTTTTTTTTATCATATTGAAGAAAAACTCCTCCTCACCGAGCTTTTTAGCAATTTTCGAAACCATTATATTGTCCCTTTAAAGACAAGCTAGTAAAAATCCTGTCCTTATTTCAAAGCAACTTTAGTGGCCATAAAAAGACCAGACTTCACATTTCACGCCAGTTTGACAATCTCTTCCTTATGCCTCACTAATTGCGACTACCGTCTTGGCAGGCAATAAGAACGGCGGACTAAATCATCTAAATATTGCCCTGCCACTGAGAATCACAACCGGGCTCATCTTAGGTTTGGCATCGGGTTCACTCCTCAAATGATTTGTAGTGATCAAATGGCCGGGTAATGTCAGGAGTTTTTACAAAGCGGCATTGTTTCAATTCGTTTGACCGTGGTGTGATATATGGAAGTCGAGCCCTTTGTCATTTCACTACATCCTACAAGCAGTAAATTAACTGTTTTAAAATACCCCTGAAGTGTAGTTATAACCTGTTTGAGTATGCATATGTAATAGGATGTGTGTGTACATAACTTTACTCGTAAAATTAAATTAAATGTAAATGGAATCGCATCATAATTGAATTACCATACTTACTAATGTCGTGGGTATTAGCACCTAACCATATTCCCGGAGTCATTTAACATAATTAATTGTGGAGTCCAGTTTCAAAAGATACTCAAATATAAAAAATATATAAACAAATAACGAAAACCTTGTCAAAATCTTCAATTTCAAAAGGCAAACGAATAAGACATGTAGCCACAAATAAATGTGAACAATTTAAGGAATTTAATAGTTTAAATCAATAAAGATATAATAAATTGAAACCAATTACATGTCAATATTAACCAATTTAAGCTTAAATTTAATACGAATGCCTTCCTTATACCTGAGGAAAGTTTAATATTGAAAATTTTAGAAACGTGTTTTCTGTTAGGAAAGAATCGCATTACTACTCTCTAATTTTAGCACTTAGTATTGTGTAAATTATCTTCTATCGATTCTGAAGCGTTGATGTTTAATTTTTAAAAAATGACTTTTGAATATTTCTATTCTGGTTTCCGGGATACTTTTAAAAACCACACCGAATTTTTCACCACATATTTTAAATTTCTCCCAGCTCATATTTTATTAAAAAATATTATCCTGGTTATACATACCTTCTTCTTCCTTGATCTGCAGATGTCCTTTACGGAAGTACTCTACATTCCTTCCTCTAGACGATTCATACACTGATGAAGGTAACAATTCATTAATACATTGCTCAACAGAATCTCATTTTGGCCTAAAATGTTTTGTATAGGAGTGTATTATGGATTGAATATGTGTGTTAATATGAAATCAAATATAGTCATGTCTGATGAAGGAATGTAAGAATTTAAGGAATCGAAAACTCAATTATGTAGCGAAGAAATGAAATGGTCTAATAGTGATTTGCAATGATATTTTCTCCGTATTTACTATGAATCACAGCATATCTTCCTCTATTTCTCTAGAGAATCTTATTAAATAACAAAACGTAACAAAAAAGTATTTACGTGTCTATTTTAAAATGTGATTAGGTAACCTATAATTCGAGTATAACATTATAACTCGAATATGATATTTTATAGGTTCAATGGCTGAAAAGTTACTGGAATTTTATTTGCCATTAGTTAATTAATGGACATCCTATTTCATTGAATTTTTTTTATAATTTTTTGTTATATCATGTTCCACCGGGAGTACATCCGCTATGAATTTACGAAACTTTGAGTTCAGATTGGAATGTGCCATGATAAAGCCAGCACTGCCTTTAATGCCCGTTCCCTCTGGCTCTCGCTTCATGTACGCTGCGATAGTGAAATGATATCAGTATATTATGCAATGTGGTCAGTGCAGTCGTATCCCGTATTCATTTTTACGACCCGCGACTTCCTGCCGCCTTTAAATACTCCCATCCATGTTCGTTCCGTGATGATACTCATAGCAGTATTTACTTTTGCGATTATGTTTTAGGCGGATAACCCATTACAGCCGACGCACGAATGGAGGTTCCCGTAACGAGAAGAATTTTGGGTTAATGACGGATAAAAAAAAAAAAAAGAAAGAAAGGAATTTAAAATAACTTATTAGCATTACATATGCTTTTCACATGTCAGATGGGCTTCTAGATAATCTCGAAATGAATTCGTTATAGGAGTTCAGAAAAAAAATCTTTTGGTCTTCCGTTATAATGCCTGGTTTTTATGTGCTCTCGAGGAGTTCGGGATTTGACACAGTAAGAATCGCCAAGTAAAGCATTGGTTTTGATGTACAGAAAATTTTCCTTCATCTCAATATTTATAATCACTCAAATATTAAAGTCGTGCTTTTATTTATTATTATGCTGACCTATTTTTTTTTTCTTGAGCTACAAAAAATGAAGAACTATTTTTCTAAGATAAATTTTTAATTCGAATTGATGAAATTCCAAAATCCTTTTAGGCCGAAGCGATTCAAATCTTCTTAAAGTAAAGTTTCATACATTCCTCTAATGTTGTTTCTGTAATCTTTAATTCCATTGATTAACGACATAAAAAGTTAGTTTGTTTTGCCTTTTAATTTTACTATTTAATTGTTTGGGTTGTATCAAAAAGCATCTGTCATCATTTACAAAATCACATTAAATTTGGCTCACTAATATGTCAATCCTGGTTTAAGAACATTGCGTTTGTTTTGCCTTTTAATTTTACTATTTAATTGTTTGGGTTGTATCAAAAAGCATCTGAGTCATCATTTGCAAAATCACATATCGTGAACAAATAGTTTCCTACGTGGGAAATAGGGAGTATCACTAACGTTTGTTAGAAAGTCTCAAATTAGGAATCATAGTGTCTATTTGACTGCATAATGATGGCAAAAAAAAAAAGAAATCGCCTGGTCGTCGTTGCTTGATTAGCCGAAGAACACTGCGAAGACAAGGGCAAAGTTCGCCTAAGGGTGATTTGCATAAACAAAGGAGATAGTGTAAGACAGGGCTTCTTCCCACTTTATGACCATCCAGTTGGTCATATTGTAAAACAAATGGACTGACTGTCGCCAAATCCCATCCGAGTCCCGATATCTCAGAAAAAAAGTGGTTTTACGAGGAAGAGGTCAGGACACCTCAACACTTGTAGAAGCCATGAATCTCTTATTCATAACCGCGCTCCTTCCTTCTATTTTCCCGGCCAGAACGATGGGCTTTCATCCGAGCACGAAGTAATTTACGACTTTCTATATGGCGGTCAGTGTCGTTTTATTTTCCACCGTTTCTTTTTATCGAATCTTCCTCTCCAAGGAGGCCATATTTCACGGGTGCAGCAAGCTATTGTAGCCAGTGTGATTTGCAGCCCTCGCCGTTGTCACTACACACCGCAGAACCACCCGGGGCTGTTAAAAAAATAATTATCGTATTTGAATGTGTGGGAGCTGCCTCCCCCAACATCCCTTCGCTAAAACTAACAACAGCTCGAAATTTACGGCACTGTTAAAGCCATTAGTCGCTTACGAGCAGTCCTTTGGGCAATGAAGTGCTTTTCAGTTGTGTGCTGTCGCGCTCTTTTCAGAACGTTTTTTGTATTTAATAGTCTTTCTCAGAATAGTAAAAAAAATTGATTCAGTTAGTAGTAACAGTTTATTGTTACTGTTTATACTAACAGGTTTATGATATTTTCGGTGGGATATTTATAATTTTACTGTTACAAGTAACACTGCAATAAACCAGGACATAAATAAATCTTAAATTCATATGATTAGATTCTATAGCTATTCCGATTGCTTACTTGCTCTGCTGAGGAGGTCCGTATGAACTGGTGTATTTTTGGGCTTAGATTAATTTGTTATTATAATTGATTTCCTCCTGTAGCTGATCGGGAGGCAGATAACCCACAGCATTACTGCATACAACAAGCTGTTGCCTCCAGTTAATCATGGCCGGAGTCTAGGGTAAAAAGAGGTCTCCATTGCTAAATAGTTTCCGCTCAATGAATAATTCTGAATATTCACCTTCCTTTTTTTTTTTTCACTTGCGGTAGCTTGTTGTTTCTGTATAAGAGGGGCCACTTGTCTCAATTAGGCAACTCCTAATTATTCACCGAATAATCGTCTGGAGGATTGCTGCGAACACCCGCTGAGGTCAAGAAGCCGTTGGTGGAGTAACACCTGTTGGTAAGAGGCAGGGCCTCAGGTAGCTATATATAGCCTTAAGCCGGGCTGACAACCAGGGCATACTCCCTTTTGTCCAGCTAACTCTAATCCGGACAACCCTAGCCCCGAGGAAACCCAGCCCTTTCACTGCAGGTACAGGCCACCCAGTTCCCAACTCCTTCCTTCCCATATCTCTTGGTTTCTGCTCAACTTTTGTACACCGATGGCACTTTTTTTGATCATGTGCTGTAAAAATTCATAAGAAATAATTTACCGTATAGGTAAGCGTTTGTCAAATTCCAAATGGTACAACATAGAAGCCTAAAAACGTTCTTTTTATCCTTCCGAAAACATAACTAAAGCTATGACAAATTTTTGAAGTAATGTATGTTTTCGTTGTATTAAACAAAAAAATATAAAGAAAAATGATTATCTTTTACTTTACTTAACACAACGACTTAATAATTATAAGGTTATTGTTCAGTACTGGCAAATTATTTTTTTTTTTTTTTTTGTATTCAAAATGTAAAATAAGCTTTTTTGATTAATTCTGCTAAATTAATAAAGAAGGTATGAAAACCTGAAATTGTATTTACTAGTTTAAAGTAATAATACAATTTATTAAATATCGATTCAATCTTAATTGCGAACTAAAATGAATTTGTACCAAGAAATACTTAAAATATGTTACATTTTTAAAGAAAATTGGAATAATGTTTCACTAAAATAATACAGACACAAAATTGAGTTCAAATATTTTAAAAGATGGTTGATATAGATTGATTTTTTTAAACCCATTAATATTGCTCTTTGAATTGGCATTTTATTCTAAATAATATTACTTGCTCTGCTTCATGTATACATTTAAAAGCTTTTTTGGTATAAATAAATCTTTCTAGATATCTATCTAAATATACGAGACGGGGCTTACTGTAATTTAAAATACGTATGTAATTTTAAATCATATCTATGAAGATATTAACTATTAGTCCGATCCTAGAGTTGCAATAATAATAATACCAAGTTGTACAAGAATAGACTATAGTTGAAATAACTTCTACCCATGAGGGACTGTATTGAAAATCTTTTTCATTTTTAGTGGTATTTTTATCAATAGTTTTAGCTTTTTTCGACAAATGTCTGACTTGACATAAGCTTGCCTATGAACTAACAAAAACCCTCCGACAAAGTGACTTATCTCTTATAAATTTACAGAATCCAATTTGAAAATTTATAAGACATTGACTTTATGTTTAATAACATTGTGTATCCTCATCATGATAAATCTGCTTGAATGCGCAGATTTAATTGTATTTTTACTAAGGAGCAATACAATAAACATTTTCTACAATACAACCTGTATTTTCTATTGGTTAAAATTTCATGTTTTGATATTTGATTTGTATTATACTTTTCGATATATTTTCGAAAATCAATGGGAAATTTAATGGAACATTACCCAAGTCCCAAAATAATTTTACTATCATTCTTCTATTTTTGTGGCTGATTGTTTGTGAAAACCACTATTATAAATAAGTATTTTCACTTATGTATTTTAATTCACACTTTACAATGTCATTTCAGTTACTCATATTTTAGTAGTTGCAAGAATAGACATGACCACTTAAATCAGGGCAGCTTAGGGGAGTAGGTACCAAGTGCTCATGACAGAAGACGCAACGGGTGACGGTCTCTTGCAGGTAGTCGCTTTGAAAGGTCACTGGACTCCAGAATGTCTGCTGAGTCCCCCAAGTGTTGTCATTGTATGTCCTAGCAAGATTCTCAAAGTTTCCATTCACAGCATTTTCTACGAATTCCACAAAAGCATATGCTTTGGTTATATTCTGTTTGTCCTAAATTCTTTAAAAAGAAAAGTAATAACCTAAAAAAAATGTTGTAGTTAGTCTTGCTGATTATTATTACATAAAGTTTCATCGAATGTTAAAACATTATCTATCACTGCTTAGTGATAAATACATATCTGGTTGGATCTATTTTCTTCGATTTATATTATTTTGTATATTTTCGCTTTGTATATCAAAAAATGCTTTTTAGTCATTTCTCTCTCATTTAATCATTTAATTTCTACGTGATTGTTTTAATTGCAATTTCAACATTGATATGCTTTCACATATTACTCAGATATTTTAGGTTACAAATCGTACATGGACAAGGTATATAAATATGTATATGAAATCGTAAACACCGATTTATGAATTGTTCGAAAGATAAAGGTAGGTTCACGGCAAGGAAATATGTGCCTATTGGTTACTTTAATCTGGTTTATAAAAATTACAAATGCTTTCACAAATTTGGGTATACATCCATAAGTTGTGTAGCTTTAGGTAATTTTATTTTATTCACATATGTTACAATTATTTTTTTATAACAAAATAGCAGCAGGAAGGACGATCTCTTATCCTACTGGCTACCAAACCAGATTGAGTAGATTGGTTCAGCCACGAAATTAAACTCTCACAAGCCGAATCACAATGTAATAAATAACTTATGCTCCATTTTTCGTTGGCATGTGCGCTTATCATTACGCCATAGAGACATAATCTCGATGATTACATTTATTAAATGTAACCATTGCCTAATCTCTAACAGTACTCATATAATATCTGTACAGAAACACTCAATAAGTATGAGTATAGTGGGAGGACTGTGAGTAGTCAGATATATTTTTAGTTTTTAATTCAGATTAATATCAGACGTTTTTCCCTCGAAAATGTTAGACTTTTGCAGTGTCGAAGGTCATCAGAGAGAACAGATATCTATTTCAAGATATATAAATATTTTTTTACCGCTACAGTTGGACACTTTCAGTGGCCCATTTCGGATGAAATGAGCTGAAATTCAGTATTTTTGGTTGTTTTCTATGCAAAATAATACAATAGAAGTGGAGGTAAATTTCAGTTCAAATTTCGGCATGTTTAAATGCTTTTTTTCTCGGTTTTGTGCAACACTACAACACCTCTAAACGGAATTAAAGGGTTGGAAGTTTGTATATGAATTGAGTTAGTGCTAGCAAAGTGCCTTTTGTGGGTCTCAACTTTATTTTCTAACCCCCGCTATTTTGATATTTTCAAAATTTGAGTTTTAGTTACTATTATAGGCAGTAGTACAAAATACGAAATGAATTGAAATACCACCTCATAGAGGGAGTTCTACTGCTCACAGTTTTTTTTTTGTTTTAATAAGTTTTTACTAATAACTCATACAAAGCTTTTTGATCAAGTATTAATCTATGGATTTTTCAATTAAAAAACCTACCCCTATTCAATCCCTATAGATAATAGTCATAAATTTGGATATCCATACTTCATTTTTCAAAAAATAAAAATGAAATAATGATTATATTTCAATAAACATTAAAGAAAATTTTAATAAATATTCATCGATTGAATATAGCCAATAATTATATGCGATGATGTTCATTCTTTGTAGAAAAGATCCAAGACGT
This sequence comes from Rhaphigaster nebulosa, assembly GCA_948150685.1. Taxonomy (NCBI): domain Eukaryota; kingdom Metazoa; phylum Arthropoda; class Insecta; order Hemiptera; family Pentatomidae; genus Rhaphigaster; species Rhaphigaster nebulosa. The sequence goes on from OX411306.1 coordinate 155,621,638, forward strand.
AAAATCTGGAAAAATCCCTCTGATTTTTAAGATAATATTTCAAAAAAACTTTAAAAATTGTATATGACTTGATAGTGATTATTTCAATCTACAATACTTATAAGGAGAATTAAGAAAGCGTATAGCAAGTTGTGTTACGTCTTTAAAAGTAATTTTAATCTTGTGTTCGAACAAATGATACATTTATGTCCTATTTTTTTAATTCAGAAATGACTTTCTTGAAAATATTGTCATCAAATAAAGGATTAAACCGAAATTCCGTAATACTTTGGTGCACTCAGCCCTGCCTTCCAACTAGGACAGTATATATGTATCCTACGGGACGCCGGATGACGTCCACGGAGCGTCCGACTGAAGGCTCAAGTATGGCGACTCGAGGCTGTCGTGACCGCAGTGCTCACGCCCATCGTGTGTCCTGACCCAGCCGCTGTACCAATCTCAGCCGTCGATCGTGTCTCGGAGGGTCCCAGTTCTGCAGTCCGGCCACGGCTATTATGATAGAGCACAGGGGCCACCGATGGGACTGCTCGACTCATCAGTTACCTAACTGTTCCAGAAAGATCGTTAAAGTCGCCCACGACTAGAATTGTGGGCTCCAGTGAGTTCGGTCCAGATCGCTTGTTTAATCCTTCATGATCGATTATGTAAGGACGTCTTTTATATAACATAAATTTCATGGTAGACTTCTGTAATGAACTGAACTGAGTTTCAAACGGATTTTAAGTATAATTTTTATTGAGGAAAATCTTAATCTACTTTAAATTATGAATAAATGTTATGTCTTCTATGGTGTACTAATATGAAATTATCGCTTTTGCTCAGCTGATTATGCTTAGCTACTTTTCTATTATTACTAATAATGGTTTTTAGTACTTAAAAAATAAATTATTTTGGATATTTCTTATGGAAGAAATATTATTTATTTTATTTTATGTGATATATGTAACTAAGTAGCACATATATGACTATGACGAAATTCATTGTAGATTATGGTTATAAAAAAAAAAGAGTGGAGAAGGACTTTTATAAGAGTGGATATAGTGCTAGAAAGTTTAAAGTATATAGGGTACATAAATATACAAATTAAATAATGTAAGAAATCTTTTATTGAAATAGAAGATACAGGCAGACATTTTGCTTAAGAAAACTAACCAAAATTAAAAAATAAATTAGTTAGAAAAAAATATTATTTGATTTGTTTTTACTGGGTAATAAAATATTCCCTTCACACGGTAAATGATTCAATTTAGACAACTTTTAGTTAGTCTTGAACACCATTAATTTATATTGCCAGCAATAAGAGATAAGCAAACAGGTATTTTTTGTTCTATTTTATTATTATTATTTTAACTCTTTCTTTTTAAAATTATTTTTTCTTAATTAAAGCAGTGATTGATAATTTTAAAATATTAATTTTAATATTTTTTGTAATTATAGTAATTAGAACTATGTTATAATGGTAATATTCATCACTATGTCATGAAAAAATAATCTATTAAAATAATTTTAAAATAACGAAGTGCTATTAGAGAGTAGTGAGCACTGCTATTATTGAGTGATTAAAAAATGAAATAATATTTTTAGCATTATATTGCTTTAGAAATCATGAAATGCAGACAATGAACACCAAAATAATGAGACAATTTTTTTCTACTTGTGTTTTATATTGGTTTTCCACACTGGAATGCTACTCAGTACTCCTTTATTATACAATTTAAAATTAAAGCTTTTAAACCTTGAGCCAAGCACTTATGAAACTCTCTTCCAATTCATCAGTCTGTATTTCCTTTCATTTATGATTTGAACAATGTAAATTCTCAAACTCTGGATTCAAACAGGCTTGGAAACCCCTGGACTACTAGCATTTTTGATAATTCATTTCTGAATAACAATGTTTTAGAATATACAAAATAAAAATCAATTAAAAAAAATCCAAATTAGTCTAAATAAGAGGACTTAAATTCCATTCATTTCAGAAGCGTTACAAATTCACCTCTTGTCAAAAATCTTGTGTGGCATTTGATAAATATGAGGTATCAATGGACTTCTCTTTAATGAATGTAGGTATGAAAAGGAGTAGTAAAGAGCTCCTGGATCAACCGCGTTGATTACAGTGTCTTGAAGATATGCCATGCTCCCTCACGCTTGATGTGATCGATCAATCATTACAGTTCATTATTGTTGTTTAATCGGTTTCCCAATAGCCATTTACTACAACTCTATCGATTGAGTGAAAATAACTTGAAACCTCTCGATTCATAAAATTACATTGGGCGATATAATACACTCACAGATGCTAACAATAGAATGGAATGTAAACAGAGGATAAATGAGCAGACATTAAGAGCCTGGCTCAGGGCACGCAATTAGTGGAAGGTCGCGCAAACCACAGCAGGCCTATTACAGCATCGCTCAATTGCGTCTACTGCTCGGGGGGTGTTCTCCCCTTTTGATCTTGGAACTAGCTTTATAGCAAGTCGCTTAGAATTAACTTTTTACTATAGAATAGAAATGTACTCGTTTCATAAAGTCTACACAAATCAGCCAAAATAATTGTTGAAATAATACCAATTATAAAGCGTTCATGAATATACATAAGAGATTATGAAAATCATTATTTGGATCTAAGGGGTCGAGATTCTTAATCAGATTGTACTCTTCAAAGGTAATGTGATCAGGAATGAGCTCCAACCTGTCAAATGAAAAATGCAAACATCTTGAAACTTTGATTACCTTAATTTGATGAATTTTATTACAAAAAAATATATTCAGAATGACTTTAGGTTATGGATTCTAATTAAGTTATACCCAAAATTCATATTTAGTGAGCTTTTGAAAAAAACAAAACAAACTAAGTTCTAATAAAGTGTGTAGTTGCCTCGAAGAATAATAAACATAAAAAATAAAGATAAAGGATAAAATAATAAAAAAGGCTCTTCTTAGTATTTCATGTCTTAATATAATTTTTTTACACTTGGTATTATGAAGTGAGATAAAAGATACTCAAGATCTCTGTTCTGTATGCTATACATTTGCGTATATTAACTCTGTATTCTCTGTCGATTGTTTGTATATATCCTTTGTGAATAAATAAAGGTACTTATTCAGCAGAAGAGTTCATACAAATTGAATAATATTAAAACGTAACTCTTTTATTTTACTATATTTGTATTTGTTTAATTTCTGGAGCAAGGACGTAAACCCCAAATAAATAAAAAATCTTTACGATGAAAATATCGAAAACAGAAATGATTTTTTTTTTTTAGTTCAAAACGTTTCGATATGAAGCTCCCCATCTCGTCTTCAATTTATCTGATTTCGATCTTCTTGGACTCGTCGAAAAGTGGGAAGTTTCCTCTTTCTATGTATATAAACAGCTATTGTATTATCTAAAATGGCTGTGTTAAAAAATTTTGATTACAAAATAAAAACAAAATTGAGTTTTTTTTTTTGCGGGTGATTCCAAAACATGTAGGCACACCCCGGTTAAAGCTAATCGGGCAGTTTAACCCTCCCAATTTGGTTGGAATCTGTCAAAGGGCTCCTGAATTATAAACGTTTTTTTTTTATCTTTTAAAAAATTTTAAGATATTGTATTGAGATTACTGTATTGAAAACTTTACACTATTTTGTAAAAATGTATTGATATAAATCTCACGCTCCCATTGTTCCGTGTATACAATTTATTGTTATAAAACTTAGAAATTAATTTAAATAAGCACAATTATGGAACCATATGTAAGACCATAGCACAAGTAAACAGGGAAATAAATTAAAATAACAAGACCCTTTTTTAGCATTAAATTGTCGTTTTAGCTAAGCTGCATAGTGGTTTTCACACATTAGGTTCTGTTTCTATTTTCATCAATTCAAATAAAAATTTTATTCAATCAATACCATACTTTTTTTTTATTTGTTGTTATGTAAATTAGTAGAAATAATTCTTGTATACTTCGGAGACCATTTCAAATATAAATATAGAAGTGCAATCATGAATTGTCTTATGAAAGTGTCGGTTTCAAGATTGTTTGGCAATGTGAGCTACGTTGGTTTTCACAACGAATCGGTTATCACAATAGAAACCCTTTCTTTCTTTTTTTTTCTTTTTCTCCAGTAATTCTATTACTTTTCCTACAAAGGTACCCACCCATACTAGGACTTAAGCAACACAATGGGCCGTAGTTGCAGCCGTAGGACAACTATAATATACTTCAAAGTTCGACTTATGAAAGGGCCCGCATCTTCACTGAAGAAGAACTGCGGAAGATACTTCACACCTTGTCTTCTGCGAGGCTGGACAGGCAGGTGTCCTCGTGGCATAAAAACAGTCCATGTGGCGATGGCTGTCTTCAGCTGTCTCCAGCTCATGTCTTCTTATTATACAGGATATATACAAGAGCTCATGTATGTAATACATTATAATACATTTAAGCTGGTGCACACTGCTGATGCACCTCCTTAGTGTTCATTCATATACATTGCAAACAATTAATCAGCAGAAGAGAACATTAAAAGATAGTTGACGTAATTTCTTTAAAAACTTAATCCGGGTTGTATTGCTCTGGTAACTCTAATATTCTATAATCTGTTATTAATCAATTCATAGATCTATCTTCATTTTTGGTTAATATATTTCAATTAAAAAAAAAATTATAAATAAGTGCTTATCACTTATAAGATAATTATCATTCCAAAGTTTTACTAAAATTGTTAGAATTAATTAATTTTTTTAATCATTCGGCCTTTACATAGCAAAACTTTAAAAAAAATAAATATTTTTCTCTTATTTAAATAATAATATTAATATATATAATAACGTTTCATATCAAATTATAGTATTTTCTTATTGAATCTGACCTTAAGAAGTGATTTGAGTAGGTAGTCTGAAAGATTTCGGTTCATTGAATCAAGAAATGAAACATCTCTCGCAAAAAAAAGTGAAAATTTTAATTCTGATATAATAATACAAAACCAATAGAAAATCTGACAAAAATGAATGAATATGGTGTATCCTTAACTCGTCATTAAAAACGGTTCTGTGAAGTTTATGGGAAGGATTCTATTAGTAAACAGGGAGGAGGGGGTCACAAAAACAGTATTAAGTAATATAGAAAACTCTACTTTTTTTTTTAAATCATCAATATAATTTGTAGTTGAGTGAGATCTTGAGGAAAATTTTAAAACCAATTATTGTACTTTCTATACTTTTGGAAGTTTTCCACTCCTAGGTGGAAAGGATTTAAATTGTTCCTTCTCACCACGTAGTGCCATGTCGACTTCCGCTTGTATTCAGTTCCTACGATTAACAGTGCGCTCAACTTGTAATTGAAACGTATAAATTAACATAATAAAGCCATAATATTTCTGACAAATGATATTTGAAATAAGAAATTATATTAATTATGAGATTAGAGCTGATATAAAAAAATCTGTTTTTTTTTTCATCGTAATCTGTGTTTATATTAATAAATCTGCAGTCACTGCGTAGCCCTACTGCATTCCTATAACATCCGCGCTGTCAATGACCAAGATAATTTAAACTGTTTTTTCATCGGGTTTTTTTATTCAAAATTATTATTATCATGACACATGAAAATTATTGCTTTTTCTCTGTTAATAATAATTATCATTTAGAAATAATTTATCTTTAATACATTATGCCATTTTTTTTTTTATGCCTAGTGAAATATCAATTAAAACTAGCAACTTTAAATAAGCTAGTTTTTTTTTTCATAGTCATAACTCAAAATATCACGTTTATACATTCCAAAGGCTCTTAAAACAAGCATTCAACATATTTTCATCTCTAAAACTCAGCGATGTGAGATACTGGATATATTATCTGACATATATTTTTTTCATTTTTAAACACTCTTATTGCTTTTCATTGCTGTCAATTAAATCTCTAAATGAAGTTTTAGTTTACAAGTATGTTTTTGGTTTACTTTCTAGGCCTTATTTAGGACCATGAAGAATATACGAATAAATATGAGAACAAAGCAAAAAAAAAAAAAAAGAAACAAATTGTGGAAATGCATAAAATGTTAGATAAATGAGTTTGAGTATTATAAAGGCAAAATTAGCCTTAATGTAGGGTTTATATATTATGTATGCAGATAGTTTTCTTTATATAAGTTTTTTACTCAACCTTTTATGTATTACCTCCATATTTATCATTTTTTTTTTCCTCTTTTCCGACTGTCTCGTTAACAGCCCTGAAGAATGGGGAAACGTCGCAGTAGAAATAAAACAGTAATAAATGGTTATTTTTTTTTACCTTACCCCATCCATTGTACTGCTAACATGAGGATGATACTTAACTCTAGGAAATCGTCAACGATTTCAATTAACTTATAACGATCGTTACAAATAAATAAAGTGGAGCTGAGGTTTAAGTCAATTTACGAAGCAGTTAGATACGACTCAAAACTACGAAGTCCGAAAGCGTATGGTCTGTTTTATAACGTTTGTGCACCACGGAAGGATGTCCGACGAGTAGAAAGAACTTGATTGTTTATGAACAGTTGATGCAATGATTCGGTTCACAAAGTACTTATTGACAGCCGAATGTGATTAGAATTATATTCGTCGGCGACAATGTAAATGTCCGAAAAATAAAACGAGAGGAACAAAGCGAGATGTGTTACGTAGCGGGCTCGCCAGAACTACCTGGCCGTCAAACTCTGATGCTGAGAAGATAAAGCCCACCTGTTCTTGTTCCACTGGATGGAATGTTAACTGGAACCATCTCTTCCTCTCCGCCACCTCCTTCCATATTAATTCATCATCAGCTCATCACTCCTCCTCTTGATGAATTAGCTCTCCAATTGATTTCCCGCTCTGTTACCACCGATAAAATAGAAGGGGTGATGATATTTCATGCCTTTGGGTTATTGATTCCATTAGCATAGTGAAAGGTTCGTAAACGAAAACTGCTTTTGTAAACTAATAGGTCTAATAAAATAAGTCGAAGAAAAATTCTCTCATATCAATGGGAACAGCCCGTCTTCTTTTTTTCAGTGAGAGGTTTAGATCGTTATCCGCTTATGCACGTGACTGGCCAGTTCGCTGAGAGGAGACGAGATAACGTCAACTGCGTTGCCGAGACGAGCGGCGACTCTGAGCGTGTGTTGCCTAAGAAGGTCCTAAAAGAAACGCAATATCCTTTCAGAATGTGACAAATCTGATTCCTTGGCATAAAAAATGTTTGATCGGTACCAATCACAGTGCCCAACACTCTTCTTCAGCATCATTCTTCTTCTGAGGACTAAGTTTATTCCATCTATCGATTTATGACAATTTTTCATTGACGTGACTGCATTTTTTTATTGTTACTTCATTTATTAACTATCCGAAGAAGACTAAGTATGGAACTGTGTTAATTTTTTTTTTTTGAGATATCACTTGGTTTAAAATTTTTTTTTTGTACCGTTGTCTTCGTTCCTTAAAAGTTAGTCAGAATTTTGAAGAATGAATAAGGTTTTGAGAAAGATGTTCCGGAGGGAAAATATTGACAACCGAATTATATTTTAAAACAACTCTTAAGCAAATATATGAGAGTTTTGTTCGTTTTGGCTTGTAGGTGAATTGTACCTTTTTTGGTGTCTTTTTTATTTTTTCCAGAACTTTCCAGTAATGCCCTGAGCACTTAATTGAAATTGTTTCCTAAGGTTGAATCAAAAGCGGAAGACTCTTAGATAGATGTGAAATATTTTATTAATTTTTAGAAATTAATGCAGAAAAACCTAAAATTTTAAAATTTGTCTCAAATGATGATGAAATTTATATGTAGGTATTTATTTGTTTTCAAATTACTGAACGAAATTTGTTGGAAATGAGTTTAGCTACTTTTAAGTAAATGTTAAAAAGAGTTAAAACGTATTTAGGAAAGAAAAATGTGCGTGAAAAGTTTTCATACCTTAAAATGTACAAATTTTTACTAAAACAATTGTTTACGGTACTTACCTCGTTCAACTTTTTAAGCAGAACTCTTTGAAACATTTTAAAAATTTGAATATTGGCGTTTAAGAAATAAATAAATAAATAGAAACCTAGCAAAATATAGATAGGATCGTGGGAGAGTTTTAATCAGTATTCCAGATTATAACTTTAAATTCCGGCTGATTAAAATTATGGTACCAATAATAAATATAATATAAATACAAACATTGGCTGATTCGCTAAATTCTATATCGAGCTTGGCCCAGAATGTGCTGATTGCACAATAACATCAATCCTTATACCCTTTGGTTGTGTAACACCGCACACTATGTTGTAAAATAATTAATAAATAAGGCAGGAATGAATGGAAAAACTTAATTCCTGGTCGCTCTTATTCAGCCTTTAACACCAAAAACGATTGATACCTGATGTGAATTTCTCGTGGAGTGGCCACTCTTGGTCATATCCTCTAGCACGTGGCCCAGAATGTCCTCCGTGTCCTCCATCTATGGAAACCTGCCTGAGTTGGTACACCGACGCTCTGCAGAAATGTCACGAGTCGGAGATGAGGGTTGTTACATGCTTCGCCTGCTCGGAAAGATACAAAATCATTTATTGTAACGACAAAATTATGTTTCTGAAAAAAATTAACTACATATAATTAATAACTGGAACCAAAAATCAATTAAGCTTCAGCTTAATAATCCTTTCTTCATATCGGTTGTACTGCTGGAAAAATAATGTTCTCTTCTTCGCCTCACTAAAGCCCATTTGCTTGGAGTTTCTCTTACAAAAATGCTTAAGAGTTTAGTGGCTTGCGTTGGATATGAATTTTTTGTTCTCGACTCCTATAAAATTAGTACTGTTTTTTTACGTTCCATTAGATTAGATTTTGTTGTTGGAGCATACTCGTTATTTTACTGAAGTATCCATTGCCGAATACATTTGAACTGGCTAGTTGTAAGAATCAATCCATATAAGTTCTCAAATATTATAATAACGCCATTAACAAACTTTAAATTACCATCATGCATTAGTGATGGTAAGAAAAATTATATTTTGAAAGGATGAGATATAGTTTACGGACTTACAGTAATTCTAGGTCGCTTCAACCATTACGATTACTACTATAGACTTCAGCGATAAATCTTACAGATGACTATCATAGTCTTAACCAAAGCAACCATTAATTTTCCACAAGGACAATTATGCCTGACGACGAGTTTCCATGCATCTAGTACGTTGAAGGGGGTGGTTGTAACATTTTTCTCTTCTTAAGAAACCTTGCTTAGTTGGCACCATGTTCTGTAGAAATGCCACAAGCCCTATAACTTTGATGAAGCCCTTTAATCAAGTCTATTGGGTATTGTTCTAAGTTTAGGTGCAAAATACACACATTGGAGTATTCACAACCTTATTTAGTATTTCCAGATCCTGTTTAATATTGACCTAATCACTTTTACATGCAACTATTGCCTTCTATGATCACTGATGAGTTTTGTTATTTGCAGCAGCAGGAGCGTCACCAGATGCTAGCAGCCGCGTACGACCCCTCCCGGGACCTCTCTCCGAACCTGCCCTGTCAGGAGTCCTCGGACTCCGGAAGCGGCTGCAGCAGCTCCTCTGTCAGTTCAGGCTGCTGCAAGTCCGAGTTCACGCCGTGCCGGGACTGCAGCCCTGAGCCCCGCAAGGAGGAAGTGGTCTGTGCAGGTTGCCACCTCAGGATCACCGATCGCTTCTACCTCTTCGCCGTCGATCGCAGGTGGCATGCCTCCTGCCTCCAGTGTTCTCAGTGCAGGGTTCCCCTGGACGGAGAAGTTACATGCTTCGCGAGGGACGGCAGCATATTCTGCAAGAAGGATTACTACAGGTGAGTCATTATATTTATTTGCGTGTTTATCAAATATAAAAAAAACAAAAACATTTAGGAAGTCGAAGAGTTATTTATATCTTTAAAATCTTTGCTGTAAAAATAATAACAAATTAAACAGTAAATTTATAACTGTTTTTATGTATGACGGCGTTTCGGTCAAATTTGTGTGTCTTCTTCAGGATTATGAGAAGATGATAGAATTAGTATGAGCACGAAGCGATTACAAGTAAATTTATAAACTAGAAAAACATCAAATATGGAGTACATGATTAAAAGTAAAAAGGTCATCAGGTACTTCACTATCATTTAAGGATATTTTTATCACAGAATATCCATTCAAATTTATGGATCATTTAGGTTTTATTCACATGTAGTTTTTTCTTAAGGCTGCCTAGGATCCGACATAGTGCTGAACGAACTAGGCAAACAATTCAAATAATAATTTGAAGTCTATAATCTGGTACCCCTAACAGTGCCTGTCCTCTGCTTTGTGGCCATGTTGGAGGGGTGATTAATAGTTTTTTTAATTCTGGTTCTAAATTCAATATAAAAATAACATATGATGTGTGATGCATTGCTACCACTTTCTATTACATTGCTATACAATACATTATACATTGCTGTACAATACATTGCTACCACTACGTTCAATAAAATTTCTTATTATTTGACTTTTGCTGGCCAAAACTTTGGTGATATGCATCTTAATTACATTTAATATTTAAAATTTTATTAAAAGATTTATAAAAATAATATAAACATAGTTATAAACCTTCAAAAACGAATTCACTTAAGCAGGTTCTATATTTTATGTAATAATAAATTATTATCCCAAGTCTTATGTCAATAATTAATTAGATGCAAATGACTTCCACAAAATCAGGAATGCGAATTAATTTTTCATGTATATTGACTGACATGGGGCGAATACAGGATTTAGTAGAGGCCACAACCAGTCGTAAAATGATTTAAAAAGTACGTAATATTTTTTTTTCATATTTCGTCTGAGACAGTCTAATAAATATTTTCTGATGGAAAAACTAGTTCCATTCCGAGAATGCGAGATAACCGATAAGAAATAGATCACGTCTTGCTCACATGTGATGTTGTAATGAGGCACCCGCAAGTTTCATTCCTTATTTAGATTTGTATATCTGCAAACATTTTAAGATCGTAATTCAATTAAAATTCCAAAATTTAATGTTTTTTTTTTTTGCAATTTTTGATTCGTTAAAATTTGTAACAATCGGCTATTCATCATACAAAATTCATCTACTTTCAACATGGATATCTGCAATGATTATTTTTAGTATCTCAATTTAATTACTGCGGCGATATGTTACTTCAAATTACTCTTTCTACTGATTAATTGTTTATGTGATTTATATCCCTGACTAATTGCTCTATGATACTCTTATTATTCTGTAATTACTATTTTTTTCAATAATCATTCTCGACATTAATTATTATTTTTTTATCGACACTAAAAAGCGGAACTGTTTACCAATTAGATAGTGAGTGTACACCGAATATGTTAAAAATAATGCTTATTTGCATTGTGATGTTTACATAATTTATCATTGCTGATAATTTTACTATAATTGTACAAACAGTGTAATGATTATCTGGCATAGCGGTATTGTATTTATTGTGATTTTATAAATATTTTTATGATTAAAATATTTTTATGTTTAATTAACATATCAAACAATAGCGCCCTTTCATAGAATTAAAATTAAAGTTAAAGCTATCTTGCCAAAAAAAAATCCGATTTTTTTCATGTAACGAGTCAAAGTAATTTACCACTCCAAAAATGACCATGTTATAGGATAAACAAAATATTTTAAGGCTATTTATTCAATACATTTAAATTATCTAAGGCTTTTTAGTACAGTCCCCAAGTTGGCCAAATTCAGACTCAACAATTGAAAAATGCCCTCGATTTTGAGAAGATTTGGAATGCAATCTGTGCCTGCTTCGGTCACGGATTTAAGTTACTTCCAAGATTCTTTTTCCTCCTACCTATTTAACTACTACTCAATGCTCTTAGACATGAGCACAGATTTTTCTTTGTTGAGTTATAAATTAACATTAATTAAAACAATTTTTATTTTATTTTCCAAAGAAAATTCTAAACACTAGCCAAAAAACTTATGTTCCTACGTAACTCCAGAAATCGACACGCTTAAAAGTATCAGATTTAAAAAAGATAAATACATTCACCGAATCAAGCACAAACAATTTAGGTATAAACTGATTCGTAATGAAAAGTACTCATTTATGAATGAACTCTGATTTTAAATACCCCATTTAAATATTTGTTTAGCAAATTTATCAATATTTTAATTAAATCTAAATAATTCGGGAATGGTTTTTGAATAAAAGCTCGTTGAGAGGAAAAAATAAAGAAAGGATTTTTAACAATCGTAAAGTTTCAATGAAACTTTATAAGTTAATAATTTTATTTATATACAATATAAATAATTTTTTTCTGTTTATATAAATAATTTTATTTATATTAATTTTATTTATTAGTTTTTATAAGTTAATTATAAAATTAACTTTTTAATATGAAATAAAATAAAATTAATCAATAACAAATTGTTATTAGTCTGTGTTGTGTGTTGCTTAATTCAACTCAAACATTAAATTATTGAAATACGAAAATTATGTTATAAAATATGTAACGTATATTTTTCATTCATAGTTAGAATAAGAAAATATTCCATTATAATTTTTCGGTTCTCCTAACAGGCCATACTGATGGGAGATGTTTTCGTAAGTTCATACGTCATATGTTTTAGATATGTTTTCATCTACTCATTCGTCATTCATCTGCCCTAATGTTCAGCTAAGGAAAGTATAAAGAAGGACTAAAACTAAAAAGTAATTTTTAAATCCAATTTATCATTTAATCCTAGCATGCCAGGACGCATTTACAGATTGATTCAGTCCCATTTGATTCTGAGAATAATTCGTTAAACGAAAAATCAAATTCTTGAATGACGTAAAAGTTGCACTCACCTGGTACTAGAATATTGGAAAAACCAGAAGGTTTGCTTACTTAATGAGACATTATGTCAGGTAGTGGTAAGGACAGGTGCTAAACTCGGGCGTTCTTCTAGATTTGCTTACCTGGTCAATGACCCTAGTTGCATTCTTGCATTTACTTACCACTTCTTGCCTTTGTACTAAGGTTTTTTTGATGTGCTTATTTTAAGTTGTTATTTGATTTCATAATAAAATAAACATATTTCTCTAATCCTTGGAATTTGTTATTAGTTAAAATTCTGCTATTTTTTTCTTAAATAATATATGGCAAATATGATACGAATATGTACTATATTTAAGAACGACTAATACGTGCTAACCACCTACGACGGAAAATGGAAGGACTTCTTTCGCGGCTAATAAACCGCCAGATGCTCAGACTGGCAAAGGTCAATAAAATAACTATTAGTGAATACTAATAACCAAATAAATAAAAAAATCTGACGTTTGAAATAATAAATAATTTCAATCTAAAAAAATGAGAAACATTCTAAATGATCCCTGCTAATACTCCAACGATAATTTGCTAGACAAATTAAACATTTCCCTCTATATAATGTATCTCAAAATAAATCATATGAGATTAAATGATGTGGCTGCGAAGTTCTAATATGCTTTTTAGAATTATAATCATGTTGGGGAACAAGTATAATTCGGTTAGGAAATAGATTATTTGTCTGTCAAAAATATTTTATTCATTTATAACAACATATTTAAATTGTCAGAAATTTTCTGGTAAATGGATTACACTGACTGGAATGTACCATAATATGGAGTTGTTTATTTTATAGCCATGTTTGAAAAAAATGAAAATTATATTAATAAATTATCTTAATGTTTATAATACACGTATGGTACATTCAATTGTGTACATATTATTCCTCGCAAAACCCTATTAAGTTTCTACAGAATTAAAATCCGAAAATTCCTAAAAAAAAGAAAAAAAATGACTTTTTCAGGTTACCGAATTAGGCTACCCTGACAGGTGAAATATTTTAGTGTTTTTTTTTTTATTTGCTTCACCTTACTCCCAGGGCTGAGTGCGCTTTCTAAGTCGCCGGACCGGACTTTTTCAGAATTAACGGTTGGTAAATAGCTGCATTAATTCAGTTTCTATAATTCTCTTGAGATATTATCTGTCAGAATCCATTGATAGGATTGTTTTTGGACTGCGTGTTTTTTGCCCTTCTTTTTTTTTATTTGCCGCTCTAGTTAGCGGGTGAGATATTTGAGAAGGACGTCTTCAAGAAACAGCTTTCTATTTAGATTTGCTTATTCAGAATATTATCAGTATTAGTTGATACTATTGGAAATTAAACATTTTTTTATTATAACTATTTATAGGATTTGGAAATTAATTCTCGAAAAAAGTTAAATACACACTGATTTTCTCACTTTGATCTGTAAGTTAACATAAACTTTATTTAATTTAAAGAAAGAAGTTATTGTACACTATTGTGTAGAAGAACGCCAATACCGAAAAGAAAATTTATTATAAAAGAAAATTATTATAAAAATCAAGAAGAATTATATTTAATATTAGAGGAATTACGCGCATCACACAATTTTGCCTTTCCAACCCTATAAAATTTATATTTAACATCATTTTCACAGAGTTCACATAAACACTACTCGAAATAAAATCAGCTGAAGTCTTCTCTCACTAAAGTATAACAAATCAGTTTTTGAAGCAACTTTAGTACGACGATTTTGTACACTAAATATTTTTAGTTTGTCAAGCTGAAAATATATTTTAAAAATTTCGGTTAAGTTTCTATGAAAATTCCATTTAGTTTTAATGGAAACATTTTGTTTCCATTAAAAAATATAGAAGTAGAAATTATTGAATAAATTTCTGCTTTTATATTACCACAATACGGTGCGTATTGTTAATAACAGTATGGCGACTTGGTGGGAGGAGGTTCGGTCGCATCCACCTCCTTCCGAACGCGCTCGGCTTTCCATGTAGGGTCTTGAAGTCCTTATGAGATACGCTGTATCTTTGTTAATACAGGTCCGATTTAGATAATTTTGTTTTTAGGGATTTTAATTAGCTTTCATATGATTTCATACATGATTTACCATAAAATGCTTACTTTTTGAGTTACGTGCAAATAAAATTGTCTATTTATTATAACTTTTTCTCCTGCATTTTCTCGTTGATACACTACATACACTAAAAGTTAAAGGGCTTTAAGGAGAAGACATTAGGCAAGTTTGAGCAAAACAACATATGTGTTATAAATGTTATGGTTACTCTGCAATTATTTCTTTATACAAAACCCCAATTATTATTCAAAAAATGTTTAATAATGAAGTGGTTGATTGTTTATTTTTTTTTTATTTTACAGTTCAAGTTTTATTTGTATCGATATCTGTTTCATTAAAATTCGAAAGAATAGTTTTCATGCGATTTATATGATCTGATTAAGAAAAATTATGCTATATTTTTGTATTTTTATCGATATGTACTAACACTTTTATAACATTAGACGATGTTTTCAAAGTTATATTTTTATAAAAATATTTTTATTTACTGATACATATTATAATTTGCTACATAAATTAAAATCACATTTTCAAATATAGTGTGGTAAAGATTTTATAGTAACTGTTATAATATAATAGTAATTATCTGAAGTTTTGGGTAATTACCTGAACAATTCTGCAATAAATAATATATTTTTTCCGGAGTCAGTCACCATCTAGGAAAAAACAACAAAATAAAGAACATATTTTTTAATTTTCTTAATATTACAGCCAACGTTTCATTATTAAAGCTTAAACACAAATGTGTAAAAGGTGATAAAAATAATAAAATTAAAGGAAATTATAAGACAATTATTCTATTTTAAAGATTATCTATTTATAAATAGTTTAAAAAAAAAAATAATTTTTATCTTTAATTTTATTGTTTCTAGAATCGAAACTTAATATATCCGTTTCTCAAATAGAAAGATTTTTTTGATGAATTAATATTCTATTCATAACAATTGTTCTATTTATTTCAAATCTTAATTTCCTCCCTATCAAATAGGCAAATTCTCTCCTATCAAACAAATCAACATTTTCAATATAAATTTGCTTTATCTCCATGAAATATCCCTTAATAACTTTCCAAAAGTGGGTATAATGACTTTTGATAGAAAACTCCGCAATTATGTGTACCACTTTTTGCTATTGTCTTGAAAATATCCTGCGTAGCATGCCCGTAAAAATTGCGGTCATAATGAAGGGAAAAAATAAATAAATTTTTCGTCTTTCCTTTATCCCAAAACCCTGAATGGCTGTTTACTGAAAAAAAAAAAATATTTTGTTATAGCCATAACAATCAAGAAAAAAAAAAAAGTTGTAGTTTTAATTTTCTTTACAATGATTTTGGGTTTATTTTTAAACTACAAAAAATATTCACTAGTAAGCTTATAATGTGCTTACTAATTTTCTCTCTAACTTAAGAGAGAATTAATGTTCCTCAACATTACTCAGTAGTGGTTTTGTACAATATCAGAACGCATTCTACATTAACTTCAAGAACTTTCACTATTTAGGTTAGCAGCACTTATTAGTTTCTGCTAGTTTCTAATAAAAAGAAATACTGGAGGATTCCCCACCTCGCACAAAACGTTGAGTCATGGACAATATTTTTTTTATTATACTGTTATTCTTCTATTTTTCATTTTGTTCAGACATTGCGACCGTCAATCGTGTTAAGTTTAACTAAACTTGCACATGCAAACTTCAATTCAAACATCAAACTCATTTGACGGACTCTCTCAAAAATTAGATATCAACTCTAAATTTCATTTTGTCGTTATTTTTGTTCATGCTGTAAGGGAACAAAGGGATTAAGTTGAAAAGGGAAGAGGGTTTCTGAGATTGCTCAACGGCCTCCTCTACATGGCTTAATCTAGCCCTTTTTAAAATGTCTTTCTCAAAACATGAGTTCCATGGCAAAAAATAACTTTGCCTTTGCCACCTCCTCCAACGAAGATGGTAGTGGCGAACATTGACGGTTGAAGAGCCTTAGAGAATTAGATAGCTATTTCTCACGCAAGATGCAAATGCCCAGCCGCTGGACCACACTAGCTCGCCCCTTCATTAGCTCCTGTTTCAGCCTCTTAATTGCTCACATTTATCCAACACGCTACCTTCGTATCTACACACCGTCTCTTTACCCTCTTCTCTTCTCGGTTATCCCTAATCATCATCTATCGTCTCTTATGACATAAATATCCTGTTGTATAACCTATCTCCCATAAAAAGTTTGGGCTTGTGTGTGCTTATTATACTAAAATGGTTCATATTTTTGCTAAACTAAACTGTATACGATAACGCCCGGTAAAATATTAAAAACGAATTACATACAGAAGGGGTTCACTATTCCGGTTGGATATCTCGAGAGGATGCATTCGAGATGGTCATTTTCTTATAATTAACATTATTTGCATTGTTCTGGTCATATTTTTCGAACATAAGTATTGCAAATAAGTTAAGAGGTAATTAAATATGGAACAATTCAAATATAAAGATTGACCTCTATCCAAAACAAGCAACACAGTGCGATCTAAAGCTTCTTTTTATTATCCAGTAAAAATTTGGAAATGTTATAACTTTTTACCTCTGACGTACAGATACATACGGATAATTAAAATTAATTAGTCTTCTGATACTATTTGATTATTAAATTGCTTTTTTGAATATTAATATTGCATATTTTTCTTATATTTATGCTTCTTTGTCATTATTGATCTTGTCGATCTCCTTCATGCCAGCTTTATCTCTATGGCCTCATTGAGATCTATTAAATCAATCATAAAAAAATATGTTTTATGCATGGTGACCAGCTCGGATATCATGACAAGGTTATGAAAGAAAAAGATAATGATAGGAAATCTTAGGGAAAAAAAGAAGAAAATAACCGTTTGTTCTTTCTTGAGGATTAAAAACCTTGATGTCCTTCATGATTTCTTAAAATCATTACTTGTCAGTTCCGCTTCGAGGCATATGTGATCCAATAGAACTATGAGTCTTAATCATAAGACTGTTTTTTTAAAGTTAGAGTCAAGTAAGTAAATTTGAATTATTAGCCAACAGATAATAATAAATAAACAACACTTAACTTGGAATGTCAGAGGTAAGGTTAGTTTTTAAATTCACATTAAAAGGATTGTTGAAACCGACACTGATATTGCAAAAAACGGTTGCAATTTTGATCGAAAATTACGCAAAATTTTTTGCTTTATTCAAACCGCTATTATTATCTTTGTATGAAATTTTTATATTCAGATCAAGGACATCAACCTATCTAATCCGTCTAGGTAACAATAAAATTCAGTAAGTTTATATGTTTTGAAAAATAATAAATAAAAAAACCGGTTGTTATATAACAGCTATTTTGCCAGAACAACTAAAATCAAACAAGTTGAATTTTCGTCAATTTTTGGAAATATGTAGAGTTGGAACAAAAAGCTAAAAGGCTGTTTTTACAAGCAAATGACATAGCATTATTTGAATTGTTAGATATGAGACATAAGATGTTAATAAACAGTATTTATAATGTGGAGAGAATTTACAGATAAATTAAATAAACTTTTAAAAAAATTGTTAACGATATTTTTAATATTTTTTAAAGATATCTAAAAATTCTTAACATTTTCTAAAGGGATATAAAATAACTAGAGAATAAAAAATCAGTTACAATAAATTTGATGTGGCTAAGTCAAATTTTGAACTCCACCAACCTATGGATCTAAGAGGGACTTTACAAAAACTGAAATTATTAGATTATTGTTACTAAAAATGATTATTAATTATTACAAAGGAGTTCTCTACGCCACTCACGTGATAGTAGCAGTAAATTTCGTAAATTGCAGTATAGTAAAACCTCGTTTATCCGAATCTCCGGATAATATTTTTAAACATTTTTTTATTTATTGTTCACATTGGTTATAATTTTTAACCATGATAGCAAGAATGTAAAGTTGTAAAGCTAAGGCAAATATTCGCTTTTTGGTTTGGTTCAATGTTTAGTTCCTGCGTTGATTGTACCACAAACTATAGTAATGAAATGTTTTTTGGTAAATCTAACAAAGGTTTACTATAGTGGCACAGTATGTTGACCCTCCAGCTATAAATACTTTTTATCATAATAAATGGTAAGTCTGCTTATTGAAGGATTTGGTTTTGATTGTTAACCATATTACTCGGATTTTTGATTATTCTGATTACCTTTGATCCCATTTCGTCCATACAAACGAGGTATTACTGTATTTAACAAAGTACATGAATTAAATACAGGTGCAAGCCATGTCCATTTCGTAGAAATATTCAGCCGCGGGCGTAATATAAATGTTTTTGTTTAGGTTAACGGTTTACTTCCTTGTGTAATTCATCATTAATGAGCGGAAATAATTTGTATTATGACTAGCCATAATCGAATTCTTGGTAAGGATGCATATATTACAATAATATCTCCATTATCATCAATGCTGGTCAGTTTCCTATCCTTCAAAGTTGACTCTCTTAACTCCTTCCTAATTCTTCCTTTATGTCTTCCACGGCAATTTGTTAAATGATTCCTTCAGAAATACATATATTGTAATGACTCGGAACCTCATTAGGTAGCCACTCTGTATCATAGCTCCACCGCCGGGAACCAGTTGTTTGCATAAATGCATAAAATGAAAAAACAAAAAATACTGAGCTAGTCTGTTAGGTGGCATCGGCTGTTCCCGTCAATCTTATCTAATGTCTCACTTGGAACGCCATTTTCACATAAATTAGTAAAATTTGTTTTTTATATTCGAGTTAATTCGACATTAATACCCATTGGAAGGTCCTTATCCCCAGGTTAGCATCAATTTACGTGTAATCTTTGGATTTATGTGTTGAACTTTAATTTAGCTTCCACACTTCGCTTGCAGATAACGTGCCTTTCGTTGAGGTTATAAATCACAGATAGGCCTTCTAGAAGTGGGATCATTAATTGATTTCGAAATTATTTTTATCCAAGATACCGTCGAAAGTGCTATTTTATAACTTTTTAATTCAATAAAAATAAAGAATTACTAATTGTGTGAGAGGTTGTATACATTTCAGATTTTTTTTTCTATAAATTATTTTTAACGTTTCTACTTATTTTTCAGTTTCATTTTATTTTCAATTGCATTGTTCGAAAATGAAAAAACAAATTAAAATATTGTTTTTCAGGCATAATCCGTATGTATACATTTACATTAAAATAAATTATTAAGATATATCGATGGCTAACTTCACAGATATTGTAAGCACAAATTTTACAGTTTGGACTAAATAAAGTTTAAGATTTTTTTAGCATCCTATAATTTCTAATTAATTTGTTCGCTTTGGATTTTTGTATATTAGGATAAATTGATGTTATTTTAACACCATTTACAAAAATATACGTAATGTAGATTAGGCGTTTTCCCGCAGTTTCCAACTCGTAGTTCTCTAAGGGCCAAATGTACTTATGTCTGTGAAGTTGACCATCGGTATTTCCAAAATGATATTTATGAAAACAGGAAATCAGCATACTCATCTACTACAATAAAACATGTCTGTCATGTTGATTAGGATTTTTACTACCTATTATTAAATATATGAATTCTATCATATTTCTTTATATACTCTCAAAATCATATTTTAATCATTATCTCAACTGATTTTTCACAAAGTATTAATGGCTTAAAAAATGGTTCCTGAATTAATCGATTTTTTTTCTTCAGACTCTTAGCTAAGGATTTTCAAGACATTTATTTGCGAATTCCACATCTACCTAAAGATTGCCACCCTTTTCTATGCTGGAATACCAAGTTTTATTTCATGTTGTACCTAATAAATATTGAATAACCAAAGACCCAAATGATACCCCATTTTATCTACCAATGTTTTATGAATGTAATATAAAGTATTTTTCATTAAAGAAATAGCTGAAATGTTACATGATTTATCGATAATGTTTCCAATAATGCCTGTCCCCGAAAACAAAATAACAGAAAAATCACCCAAACGGGGAACGTATTCCAAGCTTCATTATCCTGGAATCCGATCAGCAATACCGAAATAATTGGTGGAGATGGACTATGGGATTGAACAAACTTCAATCGAATTCAGAATGAAGTAATTTGAATCAAACGTCGTATTAATTAAATGGAAATAATGCTGAAAACCGGATGCGCTTTCTGGACTAATTATAGGTATAAACCAATCTGCAGGGTTTAGTAATGAAGGTTCCACATTTATTTATTTTTTAATTCCTGAATTCAACACATAATAAATTCAGTGAAGTGGAGAGAATGAGAGAAGTCTTCGTTATAGAACTAATTTCCAAATATGGACTTTGAATTTATCGAACATTATTTATCGAACTCACATTTTTTGATTTCTTGTCAGAAAATGAAAACCCTTAAAAGCAAAAAGTTTACATTTAAAAATAGTTAAAATAATTTTGGCTTCAAAGCACAAATTATATAGTATGAAAAGATAGAATATCAAAGATTGTCACACCACCAAGATTCACATACAAAAAAATGCTACCAATTTATTTAGTTTTATTGTCATGTCTCGGTGGTGTGGCCCAAAATTGATGCCTATTTCCACAGAAAAAAAAAAATATATCGTAGAGGTTTATATGGTGATTTATGTTTATATTTATTAGCTTTTAATTGTTGTAGGACAACGGATTGTCCTTAAGCTTTATTTCTAGTGACTCAGAACTAACATTCATAATCCCTTTAAAGCTTAATTGAAAATAGTTGAATAGTTAGAATTGACCGATAAATATTTTAAATTATTTTTGTTTTTTAAACGAAATTTGGTATTCAAGAGGGATTAATATGTGAAGGGTCGAAATGCAAAAAGGAGTAAATCCATATTTTCGTAAAGCAACGATCTTTTGTACCAGTATTTATTAACGTTTAAATATAATCTCTTTCAGTTCATCAAAATGTTTTCTATTTTACTATAAATTAAGCATGTCTCTGTTTACTGGTATTATGGTTTTTTTTTAACATTTCGGAATATGTTGGTATTGTTTATAACAATACAAGAAATATTGTTTTATTTAAATCCCGTTCAAGATGCTTACTTGGTTAAATACCCCTTGGTTTACAAACTTTGGTACGTTTCAGAACAGAATGGGACAGTGCCTGATGTGAAATCTTTCTACTACAGAAAGACTTAAAATATGTGAATTTAAGATTTATTATTTGATTCCCAATTCCTTAAGAAGCTCTACAATTTCTCCGATAAACTAAGGGCATTCCCATGAAATAATGAATGTTGCCGTTTCACTAGTGAACTGGCTGGGTTGCCGCTCCATATGTATGCATTGTGGTGTCTGTGAATGAGCTTCTCCTAGCTGGGAATTCTCAGTGTAATTACTGTTCCCTTCACACACAGTTCCGTCCTGGACCTTCCATTCAGCAACTCAGCCTCCTCTGGGAACCTCTTGCCCGCTCATGATAACTTTGGCTTTATCAAGATTAAACCCAATTTACATTATTAAATGTATTGCAACGCAAAAGAATGGATTTATAACATGCATTTATGTGAAAATTACATTAGCAAAAACGGTTAGAGATGATATTACTTCAATTATTGATATTACTGCAATTGCCATTATACATCAGGGAAATTCACGTGGTGCAGGCTTCAAAATTATCAAGTTTACCCATATTTTTTGGGGGCCTAAAATTCAACGTAATACTTTATTTGCAAGTGCTTTTTATCGTTGTTCTTCGTTTTATGCTAGCGGCCATTTGCACGATAATAAATAAATCAAAGACTTCCTCCTTCTATTGAATTCCATCAATACCAAACCCTCAAAGTCAGACTTGGCACAGTCCTCCTACGTTACCATCGTCCATTTGGACGTTTATCCGACAGATTTGCATTGATTATGCTTCCACGCAATATTTAATTTTCAAAAAACTAAATGGTTGCTCTTCCCTTAATTTAAGCATACATAGTAGTTTCGTAAATTCCAACTTTTAGGTTTCTAGAAAAAATTTCGTGAATGCGAAATAGCAAGCATTGCCCACCATTTATTTGGGATTTTTTCCCGCTTTTTATAATTATTGTACAGCAGTATTAGTTCTGTTTCTAACTTGATTTAGGCTGCGGGCCGCATGAAATTTATAAATTTTCTTAAAATGATATTTTAAAGTGAGGATTCAGGAATATGGACAAGATATTAAAATATATCATATAATTAAGCAAATTTAGGTTAAAAATCGTTTCCATTATAATTGTCTTTTTGTTTTCTGAACATTGTGGGCTACAAAAACTCACCTCGAGGGCTGCGTGTTTGACACTCCTGTTTTAGAACCTAGATAGTTAAATTTCTCTACGCATCTTCTGTAAATAGGATCGGAGTAGCTCAGTGGTGAGACACTTTGCTCTCATTCTTATGGTTCCAGGTTCGAAACCGACTCTGACAGATAATTATTTATTCTGCTGTCAGCCATGTGGTCGGGAGACCCTCTTGGGGTTCACCCAGCCTCTATTTACTACCCAGAATTAAACATTTCTCTGTACGAATTTCCTTTCTAATGACGTATTGTAGGGTTAAATTAACCCAAATTGAGGAGAGTCATTCTGCCTGTTTTAAAACTGAACGGAGTTCAAACATTTCGAAATAAAAATTAACGTTTCGAAATTTTTCATTGTAAATAGATTAACTAACTTCTTTTTTATTTCCGTTTCAATAAGAATTATACAGCTTATTACAGTCTATAGAATTGTAGACCTTTTTGAAATCGATAGAAAGCCAATGAACTACACCTTTTCATTTTATT